>VXBT01008719.1:98497-617387 GCA_013400235.1 Oriolus oriolus
TTTTTTTAAATCCTGGCAGCGCCCCTTTCCTCTCCTGCTATGACAGCATGAAACAGGGCGAGTGTGGCCTTGGTGGGGTTTTGAAATCGAAGCGCGTTTCCTTTCCCACTGCATTGCGCTGAGTCAGAGCGCCGAGCGCTGCTGCTGGCAGCCGCCTCACGGCCGGGCTGCCGGGGCCGCGCCCGCTGCCGGATAAACACAGCGCTCCGTCTGCTTGCGAGCGCTGCACTTGGGCCCGCTCGTGGCACTTTTTCAAAGCTGTTCTATTGTCCCTTTTCCTTTGATGTGCAAAGCCGAGCAGGAGCGTGAGTTATTCGGGAGATAACAATGTTATCAGAGCATGAGATGAATATCCATGTAATGCTGTTAATATTCAGATAGCGCCGGCTTTTTTGAAGAGATGATGGGAGACTTTCAGACTTTCAGCCAGCCTCTTCTGCTTGTAACATGTAGGCTGGACTAACCTACTGACAAAAAGGGATGTGTATGAAATTTCTGACCTTGATTTAGTGTAGTCCTTAAAACAACCAAACCCAACCCAAACTCAGCTCTGGGCATGTTTCTGTATGTAATTAGGCAGGTAATTAGAGGAAGTTCCACGTCAAACAGATGTGTATCACTGCCCACAGCTAAGCAAAGCAAGGAGCAGGACTACAGCTAGTGCTCTTCCTCATGAACAGGGAAGCTGAGAAAACTGTGGTGGGCTAGAAAAGCCTCGGCGGAGTAAACAGCAATACTGTTGATTTTCTTACAGGGGAGAGATTATTTTCAAGCTTTTTTTCATCGGTAGAATTGGGTTGAGGTGTACAGGCACAATGCCAGGTGGGAGTAGGACCAGTGCATTAAATTTTTAGGATGAAATTTTTAGGAGCACAGCCTTGTGCTCTTTGGGTGGATGCAGCCCTTGAGAAGGACATCTTCTAAGCCAGTGGGAGGTCAGTGGAAAGATCAGAGGACACATTCAGAGCTTGCTCTTCCTACAAAGAATGTGAAGTTCCAGCGCTGGCTGCTGTCTTTGCAAACCACTCATAACACTGGTGGCAATCTTCAGGCAGGGTATTTTTGATTTTGATGTTGTTTTTTGGTTGTTTTTTTTTTTTTAACCTAGCTGAGGTAGGTCCAATAGTCTTCCTTACTGTCTATTAATATTACTTTTCAGTTAAAATTTGAGAGGTAGGCAAACGTATTTTTCTTGATGTTGGATAGGTACGTTGCCTAGACTTTTTTTGCCGCAACTGCAGGGCTAACTGAAGCAACAAACACATCCAAGGTCTGTATTAGATGTATAGTAGACTACCGGTGCCTTTGTAGTTCCTGTGTCCTTTGGTTCATAGAGCAAGGGAGGGAACTGGGAACCTGAGGTACACTTTCCTGTGCTGGGACATTTGAGTCTCTGAAAAACCTAATCTAGACCTGCAGGATATTATTGTGTTGTGCATGCAATAATTTGGTTAGATTTCTGAGAGGAAAACAAGGCTTTAGGACTATGCAGCCTCTAACAGCCATTATCATTAGTAATGTATTAAAAAGAAGGTTTATAGCCCTGAGGCTATCATCTCAATGCATAATCTCAGAAATGCCAAGGTGACTCAGGATGATGTGATGGACCATGGCATCTCTGAACTGCTCTGAAATGTGTCGTTCCAAATAGCACACATGGTGAAACGCACACGGCGCTCAGACAGAAAGGCTTTGTTGTCCTCCAGATCACAAACACTCTTCTCCTTGGCAAGGATACATAGCAGCAACAGTGTGTTTTGTGTTTGCCTTCTGAAAACGTGGGCTCGTTTTTATGGTCTGCAGCTAATTTGGGATATGAAAGATTCTCTGGGCAAATAATAATCTAATTCCCACCTTTATTGGGATAGAAGTACTTTTTGCTCATGTTCATAGTGGGGGAAGTTAAGTATGGCTCAAAAATATCGGGGCCAATAGGGACATATTTGCCACATTGTGGCCGTCTAGCTGAAAGTTCATACAATTAACAATGTCTGTCTGTGTTTGTTTTTGGCTGTGTCACCATACCTCTCTCTCAGATGACATTATTCTTTTGAGGACAGCAGCCTTTGTTCACACAGTGGGTTAACCAGCACCATGTTCTTATTTGTAAATTGCATTAGAGTGGCTTTGAGATCTTTCCTGAGGTCAGTGCAAATCAAAGGTGAGCACTGATGCCAAAATTTCACATCTATTCTTCGACCAGTGGTGTTGGGTTTTGTGGTTTTTTGGTTTGGGTTTTTTTGATATTTTGGTGACACAATTCAGTGTAACAAAAAAATATGAAGTTGATCATGTGAAGGGAGTTGTAGGAAGAAATGAATTGGAATTATTCAGACTACAGCAGAATGTTATCTAAAAGGGGTAGTTCATCTGAAGGTCTTATTTTGAGTATATATTTGCGAATTCTTAGGAAGTAGCATTCCTAGGAGGGACCAGGTGGTTGAGCCCCTCCTCCCACCCTGTGATCTGATGCTTTCATTTTATTTTTATACAGAGACTTTTAACAATAGCCTTTTATTATGTTTAGTGGACGGTTTTTTTCTTTATAATGGGCTCAGCTTCCTGAGCAGCAGAACATCTATCTCCCTTGATAATTACCCAGTTTCTCTCAGAAAGCTCCTCTCTTAGAAAGCTTTTCTCTTACAGCACATTACGTTTACTCAATAAATTTGATCTGCACTTTGCATTCTAAGTGGGTTAGTCCATTTTTGCACCAGTTGACTTTCTAAATTAAAATAGCCTTGCTGCTATAACAGTGCAGGTGCATAATTGTTGAGTCTGGAACAAAACTGAGATGGACCCTCGCCACTTGCAATTTTTTATGCTAGAGGACTAACACCTAAGTTATTCGTGGGCTCTGGTGTGGCTGAGGCTGTGAAATGGGAAATTTGTCTCTGCCCATTGCATGTGACAGCACAAAGTGACTTTGGGTAGTGCTAATGTGAGTCAGAGCTCTGTGGTAAACATCTGGCTTCTACCGAGTTAGTAGCCAAACTCTCATTAATTTCTAATTTCTATAGAGTCAGGCTTGTAAATCTCTCCATTTTTTTCCCCTTCCTCCTCCAGTGTCGGACACAAAGGCACATATGAGCACATACCTGCCTATCCATTCTGTTTTAAAGCCAGGTGACCATGTTAGCTGAGGTAGTGCCATGCCTGAGGCTACAAAGTCATAGTGAAAGGCTTCCTCTGCTAGGCTGGGCTTGGTGCTGTCCTAACATGCTCATGCAGACACTTCTTTTCCAGCATGGCATATGAACTGAAAAAACTCTCATCTACTTGGCAGAAGCCTGCAGTGTGCAATGCAAACAGATCCCTGTCTGCCATCCAAGTGAGTTATACACCAAGTCTGCATTCCTCAGTTCTTCTCTGTAAAATGATGGTAATTCTTTCATCCTTTTATAAGATGCTTTGGGTGAAAGGTGTTTAATTGATGTAAAGTGTAACTGTTTGGAATGTACCTCATCATTTCCAGCTGCTCATGCTGCTGACATACAACCCAATTCTTTTCCTCTCAGGCATTACTCCAGTGAAAAAGAATGAGTTTTGACTGCTGTTGAAGCAGTGGTATCCTAAGTTCATCACACTGATGCTGCTTTACCACCCTAATGACTGACCTTGATTTTACTAATGCTTTTCCTAATCTTGATAAGAAAAGTAACTTTTGCTTCTGATGGTTGACTCTAAATACATTTGATTAACTACTAGTAAAACTGAGGATTTGTCTTTAGTTAGGCAGCTTTCTTAGCAAGAAGCAGAGCTATTTGTATCTGAAGCAGTCAGGTTTCTGTTCTTTTCCTGCTGGCTTTGTCTCATTGAGACTCTGCTCACTGAGTGTGAGGATAGCAGCTTGTTCTAGAGGCCATTGATCCATCAGCAGAGTCTCACTGTAACAAAATTGCCTCTTCTGCTCCTTTTAAAAATTTCTTTGTTTTCTTTTTTGGCCAAGAAAGGTTGCTGCAAGTGCAATAAGTAACATCCTATCAGACAGTGTGTTTAGAGAAGTTCTAAGTGTCTATAAGGTTTAATTAGCTGTTTTTAGTCCATGGCACAGATAGCTCTAGGACTTTTTATTTCCTATGCATTCCTTTCTCAGAATGGCGTGGATGGTAAAGTCACAGGTCTTAGTAGTGGTAAGAAGGAGAGATATTACTTTCTTCTGGAAAAAAACCGCAAACCAATACCACCACCCCCCCCCCCCCCAAAAAAAAAAAAACCCCAAACCAAACAACCAGACAAAAGAACTTCATATATAGTCCTTTCTAGCTCTTTTTTCCATTCTCCCCTGAGCCTGTGCTGCTTTTGTGAGAGACCTGTTTGTATTGCAAAGTAGCAGTTTGCTCTTGGCAGGTCTTACAAGAGCTTGATGAGAGAGAGAAGTCATTATCTAGTATCTGCCAGCAGCTCTGGGAAGACAGAAATGGAATTTGGGTCTCCCTGAAGGTGTCTGAATTAAGAGAAATGCAGCCTTCAGGTGCTTATCATGCATAATCATATAACCAAGGGTTAATTAGGAAAGCCCCTGTGGTATTTCAAGTGTTTGAGGGATCTCCTAAGGCTGAGCAAACCAGGCTTTGGGATGGGGACTGAAGTCTTAAGAGGTAGTCCCGTGGGACTTTTGCAACCCCACATGACTCTCACTTTCAGTGGCTGAGCTTGCTCTTTTCTAAGCTGTGACGCAGGTGTTAAAGCAAGAATAGGGAAGTATTAATGCCTGATAAGCAGCATTTTGCAGTCGCTAAGTAATTGAATTTGCAGCAGATTACCCTATTCACGGTCTGAATGCTAGCACATACGCTAGCACATATTCAGTCTTGTATTAACAGTCACGATATTAACTAATTTACTAGTACTTGTCATAGGGTGTGTATTGTTTTCTCACCAGTGCCAAACTGCAGCCTAGCTCTAGCAGCATAGGATGTGTTTAAAAAATGGCTGAGGCTATGAGAATTGGCGAGGTAAAACCTTTAGGTACCATTAATTCACCAGGAAGAGTCCATATGTACTGTACTGTATCCTCTGCATCTGGTATGCATCAGGTTTTAGAGCATTGCCTTTAAAAACCTAGAAACCCTGACTGCATCCTTGAAAGCAGCTGCATAAGAATAATCTGTGTAAAAGGAAAGAGTCCCTTTTGTAGGAATATGCTTCAGACAGCTGTGGAACTCCTACAGAAATAAGGCTCTGTTGTGGATTTTTTTGCCTTGTCAGATAATCTTGACAGAAAGTCCTCAATTCTTTTGCCTAATGACATGAAATAGTTCAAACACCATAAGGCACTCCAGGGATTTCTGCTTTGTCTCTAGCTGCTGTTCTAGGAGGGTACAGGTCCCACAATGTTTGGTTAAATACACAACCTTAGGCCTTGGATATGCCAGCAAAAATACAAAGCATCTGGGAACTGATTTCCTCCATTAGTACAGTACTATGAAAAACTGTAGAGTGAAAATTTTTCAATTTCCTGAAATAGAAGTTTCTCTAGCATCTTATCTGCATGAGCAGCTAAAAAGTCATTAATTATACAGGGGCTTTGAACGTGGAAAATGCTTTATTTGTTCGTTTGTTTTCTTAATGCCAGATACTTTTCAGCGTCTCTAACTGTCTAGAATGTGATATTAGGTTTTGTGGGGTTTTATTTTTTAATAACTTATTTGATCCCATAATTTGTTTCCTAAGTTTCAATCAGTAGCGAGTCAGTTTTGTCTCACTCAGTTCTCAGTTGAGATTGGTGTGTTAATAAAAACCAACATAAAGTTGCAGCACGGATTCCCTTCCAGAAGTGTGTGAAGCAAGACAACAGCAGTGAGCTGTGCCCAGAAAGCCTGAGAGCACAGAAAGCTTGTAGCTGGAAACACAGGGCTGTGCTTTCTTCTGCTTTGCACTGCTGCACAGACCATAGCACGGCTCCAGCATCACAGAACTGCAAATCTAGGCAGATGTTCTTTAACAACGGGTTTGATGTGTGGTGTTTATGACAAGTAAACTCGTTTAAACTTGTGTTCAAAATCAGTTCAACTTAGATCCTACAATTGAACCCTCCCTCACTGTACTCTGCTTAGTCTCATTACTATCTTCATAGTAGAAACTATTTCTAATATTACTGATGTGAACAGGGGACTTTCTCTGACTTTAACAGAGATTGGATAAGATATATACTCTTATTTTAGGTTGGTTTTTTTTTTTAACAATTTTAGCCTGACAGAGTTTGTACGGTCAAGATTATCTTCAGAATTACGTCACTTATGACCAACAAAGCATCTTATTCTTATCTCTTAATGTTGAATAAAATAAGAATACACCCAACTTGCAATGTTAGTAAAATGTGTCCGTGGAAGATGCAGGCACAGAAAATTAAGTATTTCTCTCTATTTTGGCTCTTTGGTCAAAAATATACTCTGCTCTTGAACCTAGCCCTGCCAGCTATTACTCAGGGAAGTTGTAAAGGCAGATTCTCAAACCTATCACTGCTGGGGGGAGATGTGGAGGGTGAAGGTGGGGAGGAAAGACTGTGAGTTCAAACTTGGCAAAATCTTGTGTCTTTGAAAGCTGAAGCTGTGAAGATTTACTCTGTGGCTTAGCAGCTGTCAATTTTTCATTAAAACTGGTATCAAGAGACAGCTATTTGCAGTCAATTTTCTATGAGCAGGATTTAGTGTGGGAAGGATGGTTCCTAGTCAGCATAGCTCTGCTCTTCTGCAGCTGTTACAATGTTTACTGGGTTACTTATCCTCACAAGGTTGAAGCTGCAGGTAATTATACCGTTATAAATTCAACATGAACTTCTTGTATACTGTACTAATCCTTATCATACTATTCTATACTTGGAGTGAGCCAAGCAACAACAGGAGTGTGCTATCCATCTTTTCTCTTTTTTTTTTTTCTTTTCCAAATCATTCCAGAGAATGAAATAATAAGTGGATGAGAAGGATTGGTCAGACTCGGTACCTGTCAGTTGTCACAATGTACTCTTCAATTGCACTGGGTTATAGGTATTCAGTGATGGGACCTCTGGCTAAAAAGGAGGTTAGAGTATTGTAAAAGAAGTTTTCTGTAGAGTTATGGCTAAAATAAAAGTGACCTCAGTTTTATGGGAGTGAAGAGTGGAGGTGAGGATAGAACCCAAGAAAATGGTGGGTCTACCTCCATGGAGCAGGCAGTGGGTGTTTCTAAGGAAAGTGATCGGCACTTTCCTCCCAAAGACTGGCTGTACAGCCCCATGCCACAGGCTGGGGTGGCAATCAGGCAAAGGATTCCAGATGCAGGCTGTTGCCATAAAGCCTTTTTGTTTTGTTAATTGCTTGCAGGCAGGGAGGGGGCTCCAGACACCTGATCAGCTCTTGTGTCTATTGCTTTGGGGCAGCACTTCTCTCTTTGGGGGAGATGCCTTCAGAACCTGTTGGCTGCTGTTTAGTGCTGCTGAATAACGATCAGGTATTTACTTCTTTCTTCCTATTTTCTTTTGAAAGTATCTCCTCTGTGACCCTCAGCCTTTCCACCCCACACAGAGTTGTTATCTGTGTTTGAACCCTGTTCCCAAGGTTTCTTTCTGGTTTTGGTGAGGACTTATTAGGATATATGTGCTTACTTCTCTCCTACATATTTTTGAGATGGACAGTTGCCAATGTCAGATACCACAGGGGAAATGTAAAGACTCTTCTGATACTTCTTGTAGATCTGGAAGAAAAAAAAAAATCATTGCTTTAATGTAAACCTCTGCTCATGAGTTCATTTTTCACTTTCCCCTGCTTTCCCCTGTTGCCCTATTTGCTTTCCTAAGGGCACTGCCTCCCACTTGGTGCAGGTGTGAGGCAGGTGTTCCTTATGACTGAAGATGGTCTATTTGGGGCAAGCATGTGTCAGCCAAAGTCACCACCTGCTTTCAGAGTGTGTTCTTCAATGTCGAGTTCAAAGGATGCCTTGAAGGTCAGAGGGAATTTTGTGGCTGTTTGCTTTTGGTTACATGTCTGCATCCTTGTTATAGTAACTAGAAAAGTAAAATTGAGGGAAGTGCAGATAGCTGAATTCTTGACAGTCGATTTTAAATGTGTCTATATATGTGTAGAGGGAGGCAGTTTCATGAAAAGTGTAAAAATGAGTCTATGAGGTGAGATAGACTAAGCTTGTTAATGCTGGATAGCTGGTGCTGGTTTTGGCTAGGGTAGAGTTAATTTTCCTCCTAGCGGTTGGTATGGAGCTATTTGTATTTAGCAGGTTAGCATAGAGCAGTGTTGATTATTCAGGGTTCTGTCAGTTCCTGCTGAGCAGTGCCTACACTGAGCCAAGGCTGCTTCTCCTTCCCATCCCCACACTGAGTAGCCAGGGGTGCACACGGATTTGGGAGGGGGCACGGCCAGGACAGCAGAGCCCAAATGGCCACAGGGGTATCCCATACCAACTGGCACCGTGCTTGGCAATAAAACTGGGGGGAAGGTTGGCTGGGGAGCTGCTGCTGAGGGTCTGGCTGGCTATTGGTGTGTTGGTAGTGAGTGATTGTGTTCATTTGCATCTCTTTTCTTTCTTGGGCTTTATTTGTGCCTTTTTGCTACCTTCATTTTGTTATAATTTGTCGTTGTTATTTTATTTCAGTTATTAATCTGTTCTTATGCCAACCCATGAGTTTTCTCCCTTTTATCCTTCTAGTTTTCTTTCCTCCATCCCACTGATGGCATTGAGTGAGCAAGGGTGGGGTGCTTAGTTGCCAGCTGTGGTTAAACCATGGCATAGCTATACCTGATGACTTCACTTTTTCTTATACTGGAAACCTTTTACTTAATTGCTCTGGATTTTCCTAGAGAAGGAGTTTGGCTTTTCTTTTTTTTTTTTCCTTTTTCTTTTCCTTTCTAGTTTTTTTGTGGCATGGAGGCTGTTCCCTTAATTTTATTTTTTTATGGGTGTCAATGACAGTGCTTGCACACTCTGAAAGATCAAATTTAGGGATATTTCGGTGAGCAAAATGAACAAACACACAAATTCAGTGGGTATATAAAATTGTATTGTAGCAAATTTTTTAGCCTTCATTCTAAGTCTCAAACTGACTGTAACACGGAAACATGTCAATTTCCAAACTCATTGGTTTCTTTTATTTTGCAGGATCTTGGCATGCATTATTTCACACATGCAAACATGCTACCAAGTGTCTGAATACATGTTACATTTTGGTTAATTTTTTATGGAAAGTCAATGTCTGTGAAGAGAATTTATTATTAGAGCTGAATGGAATTAGAAACTGAAACATAGCAGTGCTACAACGAGGACAAATTCATACTAAGAGCAGCTCTAAAATGATTTGCATAGCTTCAGTTGTTTTCCGCTACCTGGAAACTTCAAGAGCCTGAATATATTCTTACGTACTTGCAATTTATAAGGGCCATAGGTATCTCTAATCCACAATTTTCTCTTCATAGAGCTATGTTTTCTATTTCTGAGTCTGGCCTCCTGCTATATTTGTGGAGATAAGTAAGTTTTTTTTCTGCAATATCTTTGGGCGTGCCTGAAAAATGTTTTCTTTTGATAAAGAATTCGTGGGGTTTTTTTTCAGAGCAGGCCTCACCACAGAAACATGTTTTCAATTTAAAACTAATAGGAAGATGTTTATTTCATTTTTTTTTAATTACAAAAAACCCCCCTTTTTTCTTTCATAGCCACCCCAAGATGGTGACTCGCCTGAGTAGGACCATAGGGTCAGGATGACAGTACTCCGAGTTTGGAGGTCAGCGTGCTCCCTTTGTGGGGCCACTGCTGATAGTGGCACTCCAGCAGGGTTTTGCTGGAAGCCTCTCCCTATGTTCCAGCCAAACATCCTACTGGTGAAATCGTGGTGGTCAGAAGTGCTGGTGAGACTGGAGGGCTCTGTGCACAGCACTTTTGGATAGTGCAATTGCGCGAGCTTCCTGATGGAGCCCCAGTGGCTCATCCCCTTTCTGCCCTGTGCTGGAGCTGCCTGATGGCACACTACCTCTTGTAGCCATCCCTGCAGTAAGGAGAGAGCTCACTTGCATAATCCTCCTGTCCCTTTCTTGCACAGGGAAAGAGAAGAGGGGGTGGGGAGGAATACACAGATTAAAATCCTGGCAGGAGCACCTGAGCAGGGCTGTGCTGCAGCACTGTGATTCAACTTCTGTGTCTCATCTCTCTCACCTGGTACTTGAAACTGCTCCAGTTGGTGGTCTGGCCCCAGACAACAGTAATCATTGCCATGAGAGTCCTTTCGGTGTCACTGGTTTTGATCTGCTTCTGGCTGCACGGAACCCAGGCTGCAAGCCTCAAAGTGTGGGGCTCCTTCTTTGGGATAGTTCCCTGAGCAGCTTTCCAGAGAAAAGATCATTTATTCCCAAAGGTATTTTCTCTGACTTTATAGAAAAGGCCTTGTTCTGCTGCTGCCGCTTCCTTAAGAATAATTTGAAAACCTTTGATATTTGAAAGCTGAGCTGTTATGATGAGGCAGATAAATCACATGGGTAGCTGGGCAAGGGTGTTCAGTGTTAGATAATGCTCCAGAAAAACCCTTCACTTCCTTTCACTGTCCTTTTCAGCAGGGCTGTTCATGTAGTCTGTGACTTCCATTTTGGATAAGGTGACTGTGGGAAGTCCTACATATATTGGGATTACTGCATCAAAATTTGCTTTTCCTCAATGATCTTCAATGTTTGCTTTTCATTTACTTTGAATGTCCACCTTGGCAAACTTACTCTGCCAACTATTTATAAAATATGCCTGCAAACAGACAAACCCCTGAGGCTCAAAGTGAAAAGGTTTTGCAGACTTCATTGAATTGTGTTTACTTTCTATTTGCCTTATATTGGTTTATTCCCTTTTATTAAGGTGCTGAGGTGGTAGCTTGGAGCATTTTTATTTTATTTTTCCCTTCCTTTCTGCTCTGCATCTCAGGAACACAGGGAAGAATATACAGGAACTGTGGCCAAAGACATTACTTTCCTTTGCTTTGTGTCCAGAGAAACTGAGTTGTGAATTTTCTAAAAGTGTGAAGTCTGAGCTGTAGTGTGCTTTCTCCCATTCCAAAATCTCCCATGTCCCACACTGATATGGGATCCATGGACTCTGTACCTGGCCATACTCTCCAGAGTGCTACCATGAGATACTTGAGTAAGAATTAATGAATTAAGGCCTCAGGAACTTTGTTTCATGAAAAGAAAATCAAGATGGGTGTAATGAGAAGACAGTTGCAAACAAATAACCTCAATTCTTAGTCTTGAAGGTTGAATAATTCAGCGTGTATTAGCAAAATAAATTACAAAGCAAATGTGCTCAGGCACTGCATCCAGAGGGACTTCATTTTGCAGCTAATTTATTACTTGTTTTCATGTCAGTTGGCCTGTTGGAAGACCTACTTATCTCCTGTATGAAGTGTTGTCATTCTTGCTGGGTGCTGTTCTCTGCTGACAGCAGTAATGTTTTCTAAGTCAAAGAATAAGATCCTGTAAAGCCCGTGAATGAACAGCCTAGCACTGGGCAAACACCGTTTGCCTAGCAAACAAATGTGCCTTTTCATGTCTATGTGATTGGCTTAGGTTAAGCTTTTCCCCGATGGTGCATGAGCAGAACATTTCAGAGTTTAAGGTGAAGGGACAGGACCATTTAAAGCACAGGGTGCTGAGGGAGACTGGCTCTCGGGAGCCGGGCAGGAGGCAGATGCTTGTCCTGCTGAGTCATTGGCTGTTTGGGTTTTGTCCTTAAAGCTTCAACTTCCCGAGTCGGGGAACATGTAATTAGCACAAGGTTTGTCTTTTGTCTTGTAATTGTACTGTTGGAAACCCAAGAGCTTTGCGCTGTTTTCAGTGCACCTCCCTAACTTGAATGATGCAGTAAACCTGAAATACCCTGTCAAAGGGTTGGAGTTTTTTTCCTCCCACCATGTATAGCAACCAGGGCTTAAAGGAGAATACGGTATGTTCTTCAACTTGCTGCAAAATTTTCAGAGCTGGCTTCCTGGGTGTAAGCAGCCCTGCACAATGTGCAGCAGGGTGTGCTGAGTGGCCTCCTGCTCAGCCTCATGGCAGCACCCTGCTAGCACTGAAGCAGAAGCCCACAGCTTGTTGTACCCCATGCTGGAAATGCAACAGAGCCTCATTTCTGAAATGAGGTTGAAGTGTTGTTCTTGGTGGCAGCCCTGTTAAAGCATTTTCTTTTAACTGATCAGGAGAAGTACTGTGGCCATATTGGCTTGTTCAGGCATCTGGGTCACTGCTAGAAGTGTCAAGCATGAGGGGACCTGGAGCTAAGGTCTCCCATAAAACCTACATGTGAAATTGAGTTTAGTTTGCATAGCAAAACTCTTAAATTCTTCATAGGTGAAGCTGATGATTAATTCAAAATGTAGTATCTGGCAGCAGTTCAGGCTCAGAAGGCTATCCAACTGTTGTTCTATTTTGGGTTTGGGTTTTTCTTGCCTTTATTTGTATTCATTGCTGGCACAGTAAAGGAATGTGAATTCTTTCTTTTGTTCTTGCTGTGAAGCCTTGCAAGCTTCTTTGCCCAAAGAGGGTTTGCTGATTTCAAGTAAAGCAGTGCTCATTTAAGTGATAATCTCTTATTTACTTCCAGAGAGGTGTAGATGTAAATAAATTAGTCCTGAATTACTGTTGGCAACCCTCTGCTCGAGTTCAGGCATGCTCCTGGCACTCATGCCTGCATGCCAAAGAGTTCTTGGCTAATACCTGTCAACAGAAACCCTCACTCAGTGCAGGTATCATGAGTTACCAGTTCCTAGACTGGCTCAGATGGGAAGGATAGTCTTTCACCTCTTTTCCCTATTAATTACAGGGCCAGGTATTGAATTATCCAGAGCCCTGTTAGGAGAGGTGGCCGCTCCCCTAGGAAAGGAATGCTGTTTGCCCATCACTCTGAAAGCATTCCTTGTCACCTGAGGCTTATGGTTAAAAATAAAAACCTTATACATCCGGTGTACTGACAACAGATATGTGCTACAGACAGGTGTGCAGAAACAAAGCCATTATTTCCTATTCCCAATGAATAGATTTTAATACCTCTCCCTCTCTATTTTATTGACCTACAAAATTTTTGAGGATACTTGTGAGAAATATGAATGCTTCATGCTAAAACTTTATTGAATTGGACTTGCAATTAAGATGTTGCATGTCCCCCTTCACATGGGAACTGGATAATTTGAGTGTGTACTTGACATTCTTCACTACCCTGCTGTAAATTTCTTGATCAATTAATTATTCACGACATTTGTTTTAGCATTCTTTCTACCAGGTCACTGACCTCTCCACTTTTTAAGGCTGGAACAGATTGATGCCATTTGGATCACAGTAGAGTTGTTCCTGTCAGAGTAATGACTTCCCTGATGCTTACTGAGCTGAAAACAAACCACAGAGTGGATCTTCTGCTTAGGAGGGCCATGTTTACAACAGTGTAGAAGCCTAGTTTGGCATGGTTTTACCATATAAACCTATAAAACAAATATTTTAGTATTATGATGAGTTTAGGTGATTTGACTCAAATACGAAAAATATCCAATGTTAATAAATTTCTTAAAACACAAAGATTGGAAGTTAGGAATCTTGGAAGTAGGTGGTTTTTTTCATATGTGTGGTTTTCTTTCTCGTTGCAGAGAAGATCCTAAAAAAATATTAATTACTCTAGAACTTTTTAAATTACTAGAAACCAAGAAAAACTATTTAAATTATAAAATTTTGCCACTGTAATATATTTAAGCTCATATTTAACATATAGATGTAGGTGCAAGTGGGTTGCTCTGATTTTTGTACTTGAACGTGTTTGGTATGCTTTGTGCCAGCGGTGGGAAAGACGTGGGATTGAAATGAAGATGTAGTAGGACATGGAAGGCAGGAGAAGGAAGGACTTTTTGTAAGGCTGACTCCTAACATAGGGAAGGGAGCTGGCCCAGAGCTGAAACTCCGAAAGAAATGCACACCAGCTGTGAGAGAGAGGGCAGGAGGTCAGTGCAAAGGGAAAACAGCAGGAAAAGGCATGAAATGAACAGGTGTAACACTTGTTATTCAGGAAAGTTCTGGGAACTCTGCTTGCAGCAGCTGTGCAAAAAGGGAAAGCAAATGTTTGTGGTGATCCTGATCTATGCAGCAAGGAATGTGCAAGTTTTGCTGAATAACTTTAGGCATGTTTGATCTTAAGTCCTGTTGGAAAAATAATTTGAAATGTCTGGTTTGGATGAGACAGAAAATTAATTTTGTAAAGAAGTAGTGATTTGGAATGCTATGTACATACTCAGAGATCCACAGGATACCTCTCTACACAGGCCAGAGGGTGTGTGTAACTTCCAAATGAAGTGTATGAAAGAGACAGAAAGGGAATGATTTAGATCCCTTTTTATGCTTACAAATAATGAGCTTAGAATAGAGCTGTTTATCTTTGCTCTGGGCCTGAACATTTCCCTCCCAAATATAGTTAGTCAAGATAGTATAAACTATTTCTGTTACTCCTTCCATGCTCCTTGCAGGACAAACAGAGTTACTGTTGTTGTTTTTTAATAAACTGTAGGCTTGTGATTAGCTTCATGAAAGAAAGCTAAAATTACTTAATTTTTTGTGTGCATGGTCCTCCCCCTGTAGCTTTCATATCTATCTCCTCAGAGAAGCAGCTTCAGTCCCTGGAGCAGCTGCAGTTTCTTTTGGGCCAATGCTAGCATACAATGGAGCAAGACTGAAATTTACTGATTCTTTTTTTATTTTTTCTTTTGCTGAACTTGCAAATGAGACACACCTTATTCAAGACAAACTACTTGATGGTTTCACAAGGTTTCTCCACAAAGTTTTTGCAAAAAGAAGTTGAAATTTATGGTACAAGTGTGCACTGACGCTCTTTGTTGATTAATGAAGAGGAGCGTGTGGTAGAAAATGACTTCAAATCATAGCAGAAATTTCTGTTCCCTTCTTCAGGAGCAATGTTGAAAGTAGCCATAATTTGCTGAGTGCTTTAAAAGATATCCTGATAGCAAAGACAGGCATATTGTGTTCCCTTGAAGAAAAAGGAAGTACAGAAACTTGCTTTGTTCTTCAGATAAGACAGTTTCTATTCTATCTTTTCTACAAAGTCTGGAGCTCTGTGCTGGGGGGAATGCCAGGGACCAATTAATCTGTGCCTCTGTGCTGGTGTGAGATCAAGTGTACCCAGCCCTCCTTAAAACATGTTCTGCTAGTGTCTGCTCTTGAAAACCTCCAGGAATGATTTTCCATTCTCCCTAGCTAGTCTTAACTTTGTGTTTCATCCCTTTCTTGTATTTAATTTGAGTGCTAGTTATTGGAAATTAAGCTAATGTTCTTGTTTTCCTGTTCCTAGTGGCTATGAAAAATAATTGGTTTCTGTCTTATTTTATTTTGAAAATGGATATTTTATCTGCCTCTGGCATGATTTTTTTTTCCAGATTAAATATGGCAGTTGTTTGGTGGTTTTTACTGCTACTGTTTTCCTCTGAATTTTCTATATGAAGTTTTGTTGCAGAAGAAATGGGGTCTAACAGATCAGGTCACCTTTGCTGAGGTTTTATTAGAGCTGTATACTGAAGGTGTACACTTGTAGTTACAGTATACTTACAGCTTCCGTTTTCAGATTTCCATTGTAGATATCCAAATGCTATTTCATTTCACTCTGTCTTGTATCCTCTCATTTGGTTTTGTTATACCCTTCCCAAGGGTGAATTTTACTGTAGTGTTCCTCTGGTTTAACATGATCAGCTCCTCAATCAAGAAGGCAGAGGGAGAGCCTGCTAAATGCTAAAGGGAAACGAAATTCCTTAGCAGCCTTTTGACTCCTGCATAAGGGTAAACAAAAAAAAAGTACACCAGACTTTCCTGTGGTATTCAGGAGGGGCTCAGAGGTGTGAACACCAGTCAGACCATTACAATTACCTTTAAAATTTCACCCTGCATTTCCTACACACATCTTGGTTCTCATGGCTGAGATAGGGCAGGAATATTTTACTTAATGCCGGATGTCTCTTTCTAAAGGTTTCAAATTACTGATATCATATTGCCTGTGTATATTTCTTGAATAAATATGACTGTGGAAAAACAGTGTAAATGTTATTTCTAGTTTGGGATTCCTCATCAGTCTTTGCCTTTGTTCAGCTACTTTGCACTCCCTTTCAATCCAGTGTCCTGTGCTCCTTATTAGCATTTGGCAGCAAATATTTGCTTTTTCCCACTACAGGTATTTATTAAACCAGCCAAAAAGGTGAGAAATCCCCCATCACATCTGTGGTCAAGGTTTATATTAAAGGCTTGATATTTGTAAAAGATACACCTCAAGACATTCCAAGGGATGTCTGTTGTAAGGAAAGAAAATTGACTGGAATAATGCTCTTTTAAGTGTCTCTCTCTTCAAAACAGGATCCTTTGCTTGTTTATCCCTGTATCCCTGTAGCTGTGAACAGTGGCTGTAGCAAGAGCAGAACAGTTTCAAAATTTTGGTTGCACTCCTAAGTGTCGAACAGAAGAAAATATTTCACTTATGCTGTGTGAGTGGAACAGCCAGTTTCTCTCCCAAGGAGAATAAGCACAAAGCTGAACTGAAATTAGTCACTGTTTGTTGCATTTGCATTCAGCAGGAGTGCTGTTCGTGGAGGGCCTGTGTTGCTGAATCACTTGACTGTGGTTTGCTTTCCTACAATAGTGAGAGGTGATGGGTATGAATAATGCTGAGGTCTGAATGTGTATAATTCTTATGCTGTCTTTATTCTCATGGATATGTGGGACCTTGCCATGTCAACAGCAATTCCCCTCTTCCCTGCTGCATCCCCATCAGTCATTTCTAAGGCTATTTGCATGTGAATCCCTATGGGCACCTCTGGCAACACTGGGGCTGACCTACTAAAAGTAGGTCTCCTAGGCTTTCAATCATCTTGCCACACATAATAGCTACATAATCCTGCCTGCCAGAAAATGGCCTGTACACTGAAGGAAAGGGCAGATGAAGGTTATTGCTCTGAGTAACTGCTCAGATAATCCATGCTGGTGGTGAGCAACAGACCACACAAGCTATGAAGATCAACTTCCTGATGTGCTGATACCATCCACCAAATTGCTCAAGGTATTGACTGCACTCATTAAGTTAAGAAAGGGTCCATACTCCCCTATCTATTCCCCTGGGGACTCCTCTGCCTTTGAACTTGTATCTCTGCTGGCATTCACAACTGCTTGATGGAGTCCATTCTTCCCCTTAAGAGACATGTGTTATTAGGTCTTGGACATTAGATAACATCACCTGACAGCTAAGCCGAAGTTTGGCTGCAGAAACCTTGTCTGAGGGTCTGTTGGTAGCACAGCATATTGCAGTGTGGAAGGTGCAGGCTTCAGAAAGGTAACATCAGAAAGTGTCATGCTAAACGCTGCTGAGGATTTGGAGCTCTTATTTCTGCAGAAGTGGAGTTTCACCCACAGTCTTTTGTAACTATTTCACCACAGATAGCAATGACAAAGCAGAATTGTGGCATTTGTAAAGCTGTTTTCATGTAGAGGAGGGTGCTGTGAGTGCAGCTGTTGCTAGCAACTAGAATGGCTTGGCATCAGGTTCAGAAAAGTGGCATTCATGTAAAGAGTGTGTGGGGGAAAGACTTGTGAAAAGCAAATTGTAGGAAAGACTGTTTGGAAAAGTGTCTCCAGGTTCATTAACATGCAACACAATTAATATTCTCCTTGTGCTGAAGCACTTGTTATATAACAAATATAGGCTTAATGGGACAATATGTAGTGCTATCTCAGCAGGATCACTCCACACCACGGAGCAAGGAAGCTAACTATGAGCTGATAGTTTCATATACTGCCCTTGTCAAACTTTCTAGGCATTGCACGGTGCAACCCGGTGCATAGTGTAAGAAGTTAGGAGCAATACCAGTTGTATTTTTTTCTCTTTTAATTATAGGGTTAATGAGTTCTTAGAAGTTTCAGTGAATGGAATGTGCTCCTGGTTGTTTTCCAGTTGACCAGTGAAAGTCAACAAAGCTTCTTTTTCAAGGTGTTCACTTGGTATTGTTTGAAATATCATGAGAGGATGCTCCAGAACATTGTTGTCTGGGTGCAAATGAAAATGTGATTAATAGATAAAAATAAAGGTTAAAATGATCAATTTTGCTTTTTCTAGAAGCGTTTATTCTTGGTCTCCTCATGGAAGAGTTTTTGCCATTACAGAACTGTGGGGAGAAAAAAGGCAAACCCCTAAACTTTGAGGTTATGAAGCCTGTAACCACTGCACGTTCTGATACTAAGTTTTTCCAGGTCCT
This sequence comes from Oriolus oriolus, assembly GCA_013400235.1. Classification (NCBI taxonomy): domain Eukaryota; kingdom Metazoa; phylum Chordata; class Aves; order Passeriformes; family Corvidae; genus Oriolus; species Oriolus oriolus. The sequence goes on from VXBT01008719.1 coordinate 116,736, forward strand.
GGATGTTGACCACTTTCTTCTGACCCCCTCTTTTCTGATAGGGTTTCTAGAGATTTTCTTTTTTTTCATGACACAATTTTGGTCAGATCTATGTACGTATATAATTGGGGATTTTATTTTCTCTTCTCCTAGATCACCTATTCAAAATCTTTTTTGAGGGAATTTTAACCTTATTAGGAACCAAACTGACTTTTCTAGAGTTCTTGTGCTGGTTGCAGAGAAGCATTTTGCTTCTGTGACTTGAGAGATGTTTGATAAATTGCTTGTTCATGTCAGCTTAGGCTCTGAAAGTAAGAGTTTAACTAATGTCTTTGGTTTCAGCATGGAAACCTTGTCGTTTTCTTGTAAAAGAATATTCTTTTCCTGAGATAACTTCCTCAGTATTTTTGAGTGGGTTTCCTGTGATTTATTTTTTTTTCCATCATCACTGGAGTGTGAGGCTAGCTGTTCTACTCTTCTAAAAGTAGGGCTTCTGAACAATAAAGTAAAATAATTGGAATATATGAAATTAATAATAAAGTTGCTGATTTTTCAACATCTTTTTTTTTGCTAAAATATATTACAACACACACGTGTAAGTAAATGGTAATAGTTTAGGGGGTTTTTTTCTATAGTTTAAATAAATAATTTGAACTGCTGATTTTTTTGTCTGCTCTAGGCATGGCTTGGGAGAATAGAGAGTATCGTCTTAAGGATGCTTCAACTTTTGCATACAAATATTCTCATTTACTTCAAAGATAGTAACAACCTGTGAAAGTTCTGTTTAAGTCTTTGCAGAAGCACGGTTATTGTTTCTGTTCTTTGAATCCTTGGAGGATACAAATTCCACATCCTCCTTGAACGAACTGTTTTAAAGCTGTTCTATGCTTGCAGGTAGAAGTCAAAGCTTATGTTGTTTACAGTGATCCAAGTCCCTCTTGCTATTCATGTCAGAAATAACAAACAGATTGCAATAACCACCGTATTTTAAGAATGCCACAATTTTTTAAGTTCACAATTCTCTTCTATGTTTCCTGCCCTCAGCCCCACAGTGTTTTTGAAAATTAGGGAATTGAGTACCTGTCAGGCTTCATGTGCTGTATCCTATTTGGGACACGAAGGCATACTGGGTGTTAGCTTGTGTCAATTATCATCCTTTTCCCTGCAGTCAGAACAGTGAACTTCATGTCTCAAATTCACATGTGCGTTTTGTTTGTATGCTTAGGAGCTATTTTTTTAGCCAACAGGGAATAGTGAAGTTTATAATTGTTAATTCTAGAAGTAGCTGATAAAAATTAGAATGAATTTGCAATGCATTCCAACAACCAAGACTCAGTCTTTGGAATATCTTATTGAAATTCTTCTCAGGACTTATATTTATGGAGGAAAATAATGAGAGAGTAGATGAATTCTTTATAATTTTGCAAACAAGAAAACAATTCCTATACTGTAAATTTTGTGGTAAAAAGGAAAAAAAAACCCCTCAAACAACAAACCAGTCTGAGAGAGAGAAAAAGAATATCAGGTTTTACCATTCATTGCTTAAACAGTCAGCATATCATCTTCCTTCTGGTCATCTTTAAAGAAGACAATATTGTTCTGAAAATACTGGAAATGTACCTTACTATTGTTTGTCTTGTGAAAGGAGGATGTTGAAAAAGAACAAGTAAAAGAAGAGTGTTTCTGTTTTGTGTGTGTTCTACTTACCACATAATGTCAGTCTTGAAGATAATGCCTAGATGGTATAAAAAGACAATTGGAAAGCATTACAGACCTTTATGCTTTCTGCTTTGAGCATGTTCTTTCTTGAACTTTAACAAAATAAGGTAAAAACTAATGTTTTTTTTTTTTCTTTTTACTTCCTGTTAGAAAAAAGGGTATTTATAACATCAAAGACTACCACAAAAAAACATCTGCTGGTTTGGTTATACAGCCCAAAGGAACTAAACTGAGTGCTGAGTATTTTGTGGGCTGTGATATTTCTCTGTAGGTAGTACCTGGCATCTTTTTTACAGAGGATTTTAATTCCTCAGGTTGTATGGTAGAAGTGGTGCATCCATTTTACAGTCCAAGGCCAAATGTATGCTTTTTCAAATATGGTATAAATACACAGGTGCTTTTTATTACCTAAGTTATCAAAACCTACCCAAATTACTGAAGAAAGTTAATTCTAGTCAGAACCTTTCAGGCTTTGTATTTCTCTGGTGAATAACCAGTTTTCGTTCACTGGTAAAACCTGCTTTGTACAAGGATTCTCCTGGGACTCTGTGCTTTCATCTGGAGGAGAGGGGTCTGACTGTTGTGAGAAACTCAGGAGACAGTGCAATGCAGGATTTCTTCTGTGAGAAAGCACAGCCTTCCTTTGTGGTTGGAGGAACGATTCCTGTTTCCACATTATTTTACACACTGTGATGATGGCTAATTCCATTAATTAGTATACTTTATACTAGACTAAAGGGAGAGAATAGTGTTAACAACCAGGCTGTGCTTTCTGAAAGTCCAATAAAGAAACTTCTAAACCTTTAAAACAAATAAAAAAGTTAAAGGCTGTGTGTCAGAACTCTTGTAATGCTTTTGTTCTTCTGGAAAATCTACCTTTGCCAGTAAATATTTTAATTTATTGAGAATGATCTGACTATTTCTCTTTTACTCTGAGAACTAGTTGCTGTTTTTTCTCTTTGTTATTGAGTCTCTTAAGTTCTCCTTCATTTTTACTGAATATTCTGTCCTTTAAAGTGACAGTAATTTACAGAAATATTTAAACCATTAGTCTCTTTCTTAATGAAATGTCATTTACACAGACCCTCCTCGAACAAGTGTCACAAAATATGTTTTTTCTCTTTACCTGTAACTTTGAGCACTCTTTGATATTTTCAAACTTTTCTTCACAATCATAAAGTCATAAAGCTAGAACTAATTATTTTCAAATCAAAACTAAATGAAAGCTGAAGCGTTATTGTAGATATTCTGAAAACAAAATTTTACTCCCCAGCAAACAATAGTTACAGGATTTGCAATAAAATGATAGCGAGAAGACATTTAAGGATGATTTCAAGGACTCATCATGAGTTGACATCCAAGCTATGAGTTACCCTAAAGAATTCCTCCAATAGATTCCTGTAATAAATACACTGCAATACAATAGATAAACCTAACTTATTTAAGATAATGCTTGCTCTATCTATATGGACACACAGGACTTGATGACCTAGCCCTACCTTTTAAATTAGGGGTAGCATTGTTTGTTACATTTAATTATGTTTCCTAAGTATTGCTGGCGGTAGTCTTTCAGCACCTCTTCTATGGTTCCCTTCCAAATCTCTGATTCCTAGTGTAGATATATAACAGGATGGCAGACTGTGGCTGTGTCCTGAAGGACTGTTTTCTCTTGGTAGTTCTCTGGAACTCTGATGAAGTTGGACTCTTTTTGAAAAGTAACACCTGAAAGGGAAATGCATAATGTATATCCTATGGTTAGCATATATTTCCCGTGATGAATAGTCTGAGAAGGTGGTGAGCTTTGGTCAAGAGCTTGATGCCACAGGACCATGCTGTGCTGGTTTTGGGTGGGGTAATTTTCTTCTCGGTGGCTAGGCTGGGGCTATGTTTGGGATTTGTGCTGAACCCAGGGTTGATAATATAGAGATGGTTTTGTTATTGCTGAGCAGGGTGTACATGGAGCCAAGGCCTTTTCTGCTTTTTTACTGCCTTGCTGGTGAAGGGACTCGGGGTGCATGGGGGAGGCTGGGAGGAGACAGAGCTGGGACAGCTGACCTCAGCTGAGCAAAGGGATATTCTAAACCATATGACATCATGCTCAGCATATAAAGTGAGGGGAAGAAGTCTGAACTGATGCCGTTTGTCTTCCCAAATACCCATTACATGTGATGGAGCCCTGCTCTCCTGGAGTTGGCTGAACACCTGCCTGCCCATGGGAGGCAGTGAATTAATCCCTTGTTTTGCTTTGCTTCTGTGTGTGGCTTTTGATTGCCCTATTAAAGTATCTTTATCTCAACCCACGAGTTCTCCATCTTTTACCTTCCCAGTTCTCTCCTCAATTCTGTTTTTGAGGGAGTGAGTGAGCAGCCTTGTGGGGCTTGGTGGCTGACTGGGGTTAAACCAGGACACATTTATAGGTAAAAGTAAGTAACTGATCCAATCCTCAGAAGAGAATAAATAAGAGAAGGATTTACTATTGCTGTTGAAAACTTTTTCTTTAAAGGCTATGATTCTAATAATTCAAAGAAAAACCAGCTGCTGCTTCTCTTGAATATCCTCTGGCATCTAGAGCCTGACTCCAGCTTTGCATGTCTTTTCCCAAGCATGCTGAAGGACAAGAATGCTTGTTTTGAATTACAACAATAATATTGCTCTGACTTTAGGAACAATTTTCATTCAACTGCGGCTACTGAAGTTATGTGCCATTTTTATCCACGTACTATAATATCAACTCATCAGTGTCCTGATGCAGAAAAATCAAAGATCAGGCTAGGTCTCTCTCTTCCTTGGTGTTCAATCATCTAGTTGATATGGACTCATTATTAAATTGTTTCATGAAAGAAAAGTGGGGAGCAAATAAATGCAACACAGTGAAACCTATTATCCTAAAGATGTAGAGTGTGGCCGCATTTCCCCTCTCCCCTCGTAGTGCGATGTGGAAGTATGCCTGGAAACCGCAGTTATGGGACGCAACAAAAAAACCCCAACAATTTGGGGTAATAGAAACTGGTTCTCCTCTGTCAAAGGAACAAAAGCAGGGGAAAGTCTGCTAAAGCAAACATCATGGATTGTGGCAGCAGAACTTGAAAGACTGGACCTGCCTAACGACAGTCTGCAAATCCTCGCTGGATGAATTTGTACAAAGCGCTAATGAAGACAAACAGTCTATTTAGGCGTGCTGGAAGGCTCCCATTCAGCCGGCAGCTGGCATGAATGTTGTCAGTCAGAAGACACAAGCAGATGACAAATAACTGAATATGTGGAAAAAATGAGATGACAATGAGCTGATTTCTCATTAACACTTCTTTTCTTCTTCTTTAGATATTATAAACACGTTATTCAGGGTTGGTTGTAATGGCCTCCTAAATGCCAATAAGTCACGCTGAAGCCGTGTGCAGATGGGAAGCTGCTGCCGGGTGGGAGGACAGTCCCTCTCCACTGGAGCTGGGCACTTTGCATCCCAAGGTATTCACAACTCTCTATTCTCCCAAAATAACTTCTGTGGAGTACAAGAAATGAAAGTCCTATGTAAGCAGGGTTGCTGTGAAGCACTAACAGACTTTTCTTGCTCTGATTACAAAAAAAAAGCACCATTTTAATGAAAACTAGGGGAAGGTTTACTATCAAGAGTAGAGCTGGTAGAATACTTTAAAGTGCATTATCAAAGTAGAACAGCTTACTGTATTTTTTCTTCAGTCTTCACAGATTTTTGCATGTTCTTTTTCTTAGAATAATGGAAACTATCAAATAACTGAGAATTAAAGCAATTCAAAATGTTGAACAATTGCCTGGAAAGGCCTTCTGCTGTATACCAGCAGTATAAATGCCCCTGGACTGCAGTGCTTCGGATTCAGCCTCACATCCAGTGACAAATAGCACTGTTGGGCACAATGGTTAATTATTCATTCTAGAAACTGGAATCCAATATAAACAGAATGTTTGCAGTGAAACCATGATGTCTTCAAATGCCTGAAAGCTGTCTGAGATCTGATGTTTGGTTCCAGTACCTTTCCTTTCTTCTTCCCCTTGACCCCCGTATCTATCAGACCTGCCTTGCACAGTCACAGTTCCTTTTACAGTTTGGTTCTTGATATAAAATCAGGAGGTACAAAGCAGATAAGTCCCACACTGATGTGTTGAGCTACTTGTGGTTTTCCTAACTTCTTCATTTGAAGCAAGAGGTTGTATTGGGCTACACTTGCCCATGATATCCATATCTGATGTTTGACTTCATGGAAAATTTAATCCTAAAGCAGAACACAGGAGTTTCTGCTTCCTGAACTCAAATGGTCAGTCCTGCTGAATGTGACATTTTTTCAATATTTACAGATCAAGTGTTTATTTCATATGTGGGACTTCTTTTGGTTTGGTTCTTTTGCTCTTCCTCTATCTCCCAAATCACTGGACAGCTGCTCTCAAAGTGTTTTTCTTGTTATATTTCAGGTTCTCCAGTTTAAGAGGACTGAAAGATATGTGTGTGTCTGTTCATATGCATAGATATCTACATGGTCAAAATGTTGCTTATTCTTCCCTGCTGAGAGGATTGCAGTGGTCATCTTATAGATCCAGTTCTTCCACAAGCTTTAAGTCCACCACAACAGATGCAAATTATTAGTTATCCAGGCTTTAGGGAACTATTTTCTCTCCTTTCCCTTTCTGTGTGGTCATCAGTAGTCTGAAGTACCTACAGGCATTTGAAAATCCCACTTGGCGCTTATTTACTCTTATGAAATCCTGTTGAAAATATAGCCCTTAGCCATTTTACATCTATGAAGGATGATGATACTTTCTTTAATGAAGGAATCTTTCACAGCTGGGGGAACCTTGTCTGCCCAGCATGAGGTTAAAAACCAGCAATCCAACCAAAAGATCAGTTTACTGGGCCTCCTTTCAGTGCACTCAGCTGTGCTTGAGTGTTGAGTCTCTTTCCCCGTGCGATGGGAGGCACCTGCGTTGGCTGCACAGTCATGCTGTGGAGGTGTTTATATTTTTCTGACTCCGAGAAGTTCAAATTTTACAGGGCAGTAGAGATGATGTAACTTCAGACTGCTGCCAAAAGGCTTTTGTGTGTCTCCTTCCCCCTCTCCATGTAGGTTTTCTGAGTCAGGTGTGATCCAGCCGGGGCTCAGGGATTAAGGCTCCAAAAGGGTGCATTCCTTCTGCCCCTCTCTGCACTCATTGCTGCTTATAATAGCTCCACATGCCTGCACAGAGGCTATCAACAGGAGAGAGGAGCTTGGGCACACTTATTTGCAGTACCTCATCAGGTACCTCTGCCAGGCTCCACTTCGATTTGGGTGGGTGCTGGTGCGGCCAGACCTGGTCATTGAAACTTCCCTTTCTCCTTTTCAAGTTGAATTTTTGATGTGTTGTGGCCTTGTGAATACCCTGAATGACCAGTGATAAATAAAGCAAAAAACCCTCAAATAAACAGAAAAAAACCACTCCCCCCCTCCTTCCCCAGCTCCTTAGACATAATGTGTTTTCCTCCTAAAAAGCCCAGTGTTTCTGAGAGATGCTCACTGGTGCTCTATTATGCGCTGGATTGGGTGGGGAATTAGATCTCTGCATATTTCAGCAGTGTCTGTATCCATGAATGCACATTGAATCAGCCACGTTTTCCTCTCTGTCAAAATACGTGGTGACAGTTCGTGACAATAACATCTGCCAACAAGAAGTACACCAGGCAGTGAAATGAGAGCTACACTGCGTGCACTGAACTGGTCCTGGTTCAGCCTTTTGCAGGATGGCATATTTTTTTCCACAGTGAATGCGTAACATATCTTCATAATAAGTAATGGCTGTTGCAGTGTTACCTTTTCTAAAGGTTTTTAAAGTTGGTTCTGTGTAATTTGTAACAACACAGATGCAGGCCTTCACTACCTGTGCTGTTAAAACACCTTCCTTTGCCTTCATGATTTTTTATTCATCTTAAAATCAGTTTAATTATCGTTCAATATTTTTGTACCTTGAAACCCAAGACATATTAGCACTTTAAAAATAAGCTTGAAGTAATATCCCGTCCTCAGATAACTTGTACCCAGTTCTGCAAAAAAATGTAGTTAATTTTCTTTCTATTTAAGTGATGTTTCTCACTGATTTTAGTGTTGTACTCTGAATAGCAATTACATGGTTAAATAAGTATATTGAAATTATATTAATCAAGAGAATAAGCAAATGACAGAAATAATGAGCAAAGAGGGATGAAGAGAGAGAAGGATGCATACGAGGTTAAATCCCTGCCCAGGACGAGATTTTTTTTGCTTCCTGTTTCTGCCATCAACTGCCTGTGTGCCCACCTTTTAAGCAAAAAAAAAGTAAAATGGACTGTGGGATTTTTTTTATGGTTGGTTGGGTTTTTATCTGATTTATCTGATTGCAAGTTATTCAGCTAGAATATCTTACTGTTGATGTGTATGCCAGGGAGTACATCCTGGGGTCCTAATTTGGCTACATACTCAAAATAGTACTGTTAATAGTGTTTAATGATCATGATGGGAAGATACAAGTTTAGCACTACACATATGAGATAAATTTTAGGAATGCTGTTGCTTTCGTGATATGGGTGATGTTGATGGCATTCCATCATTCTGGCTATCCATAGCCAGTTTTGTTCTCATTTGGTTTAGAGGCATGCTTTTTGTATTCATTTTTTCCCCAAAGGAAAAATGGTTGTGCAGTCACAGAGAATTACACTGAGGGGAAATTAGCTGAAGCTGGTCTCATCTGAAACATGCCTACAGCATCATGAATTCTGTGGGCTGTGCCAGTGTGTGGTTGAGACTATCAGGAATTTCCCAGGTTAGACTTGTAATTTACAAGCAATTTTTTGAGTGATGATCCTGTAGATTTAAATATCTCTAGGGTACAAGCACTGGAATAGCATAAAATTATTGCTATGAGTGTGAGGACAAAAAGCATATATGAAACAAAGAAAAATTCTGTGAGGTGGCTGATTTTGGTGGTAAAAGAATAGACAAACAAGCACATAAGCTTTTTGTTGGAAATAAAACAGAAACAGCAAATTTGAAATTTTAAGTTATAAACTCACTATAGCCTGTCGACAGGAATAGTGCAATGAGGAATTAAAAAAAAATAAATCTTTTCTATTGCAAGAGCTCTGTCCATCTGACTGCTGCAGTGCATGTGATGTGATAAAGGATTTTCTTTTCTCTGTGTGGTCCCATTTGATTACAATGCCAGGAGAGCCTGGCTGCATTCCATATATAATTAATTGCAGCTTTGGTTTTAGATTGCAGCGGGGCCAGGCTGCCTCTGCCCCTTGCGCTTGTTCACATCTTTAGATATCTTTCCACCATGCCAGCTGGTGAATGAATGGAGCCTTTCACAGCGAGCCTAATAGGCTTGAATGGTTGAGTCATTGTCCTTGCTGGCTCTCTAGTTAATCTAGTGACAAACAAGGTTGGAGCTGCTGCAGTTGACATTCTCTTTATTGCCTGTGTTTTCAGCGTAAACACTGTGTGTAAAGGGATTTCATCTTTTTGCCAACTCGTTTCTGTTTCTTACTGGTTTTGGACGGAATGTAATCTTTGTGAAGAGGTAGCAGTAAAAACTAGTATGTGTTAGGTTCATTTGTTTACTCCTAGTTTCCAGCAAAGCAGACAGTTGAATGCCTCAGGTTGTGTGTTTAGATTCCAAGTTTTACAGTTTTTATTTTTTATTCCGTCTGAGGTTCAATTTTTTCTGCATTGTATGTGAAGTCAAGGTACACCAAGCTGTTGCTTCAGTTCTTGCCTGGTTGCAGGGATGTGTTTCTGAACTCTTATTTATTTTTGCAGTATACAAGCTTAAATAAAATTTAACATGTAGGTTTATTTTCTTACAGATAAATGTTATAGATGTGAAAAAAGATTATTTTTAATACCTTCCTGATAGATGCAAAAAGCAGAAAATGTAATCTGACTGGGAAATTGTATAACAATAGAAAGTGTCCTTTCTGTAAGTATTTTCAGTTAGTTTGAAAAAAAAAATTCTGAAATAGTTCTGATACTCCTCTTATTAAATACTAAAAGTTAAACTAACTTTAGATAGCATGTAGTAAAAAAAAGTTGTCATAAATGCAAATAAGTTCCATGTAGTGTTTGAAAACCACATGTATTTTCATAAATGCTTTTGCTTTATGATGATATCTAAAAAGTTGGAAACTTTTTTAAAGCCTTTTCTGAGGTCAAGAAGGAAAGGGAACATGTGTGAACTTCTCATTTCCCTATTTTCTAGTTCTGTCAAAATCAAAGAAAGGAAAGTGAGTCAAAAGGGGAAAACCAACATTCAGCAAAGCTGTTCACTGAGGGTCTTGTCATTTATGGAGCCAGGAAACAAAAATGCAGTTTTGGCAGTTGCTTTTCTTCTATAATGAATTGTGCATAGTACAAAACCAACCAAACAAAAAAAAGCCTCAAATAAAGAAAACAGCTCAATGACCTTTTCCTAGCTGTCCTACAGGAGAAAACTGTTTTGCAATGAGGAATGTTGTCACTGTAGTAATGTCCTTCCACGTAACCCGGGTGTGATGCAGGCATGCAGGGAGTGGCCTTGGCACTGTCAGGGGCCTTTAATGTGCCTGGGCTGATCAGTGCCACCACCAACATTGCTGGGGGGTCGTTCTGTGCTCTGCTCTCCTCTAATCTGGAGAAGCCTGGAGGGAGGGAAGCATCCTGAGCAGCAGTGTGGGGGTGTCTGGGCTGCCAGAGAGAAGCAGGATGTGTTCTGGAGCCTCTTGGGTAGAGGAGCCATGATCTTTGTCCGTGCTTTATGAGATTATCTTCAACTGCAGTTCTTGTATGCTTGCTTCCTTGGTTTAACAATAAACTGCCAACTTTCTGGAATCTCCGTGGGCCTCTACCTATCTCTGCAGTTATAAATGAGCAATATGTGTGTGTGTCAGTCTTTAACAGGCTCAATCTTGATTCAAATAACTGCAAGTTGAAGGGTTTGTCTGGAGCAGGCACTGCCAGGACTGTACTGTAGAGGAACTGGGAGCAAAACTCTCATTAATGCTAAAGGAGAAGTTTGCCTAATTCCTTGCTAACCATGCTGAAACTCTTCCCCAAGAGACACAGTTTAATAGTCATAATTTAATTTGATTTGCATTAGCCCTCTTTACCTAATTAAAAATGTATATAAAAAAGCAGAAGGCACAGAGAAAAGAACAGTTAAACTCTTCAGTATTTGGGGTTTGCTATGACATTTAACCAGTGCAGTAAGAGCAGGAAGAAAACAGTGCATGTTGACTTTCCCGTCCATTAATCTGAACATTAATTTGAACATTAATCACCCCTCCAAAAGATATATTTGAAATGTGATGTTCTGGAGTAAAATGGGGGAGTGGGGTGCAAGGGGGCATGGAGAAGGATTAATTCCTTGCTTCTTTCTGTGTGGGAGCTTCCTCAAGAGCTGCACACGTGATGTAGCCTGTGTCCTTCAATCTTGCTGTGCACCACTGATATTAGCTGTCTGTTCCAGGAGTCTCTGCAACTAAAGGTCACAGGCTAAATATTATTTTGTTCTGTATTGGGAAAGTACAATTTGAAAGCTGACTAAAAGAAAAATCTGAAATCCAAAGTTGAATGATACTCATAGAGCTTGCTAAAATCTCGGTGTATGAAAAAAGCAAATTTTTTTTAAAATTCTGCCTTTTCTGCAATAAATAGCTACTTTTGAGTAGGCATTACGTTCTGCACAGGAGTTTCCTGCAGAGGGTTCACTGCAGATTTGTTAGCATTAAGGAATACCTTGGAAGGATTAGGATAAGACTCTTAGCAGGCTAAGTCTCTAGAGGACATTCTTGATAACATGTGACTGGCTTCTGGCTTTTGACCTTCCCCTTTAAAGTGTTGGCATCAAGATACTTATCACAAGTGATGCCTTAGGTTTTAACTTTCATATTTTTCAAATCCTGTACTTCCTAGTGTGTAACTCTGAAGTTTCTTGTGGCCTGTTAGCTGCTGCTCTCTCATGGTAGTTAGACATAACAAACCTCTCCAAGCTTGCTCTCCAAGGACACCCAGATTGTCCCAGGCCCCAAAATGTGTAAACTAAAAGCCTTTGAAAAGGAGGGGCAAACTTGGGGTAATCACATCATTAACTGAAGTTATGATTGGAGAATTAACCCTGATATGCAAATGGACCAAATTTATAAAAGTGTGAAAAACCTGTGACCCAGAATCCATCTTGGGTGTAGCCTTTTTGACTGCCCAGGGTGTACCTTTGAAGGACCTTCAAATAAATACCTACTTTTATTCTCTTATTTTTGTCTAGCCTCTGTTTTTAGGTGGCTACCTCAAGGCATCATAAGGCTCCATAGAATACCAGAAATTTAAAATATTCCCTCCAATTGAGATTTTGTTAACATGGGAATGAAATATAACATATGTAGAAGTCCTTATTGCTGGTGATACTTCATGATGACATAAAAATAGTGCTTTTCAAGCCTTGTATCTTGATCCAAAAAATTACCTTAACTTAATTGAAAGATTATTAATCAAAAAAGATTACAATGAAAGCAGAAATGAAAAGAGTTCTGAATCTGACTATTTCCAGTCCTCTTCTGATTTCCCTATCTTACCCATCGCCCTTTGATTCACACTAAGGAGGGGATCTAAAAGATGGTTGCCTTGCATTCATGCTGCAAGACATCCCTTTTTCTTCAGAGTCAGCACTGATGCATCTCCACTAGTGCAAGCACAGTCCACTCTGAGGCACTTTACTGTCACCTTTGTGGAGATGAGCCAAAAATGTTTACATGAGGCTTAGAATTAAAGTCTAGCAGGCACCTGACATGCTCCCACTTGTTTCACTCAGGGCTGGTCCTGAGGTAGCAGCAGCTGGCATCTTTTCAGGAGAAAAAAAAATCCTGGTCACACCCCAACTACCCTTAGAACTAGACCTTCAGAAACAATACAGAGCAATTCTACATTTACTATTCCTATGCTCTTTTAAACAGAACTAGTAAGTTTTTGCGGGACTTTGGTCTTTTTCTTTTTTTTTTTTCTTTCTTTCCCACTGAAAACAATCATGTTTGTTCTACCTAAAGAGAAGATTTTTGTTAAGTCTCCTTGCAAATGGTCCCTGTTCTCTGTTTATATTTCCAAACCTTTCTTCCTGCCCAGCAGAGTGAGTTTGAGGGAGGAGCAGAGTCACTATGGCAGCAGGCTGCTTCCCAGACGCGTCAGAGAAACCTGCCAAGTTTCTTGGGTTCATTGTGAGTGGTGCCGGGATTCGCTTTTGTGTTTGTCACGTAATCAGTTGAAAATAGCAGTATTTGAATGAGGATTTCACACTCCCTTATTCTCTCCCTGGCAGGGCCACTTGTGTTTCCTCATCCATGTCAGTCTCGTGCTTGTTCCTGGGCGGATGGAAAGGGAGCAGTGGGGCAAAAGCCTTCTTAATTTGCTTCTGAAGACAAAGGTCTCATCATGCCTCTTGTACTGGAGCACTGGTACAGATCAAAACAGCAGCCCCCTGAGAGTGTTCACATGGGGTTTTCTTCAACTGTGTCTCATTTGTTTTCCCACTGGAAGGTCAGAAGGGCTCAGGGAAATTGGTAGCAGCAGATCAGTCCTGTCGACACGGCAAGACCCAGATGTTTTTATAAACTGTGTCACTGGTCAGCACCCCCAGCAGAGCAGCTATTGCTGTTCAGCCAGCCAGTCCTCCTGGGAGCAGAGAAACTCCCAGTGATAGGTGCTCCTCTTGTAGGTTGTGTTATTGCCATCGGGAAAACACTTCCACAGCTTAGGCAGGATGTGCTTACTTCAATCTGTCAGATTTATTTCCAAGCTCTATTTTAGGGTCATTCTTTCAAATTTCAGCTGGGAGATGCTGGGATGCCATACCTGGTCTTAGGTTATATACTCTTGCAGGCTGAGGGCTGTGGGAGTGTGATAATACTTTTGACACACCTGCCCCTCAGTGCTGTGCATGCATGAGGAATACCCTTGCGTCTGATTTTTGTGTCATTCTCACAAGTATTCAGCTCTGCAGTGTGGAAAAGTCCTGAGCCTCCAGCTGTGTCAGCTGTTTCTTGTGGCGATGACACCAAGTCAAGAGAATGATGTAGCACCTTTTCTCATAAGTGTGTGTGCTTTGTTTTTGGGATATCCACTGGAGAATATAAGTGGTGCTCCTTGCCTGTACACCAGGTTTTGATGTGTGCCTGTGTTTTAATTACTCGATGTACCTTACAGGCTACTCTTTTGATTCCCTATGAAATGGCTGAGTTTGGAGCCAATGCTGCCTCCATTATATGCTTTAGAATTATTCTCCAGAGGAAGAATATCCATTTCTTTCTACTGAATGTAGGGGAGACATAAATTCCTAGCATAAGTTCATTGAGTCACCCTGTTGGTCTGTATACCTTTGCAGTGCTGGAGTAAGTCATCTGAATTCACCCCTTAGTCTTTGAAGTGCCTAATTTAGAGGCTTTTGTTGCATTGCTCATTTGTTACTTGCCATTCTTCTCCCTTTTGCAGCGATAGCAACAAAGAAACCCTTATTTCAGTGCAATTCCATCAGTGATGTATAGAAATAGAACAAATACTTGGGAAATCAGAACAGATCCCAGAAGGGCCTTGTGGCAATTTCTATTCCAGTGTCAAAAGGTATCATTTACATAATGCTATAACTCTACTGAAATAAATAAACTCTGATTTAATGCAGGACCTTTTGTCTTTTATATCTTACATTTAAATAATAGATGCATAAAATTAAAATAAAAATATTTAAAAGAATGATGTTTGGTTAATGAAGCTGTGGAATTGAGGCCAGTTGCTGATGTGCAGCATCAAAAGTTTTCACTCTTGTTTTAGCAAGCAGTAAGAGGCAGGTTCATGTTTGCTGATCTGATCCAGTCCAACTTTACATTGTTGTAATCCTAGCTGCTCCCCCTGCTCAGTTTCAATTTATGTATTACTGGGCTCCCCTTGGTCTCCTTTCCTCCTTCCATCTGTCTAAGACTGTAGACAGCTCAGGAAGGGTCACTATCTGCTAAGACAAGCATGGACTGGGAAGGTAAGTATCTGTACTTTTCTTGCCTTAGACTCATACCCCTGCTTTGTAAGAACCTCTCTAGGTTCTCTAGTTATTATAAGAAAACAATACCTTTTTTCCATTAAAAAGTGCTTTCCATATTGTTTTTCTTTTTTTTTTTACCATGATTAGATAATTCTCTGGAAGTTGAAGGGGGGGTCTCCCTTAGTGCTAACTTTGTTTTTCAGCCACACTGCAAAAGCTTCTCTGTATAGGATTTTTACAGCCTGTAAGCTCCTATAGGTTTCTTTCTTTATGCAGGCTTTCCAAGGAGATATTCTGCTTTTATTCATGGCTGTGGGGTTGTTGGGGCTTTCCCCCCCACCCCAAGCTTTTGAGACAACTACCTGCATTAGCTTCCACCACTGGCCCCCTCATTCTCAATTCCCTCCTAATCCTTCCTTACTGGGAGAGTGTTTTCTTTATGAGCAAGGAGCAGCCCCGAAATGCAGCCCTGCAGCTTTTATGCACTACAACTGTCACATGTACTTCCCTGAACAGCCAGATTAAAGGAAGCCAGTTTCCAAAATGTTAAATGTTAGCAAAGATCACCCAGCACATGCTTGATGTGCCATCTGTTACAAGCAGGAATGAGGCTTCAATGGAGGAAGAAAGAGAATAAATCCTGTTTCTTACTCTGTGCTCTGCATATCCTGCCATAACATGATTTTTGAAGCTACTTCAGGTTTCCTTTGCAGATTTGACTTTCAGCCTTTTCCTAACACATGCAAACAGATTTTGCAGCTGCTTCTGTACCACATCTCAGGCATTGGTCATCTCTACTGTCCTTCTAGCTGGAAGTGTGGTGCTAGGAAGTCCCAGCTGCTCTTACAATAGATGAAGTTAAGACTCTTGCAGGAAGAAGCAAAAAGTCTCTTCTACCTTCCCAAGGTTCATTGTGTCCTGGGATTCAGGTACATCTTTGCAATTCTGAATTGGTCCTCTTGTTATTTCCTTTTGGTCTTATTTTTCCTAATCACATGATGGAGGACAGGCAGCGCCACCGCTGATTCTATTTACAAAGCCCAATTGCAATAAATCTCAGACTACTTTGTTCTTTGGCATCCAGGCATGTTGTGTTGATTCTATGAAGAAGGCCAAAAAGCCCTGCAATGAATCTAAGTCTGTTCTTCACAGAGAGATACTTCCTTGGCCCTTGCAGTTGCTGTCAAGTTGGTAGCTGCAGCCTGACTTCCTATTTTCAGCCCTCCTCTCTCTCTCTCTTTTTTTTTTTTACTGTGTTCTTAATGATAGGGAACATGGCCAGCTTTCACATGGGAAGCAGAAGTTCAGGTGCTGGGTGCTGTTTTACATTCCCTATGACTAGAGATTTTTCTTTTACCTGCCCATCTCACAGGTGTTGACATGAGGATCTTCAGCAGGTTCCCCCTTCCCTTACAGAATATTTTATGTTCTTCTAAGGTAAGCATTCTTCTAGACAGTAAGCATTTCATGAGTAATGCCCTTTCAGTAAAGGACCTTTCTGTCTTCTTGTGCCCCGCTGCTCTCTAAGCCTGAGGCGTGGTGCCTAAAAGAGCAGGGTTCTGTAAAATAGAAAGTGTGAAACCATGTGTAACTGCAGTGAATGTTTTTGAAAAATCTGAGGAAAGTGCTTCAAAACACAGAAAGATCAACTGCTCTATGCATGGCCTCACTCAATCCTGATACTACAGGACCCCTTTGCACAGAGAGAGTGCTCTTTGCATCAGCAGTATCTCAGGAACTTCTGCTAAGGGTTTTGAGAGAGGCTAGACAAACTTTTTCAAAGTTGTTATTCTGAAATCAAGTTTTTTGTTTGGGAGTGTGTAGTTTTTTTTTCCTTCTGCTGTTGTTTTGGTTTGGTTTTCCTTTTTTTTTCAGGTCAGCTAGTTAGGATGTATGCCAGAAATCAAGAGGCTACTGGAGTAGGATAGCAGTGTTTATGACTGTTGTTTATGACCTTGATAGTAGCCAGCTTTCAGACTACTTCTACTGTCAGGAATACCATGTATGCGACTGGAATAGAAGTATTTGTGAATAGAGCACAATTACTTGCTTTTTCCATATTTATATAAAGAGAGATTTATCATTCTTGATAGTGAAGCTGCCTTTCTTTGGATGCAGAATTTTACTTTGCTGCGGTTTGAGGGACCTTCAGACATGCTCTTGCAAAAGCATTATCCTAGCTATGGCAGGCTAATGCAGTTAGTGGGTACGTGAGATGTAGATGAGAGCAGAACCCAGGCTGTGCTATGTACTGCACCTTACTGTCAGCGTAAGGGAAATTAAAATACCTTCCTATCTGGTTACAGTAAGGCTTGTACGTCATTAGGAGTTTTGCCAGGGGAAATCTGTGTGTCTGACACTTTCAGGAGATGAGAGCTACATTAGAAACTCAGCTGCAAAGAAGCTGTTGAATCTTGTTGATGCAGACGCAGGGAGAAAAGATTTTGGTAGCACAACCAGATTTACTTCTGAAGGTTAGAAGTGTGCAGCACTGCAGTTCAACACACCTGCAGGATTCCTGGAGTCTGCAACGCTTCAGAGGTTTCTGTAAGAAATAAATTACAGAGCAGCTCCAAATAAGAGGGAACTGGAAGATTCTTTTTCCTATGTTTAGAATAGAGCCAAAGCAGACTGCAAAAGTGAAGAATTTTTCATACAACTTCTGAATTCACAGCTCTCTTGTTTCTTTCTAGTATGTAACATAAACTGACAGATTAATTTGGTTTTAAGTGGTTTATTGTTTTTTAATGTCTCTTTTAGATGTGGATTGTGTATTCTGGAAGGGATTGCTGCAGAACTGGAGAATAAGTCCCATAGGATAAGAGTTCAGCAAGGGAAAAGGATATTTCATCAGGATGCTACAGTATTAGATTGAATTAATTGCTCATTTACATTGCTGGCAAAAGACCGTAGAATGTGAGAGGTGCTGGGTCAGCAAGAGGAAAAAGAATGATGGGAAGGAAAGCTTTATCAGTTTGAGTCTTTTCTGTATGGTTGCTGCTCCCAAGTGGATTAGAAGAGTCCTACTAGAGGAAGAGAGGGTGGGCAGGAGGGAATTTCCAACTTAGAGATATCCCCAATCTTGTTTATAGACAAAATAATTAACAAAGCAATTCTGATCTGGCTGAACAAAAAACTGCACTTTGGCGTTTCCCCTTACTTATCTCCTTATATGCTCTTCATAAAATCAAATAATTCACTTCAAAATGTAGAATAAAACTTATTTCTTAATTTCCTTGAAACGTCAAACTGCTACTGGGAAGGCCTGGTGAAAATAAATTGCATTTGCATCTCTCATAGGGATCGCACATGGCAGCCAAAGTACCGTCACTGTTTCAATATTAAAAGACTACCAAGGTTTTGTTCCTGGCACTGCATGTTTATGTCCCTGGTGTTGGTGTGGGTGGTTGTGTGATAATAAAGAATAATGAAAATCCTGAAGAAGGCATCACATTTTTACATAACACTTGAAACTGGTGTAGGGAGCAATTGTTGTTGTGTTAATGTTTGGTTTTGATAAAAATGACAGCCATGTCTAGACAGATGTGTTGAGTGAGTCACAAAATGGCAGGTTCTGATATAACACTTCTGACAGGGAGTGTTTTCGGAGTGCCCAAGGTGAATGTGCATGGTGTTGCTACTTTTCAAGAAGTCGAGCAGCACACAAGTATTCAGTCCCTCCTAGAGCTGGAAAATCTGTTCTATAAGGAGGAAAAAACACTCAACTATTGCTAAGTCAGATAGTTCCATGAGACAAAGGGTCTAGCTGTTGTGGCTTCTTAAGGTTTGTGTCTCTTAATGAATTTTCTGATTAAAGTAGTTTGAGGGAATCTTTTTCTGTTTTCGAGGTGTTTGTCTTCCTCCTATATGGATTTCTGGATTATAATGAGGTTTCCTTTTCTGTTCTCTTAAATGTGTGGAACTTTTCACCTTCTGGTACATGTGGTTGAAACTGGTCAACATGTCCTGGAATGTGAACACACATGAAAAATCAGACAACTTGGAAAGATGTAAATCTTCCGGGCCAGTGACAAGAATAGGAACATTTGCATTACATTTCATATTCCCAGGCTTGAAAAAAAGCCATTGTCAAGATTGGCTGGTAGCTTTAGCCCTCATTGAAGCAGCTGAGCCTCTGCGTCTGAACCAATTACTATGGTTTTAGTGGGATTGGGCAAAAAAGGCAGCTCAATTCAAACTGCTTTATTGGCATGACTAGTGTTGAAAGCTTTGCCAAAAGGCATGGTGCCACTAGGGATTTGAGAGATTCAACATGTCAAAATGATTTTGGTCTTGAAATAAGTGCTATTTGATGCTTGATTCTGCAATGATTAGAGCTGGAGAAGGTTTAGATCTCTGCTTCTGATCTTAGGGGTTTGAATAAATGGTCTTAGTACCGGCCCCGTAACACTGTGTCAGTCTTTCCATCTAAAAACTGACAAAGGCCAGACAATAAGGAACTTTCCAGTGTCTAGAGAGAGTCTAGAAAACAGAATTGGATTGAGGACACAAGGCACAAATCCCCTAACAGGGTCCTTTCTAAAACTGAAAGAAAGGCCAAATCCTTACAAATGGTCTGTTAATTTGCAAGTAATTGCTGTAATAGTTAAATGCTCAGTTAGCTGTGATACTTGGGCACTATTAAAATGACAGCACAAAGAGCTGAATCCTAGTTTCTTTCAATCCAATATTAAGGCAACATTAAACAATGCCCCAGAATATGTATGTTGCTTGTAACCAGGCTGGTTTGTACTTCTGGGAGTCTACTGGTGTGTAGTGGAAAATGTTAAGCTGATAAAGAGTAAAGAGCTGCACTATTTTAGGCTCTCTTATCCAGTTAGCTGACTAAAACTGTTTTATATCTAGAACAGAGCATCTGGGCTGGTACACATAGCATTCATCAGAGAGTCTAAATCTGTGAAAAAGAGCAGGGAAACAACAAGCTTGGAATAGATTCTGTCAAGCCCACAACATCTGAACAATTTGTAGTTAGAAAACCCCACTGCTGCTCCGAAGTCACAAGTATCTGGCAGTCCTTTGAGATTTTTTTTCCTCTGTGAGCATGTGCTGTTTTTCTGAAGTTCCTATGTGCTTTCTAAAAAAAAGTGGAAGATGGAACATACTGTACTGAGCAGCAAGGAAATGAAGCCAGCATTCAAAGAAGAAAAACAATTCAGACCGGGATGCTTTTGGTATCTCCCAATTTACCATAGTTTGCATATAAAAATTACGATAATTTAGGTTGTTTTCTTTGTTCCCTTTAAAGTTTTGATGTTAATATCAGGTGACTGACTAGTGCCCTGTTGGTCCCATCTAAAACCTCCAAAGAGGTCATGGAGTTTATAAAGGGTTATCAGCCTGGGACAGGTCATTTACTGACTGTAGCACTGATGCAGGCCTTAATCTTGTCTGTGGCTTTTAACCCGGGCTGTCTTCCAGGTCCTGTAAAAGGCTCAGTAGTGTGATAACATGTGGATTGGTTTCCAGGTTCTTAATAAAGCAAAAATCCAGAAATTTATCTCTTCAATATCCTTTCCTTCAAAGAGCCCTTTTGAAGCACTTAAATTTCTGCTTTTGGTCTTTTCAGAACGTCACTGATGTTTACCAGAATGGAGGAATCCTGAAACTAACTCTGCATTTGTCAAGTTAAAACAGACCTAATTTTAACTAAAAATACTTCATTTATTTACTCCAAAAGTAAAACAAAATGGCATCTTTTTCTTTTCCTTTTCAACATCTAAATATGTTATAAACTGCTCAGTTACATTCATAAGAAAACTCTAAAGAAAGTGATATGAATTTCTGCTTTGGGGTGGCTGTGTTATTTTGTGTACCTGCTGATATGGGTTTTATTTTCAAATTCCAAATACTTTTACAACTGAACTTGGATATAGCACTCTTGAGGCAGTAAAACATAGATTTTCAGAGAAAGAGAAAAGGATTTTCAGGGAAAGAGAGTGGAAGATGTTGAAATAAAAAGGTGCTATAAGTGATAATACAGTGGGCTGATGGCACTGTGACATTTCTGCTTTTGGTCTTGAAGGAAGCCGGACTATATGGAGGGGAAACATGGTGTTGGACAGAAAGTGCAAAAGTCACCTTTCAGGTTTCTTTTAAACTTGCCTTCTTTACAGGTTTTCACGGCAGACATTTGTTCTGACCTTTGCCTTCTGAGCACTCTAGTGTACCAAACTTGTGGGAAAGCCCTTGATTTAAGAAAATATTATTGTTCCACTCTCCACCTCTTTCCACTGCCTGGCTGCAGGGGTGAGATGAGAAGAGGCTGCAGAGCTTCAGTTTTGCATGGCCCTGAGGTCACAGGCAGCCTTGGTAGCCTTGACCAGATGGTAGCTATCAGCTGGTTGAGCATCTCCAGTAACTGCTGTAGGCTGTGGCTGTGTGTCATGGTTCACCTGTCAGCTACCAAGCCCCACAGGGCCCCTCACTCACTCCCTCACAAACAGAACTGGGGAGAGAATTGGAAAGGTAAAAAATGGAGAACTCATGGGTTGAGATAAAGATACTTTAATAGGGAAATCAAAAGCCACACACACAAGCAAAGCAAAACAGAGCAAGGAATGCTTCCCATTGGCAGGCAGGTGTTCAGCCATCTCCAGGAGAGCAGGGCCCCATCACGCATAATGGTTACTTGGGAAGACAAATGCCATCACTTCAAACATCCCCCCTTGCTCCTTCTCCCCTCACTTCATATGCTGAACATGATGTCATATGGTCTGGAATATCCCTTTGGTCAGTTTGGGTCGGCTGTCTTGGCTGTGTCTCCTCCCAGCCTCTCATGGACCCCCAGTCCCCTCGCCAGCGTGGCAGCTGGAAAAGCAAAAAAGGCCTTGACTCAGCAGTAACAAAACCATCTCTATATTACCAACCCTGGGGTCAGCACAAATCCAAAACACAGCCCCGTACAAGCCTCTGCAAAGGAAACCACCTCTGCCCCAGCCCAGCCAGCACACTGGGGCTGACCCAGCTCTCCAGAGCAGCCTGGGGTCTGGGAGCTGCCTGGAACCCTGTCTCTCCGGGAAGCCTTTCCAGCCAAGGACTGCTCCTCTGGAGGTTTGCCACCTCTGCTTCCCCATCTGTCTGCAGAGCTGGTCTCTGAGTGGTTCCTCATGCATGTGTAAATATAGACATGCTGGGTTTTCCCCACTCAGCTGTCCTGCACGGGCTGTGTAGATTAGGCAGCAAAATGCTGGTAAAGAGTGACTGCTTTATTCCAAATATACACCGTGTAGCACTGTGAGTTCACAGGTTGACCTTCATTTATAAGAACACCACCAACAGTGACATCTGGCTCTGGAAGGTCATTTTCCTCCCTGTGGAAAAGGGTGAAAAAAGTCACTTCAGATCTGCCAGGGATGGCATAACCGTGGTAGTAAATGTTTTTCTTGGACATTGCAGTGGTGGTTCTACCTCAGCCTAATGATCTGGGTGTATCTGGGAGTATCTCTGAGTTTGCCATTTGTTCCTGGATCAGTTCAGGTCTGACACTTTTCCTGTTGTGGGCTGGTACCAAGTGACCCATCCAGGCTCTGCTTCCCCTCCAATTCCAACACTGAGGTTGCTGTCAGATGGGTGCCCTGCTGCATTCCCACTTTTACCAGCTGTGGCAGGACAACACGTGGGACAGTGTCTGGCTCATGAGAGCATGAGCTGTAAGGATGAGTGCTTCCCTGAATGCCCCAGCAGCATCCCTGCATGGCATGGTGGCCCTGAACTGTCAGGCTGTCAGTGAGTGTAGAATGGCTTTTCAGCCTGGTGTGGGAGGCAAAAGGCATTGCAACAAAACTTCTGTGAGTCTTGACAGCTCGACCTGAGCCAGGGGCTTTCCTTGCTCCTGTTGTCTGCATGTGTGCTTTGGGCCTGGCAGGATAATTAGCACTTTCCTGGGCAATTTTTTTTCTGATCTAAGTGCTGTGATAAGGAGCTAGAGTTAGTGCCCTTCATGACAATGTGATGGGGATTGCTAAGGAATGCGAGGTTGTTTTAGCCAGGTGTAGCTGGAAGGTGTCCATCTGCGTGCCAGCACCTCGCTGCCAGTGTGGGAGGGAGGTCAGGGTGGCCGTGGCACTGCAGGCTAATGGATCTGGCTGGGAGGAGCAGGCTGTCCTGGGATCAAAACTGGGGACCGTGCAAGACTCAGAGGGGCTCCTTGTCTGTATGCTTGCCTGGGGGGAGTTGCTTTTAAAGCTGTCATGCAGCGAGCCATTCTATTTTCCCCACCCTATTGTAGTAGCTGCTGCCAACCTCATTTAATAAATACCTCCTATCTTTGGCCAGCTGCAGTGGGAGGGAGGACTGGCTCCCACTGTGTCTGATCTGGTTAGTTATTAATCCTGGTTCTTGCCTGATCCCTGCTTGTTACAGAAACAGCACAGGCTTTGAGATCGCTTATCAAAACTGCTTTTTATTATTTTTTTTAATGCAGAACTAAATGTTCCAAGTGAAGCAACAGCAGGTGCATGGGAGAGATAGAGTATGAAGTTTTAGGAGAGAGGGAAACTATTTATGTGACTGAGTTATGCATTAAAGAGCTTGTTCTTATGGTTGAAACAGAGACAGGTGATGCCACCCCATTCTTAGGGACCTGTTCCTGCCAGCAGGGGATTTTGCTATTTGCCTGTGATCCTGTTCGGATTTTGTACCTGCCCTGTTGTGACCTTCTAAAAGGCCATTCTTTGCTCACCTTCTACAAACTCCCAGTCTTGTTCAGTGTCGGGGGTGGGAAAATTTTCTATTTTCTGTAGCTCTCCAGGAGCTTTTCTTAAACAACCATCCCCAGCCACAGGTTGTTGTCTGAGGTGGGATAAAAGGTTAAACTTGGGAACTGTGGTTGAAGGTAGACTTCAAACTGGACTGGAGAGGCTTGGAGGATCTCTTCCATTAAGGTTTCAAGCTGAGACCATGGTATGGGTTTTATTGTAATTATCAGATGTAAAACACACTGAGATGTTACATTTGTCTTTTCTTGTGTTGAATAGGAACTTGTTGACTAAGAATGAGACAAAGGAAACAATTATAAGACTAAACTCTCCAATAGTTACTTGGTCAAGGGATGTATTTAGATTTTGTTGTTGTTTTCTGCTCCGCTATCACATGCATTGCAGCATGCTGTCCAGAATAACTCACTGTAGGAGGAAATTAACTTGTCTTTGCTATATGGAAATTGAGACGTGATTTCTATTGCATTTGAAGAAAGGGAATTGAAGCTGCTTGTGACATAACTATGAAGTTTTCTTTTTTTGCCAGTTGTGCCCTTTTGTTATGGACTAATTACACCTGGCATCAACACAGTGTAGTTAGGGTTGTAGAAAGCTGAATTTTGTTAACTGGAAATATCCAAAGCTATTTTATTAGAGCAGTCTTTGCCAGCCAAACTCCATGATGTGCATGACTTTGTCTAGTTTTGCTCTCGAATAGCTGAGACCTTGGAGTCAATGTAATTCATTGTGCTCCATGTAAATGAGGCTGTGCTAAATGACTAAGGGGTGTTAACCATGCAGGTCTGAGATGAGGAGTCTGGGGGAAAATGATAGTGTCTGACTGATAACAGCTACCCACCAGGGAAGTCCCTGGCCTTCATTTCTGTAAAGATGTGAGCATAAATGTATTATTACACCACTAAAAAGCCAGAAGAAGGAGTTCTTCTCCCTGCCCTTTTTTGAGGGCACTTGGGTCTTTATCCTTCAGCCAAGAGCAATTTTTGCAACAATCTGTCTTCATGAGGAATTAAGTCGGTGTCAAAGAGAGGGGAGGCAGAATTGTTAATTGCAGGCAAATCAGTTGGGGTAAAAATGCAATTAGAAGAGATATGTGGGAATTGCAAATCCCAGGCACTGTTTCTTTATACCAAGATTTTCTATATTCTGATTCATGTGTTCAGACTTGCCAAACTACCCACTTGGCAAAGCCTGTAGCAAAAATGGGAATTTATCAGCAATTTATGGTGAAGACAAGGTAAATCTCTCAGGCTTCTTATGTCAAATTTCACCTGCTAATGCACTTGTTTAAGGTTGTGCAAACCTACCTATACCTTTATTTTTAAAGATATGCACTTTCAAGCAGTTGACAAGAACTTTTCTATGAAAATGTCTGCATGAAAGCAAGCTTTCAGGTGAGAATACTCCATGGCTGAAAGATAGATCACTGAATGGAATTAATCGCTTGTTCACCTAAAACAAAATATGGTGCCTGAAAGGGTAGGGTCTGTTATTAGAATAGATGTTTTGTAAGTACTATTCTTTTATGAAGAACTCGATTCAGAAAGGTTCCTGTGCAGCTCCACTCAAATCAGGTTTTGTGCAGTTACAATTTCAACTCAGGTTGGGACCTCTGCATCTCATCACCACAGCCATCTTTTAGAATTCATCTAATGCAAAATTTAAAAAAAACCCAAACTCAAAACATTAAAATTCATACAGAGAGAACTCTGAAATGAAATGCACATAAAGAAACATCTCTTAGCATACGCAAACATTAACTCATGCAGCTGAAGTAGAGAAGCTCCTACATCTCTCAGATCTTTCCTCTTCCTTTCCAGAATTCAAAAAGGTTTGGGTTTGTTTGGTTTTTTTTTCTGGTTGGTTGGTTTTTGGTTTTGGAGTTTTTTTGTTTTATTTTGTTTGTTTGGGGTTTTTTTGTTGTTCTTTGTGGAGGTTGAATAGACGATTTCTGTTATGAAGAAAATAATGAAAGAAATTTGCCTGCACAAAGACTCCTTTCCAAGCTCTTGGGACTCTGGCTCCCTCAAATACAAATACCTTATAATTCAGGATGGGATATACAAAATTTTGATTTTGAGTTCGGTACATATGTGACTAGAGCTCTAGATCTGGTCTGAAGAAATACTGAAATGTTCACAGGCTGTTCATACCTCACTAATGTTTCCTCTGATAGAAAGGGTAAATGCCACGGCATTTGCAATCCAGCTACTGCCTCCAGGCATACTGTTTAGGATCGTTAAAAAACAAACTACCAAAGAAACCTGGGAAGGTAAGAGTACTTGAGACTTGATCCGACTGAAAGTGAAAAACGTAAGTTGGCTGGGATGTAATTAACATCATGTTAAGTGAAACAGATTCACCAAAGAGGAGTGTCAGTTCTGATCTCCAGTCCTTGCCTGAATCTTGGTAAAAACTGAATGAGACACTGACAAAATATGTCCGTCTCATTTTGTATGAAATGCCAGAGTATAATGAAGAGATTTGTGAAGAAGCTGAGATAGTCTAAACAAAAAGAACAAAAACAATGTTTGGGAATGAAAATTACTGTTGACCAGTACCTACCCTGAACTCTGCACGAAAGATGTTTTTCAGGGGTTTGTTTTTGGTGGTTTTTTTGTGTGTTTTGTTTTTTTTTTTCTTTTAGTTTGCTTTGAAATATGCAACAGGTGGCATGGTGTCTCTAACTTGGGTTGTGGCATTTGAATTCCATCTAGTCACACTGTAGTTAGAAGAGGGCTGCAGCTTGTACAGGTACACCTGAGCTAGACAGACCAGTTGAGAAATAAAGGTTTTGCAACATAAAGCATCTTTAGCTCTAGAAGGCTTTTTATCTGTTTCCACATGAAAGCTGCTGTAGCTGAAGCATTGCTGGTGCTTGTTGGTGTGATTTCCTGCTTGGCTAACACTGACGGAAGTCAGTGCTCCTGGATGCCAGAGGTCCATTGACTCACTAAGAAAAGTTTGAGCTAGTCCTATCCTTTTTCTTGAGCCAGCAGTAGAGTTGCACAGGTGCCTGCTGAGCTGAATTGCTTGCTGATGCAGATGAAGGGTAGTTATAAGTTTGGATTGAAAGTAGGGAGGGTGGCTTGCCACTTCTCACAGCAACATTGTCTTAAACCATCAGAACAACAGTGATTTCAAGCTGACTCAGACAAGCCTATGCAGGGTATAGTTACAACTTTGCTGTTTGTGCGTGCAAACCCAAAACGTTAGCGGTGTCATGGCATGGCAAGAGAAAAACTCCCACTCAAGTAGTATTAATGATGCTGGATTCTGGTCTGTGCTGGTTCTACAATCAAGTTGAAAAGAAACAATCCATTTCTCTGCTGCTATAGCAACTGAGATTTAAATGTGTCCTCTCTTGAATGCAATCCAAAGCATCATGTATCATGTGCCTAGGATTGATGTATCGGAGACAAAGGGTGCCACAGATGACTTTGAAGAATGTGCTGTGGCAGTTTAAGAAATTACTGCTTGCAGTTGTATCTTCTGCTCTTCTGTAGGAATTTCCAGTGTCCACACTGGAGCTGGCAAAGGCAAAACATAACCACGCCAAAACTACCTCAAATCATAATCTGGAATATCATCTTAGACTCATAATGGCTCTGTCTCACGTTTGCAGGGAGATTTGGCTGCTGATGCCCAACAGGGTCTGTCCTGTCCCCATACAAAAAAGTTTGGGAGGGAGACCTGGACAGGACTCTTAGTTGGTTCTGAACTGTCACGCTCTACACTGAACATTTACAGACTCTGGCAGCTGAGGTGTGGATTCCTCTGTGGCTGTAACAAGGCACAGACATCGTAGAGGCAAGTGTGGGACAATGGGAGATACTCCCAGGAGCTGGCCCAGCTGTGCCTGCCTAAGAAAGGAAGCTGGAGCTGTGATCTGTCAGACCATGTGGCATCGTGCCTGTGGTGCAGGCACACAACCCTGTCTGCCCGTGCTGCTTGGGGAAGGTAACCTTTCTGCAGAGGTGTAGAATAAATAGGGTTTGCAAGAGCCATATAATTTAACTATGACAGCAAGGGCCAGATAGTGTTTGTTTGTGGCATCTCTGGATGTCTCAGAAGGCAGCAAATACGGGGTGTGTGGAGCAGGCAGTTGTCTCCAGTCTCCAGTAGTGGGGAACTACTTAAAACTCACCAACCTGTAATGCTGAGGAAAACTACTACATGTCTACTCAGGGTAAGAGGTATTAAGGTGCAGTCTAGTATCCTACAACCTTCATTCTGCTGAACTCCTTCAATTTCAAATTGTTGTTTTCCTGCAAGGCCTCGGGGAGAGGCCTTACCCTCTCGAGTAATCCACTCAGCTAGTAAGGTTAGACTATTGGAGTCACACCAGAGCAGCATGGGTTGCTGCTATCTGGCAAAATACATGTTCAAAACTGGGATGTGAGCTTGAGACACTTATTAACCATTACAGAAAAATCTTTGGTTTGCATGCATTGTAATGAAAGAGTTTCTGTGGTCAAGACTATAGAACCAGTGACACTGTTTTTGTACCTCTCTGTTTTAATGGTCTGGTTCTTTTGATTAGCATTTAATTTTGCATCAAAACCTGACTAAATTGATTTCATGATTTAGGAAAGAAAAAGAGCAATCAAAATTTTATCCCTAGAAAACCTCTTTGAACTGAAGGTCTGAGAAAGGTCTTAAGTGATATTCTCAAACCTGTGGTCTTATATCTGCCAGTAGAAATAAGGCCCAAGAGCAAGTTTTGCAGTAAAAAGAAACTATTCAATCATTCATTTTAGAAATAACTAAAAAAAGACTAGGCTGTTCTTCTGAAGGGAGACCATTTTGAGAGAAAATAACTTTTCCCTCCATGCATAAATATTTAAGTTTTCTAGCATAAAATATTAACAATGGGAGGGAAAAAAGATACTATCTCCATTTTGGTTTTTTTCCCCATAAATAAGAGAAAAAGAAAGTTTGAATAATTCAAGTAATTCTATTAAAACAGTTACAATGTTAACTTCATGCCTGATAAGTATTGTATGTATCCTTACATATCAGATGTAGGGGTAAGAACTGTAACTCCTTCTGCCTTGTTGGAAACACTTATGATCAAGGATTACTGAACAGCCTTGCAAGGGTCAGTGTCAGGTGGATTGCCAAGTCTGACAGTTCTTACAGATGTGTTTGGCACTGTTTTAAGTCTTAATTTCTTTCCATTAAAGTTTCTTATACAAGGGTTGGATGATGGTGACTGTGTCTTGTGGCTGGGAATAAATGCATAGGGGCTTAAGGCAGCTACAGTCCCCTTGCCATTCCCCCTCTGATTATCCAAAAGAGAAATGCATTTCTGCCTTATCTTGACCTGAAATTTAGGAAACAAATGGCTTGGTTGTTTTAGCCAGTGACTGTGAAAACTACATAAAACTCATATACTCTTTTAGGAACAAAGAAATGTTGGGTAGGAGCTTCCTTTCTTCTGCATGAGTGTCTGATGACCATTTGCAGGATTAGGCTGCTCCTCTTTTTGGAAAAGCACTCTCCTTAGAAATATGTACGTGGTTGTTAGCTCCTCTGATTGTCTGTTGGCATGCAAGCCCCTAACCTCAAAGTTTCCTAAGGAAAGCATGGAATCATTGAAAGATTGGGGTTGTAATGGACCTTAAAGATCATGTAGTTCCAATGGGCAGGGACACCTTCCACTAGAACAGGTTCCGAAGACCCACCCAACCTGACATCTATAAGCTGATTTTTTAATTTTTTCTTTTAAGGAAAACTTGAATCTGTCAAAAAGAAACAAACACACTCTGAGTTTACCTACTGGGCCAAGTGCTTTGGGAGTTTATGCAGAGGTGTTGTAGGCCCTTGTGCATCTGGAGTGGGAGCCTGGTGCTTGGGGGCTCAGCCCAGAGTGGTTTTGCACCTGGTGTGGTCATGCAGAGGCTGGGTTGGGTTATGGTCTAGTTTAAAGCTCAGGATTTTTTCCACCAAAATTCTTTATGTAACTTATCCCAATAATTCTAAAAACCTTTTAGAAATATTTGTTCACATTAAGGCAACACCTGTGTATCTAGCTTGATTTGAACAAATATAGATTTAGTATGCTGTAAGTCATTCTCACATGTTTCAGTTCAAAATTCAGGCTGGTGTTTTTTAAATCTTTATTCTTATGCTGTTGATATGTTTTACTGACTCTTCAAAACCAGCAAAATTCCAGGTTTCCTCGTTCTCTTGATTAATGCAAGCAGAATTGTACATTTTCCAAATTCCCTCTAGAAATGCTACACTTTTGCAGACAGACTGATTTTAAAGGCTCTTCAATGTAAGGTGGAGGATTTTTTCAATAATATTCAGGTTATTAAGCTATATTTATTTTTTGCCTCAAGTACTTCTATTACAGCTCTTCCATAAGTGCCAGAGACTACAGCTAGCTGGAGGGAAATCAGATACAGTTTAAAATCCCTTCATGAATTATTTTGTCACATCAGTGACAAGAATAACCTGATAAGTAGTGGCAGTTTGTCAAATGAATTCCAGCATGAGGCCTTCTAGATAAACACAATGAACACTTACAGACTGAATGGTTGACCACAAAGATCCTCTAATACCAACCCCCAAACTTCAAGACTCTGTGTTCTGAGGTGCATCCCTTTAATTAAGGAACCCAGGCTGACTTTTTTTCAGGCTCTTCACCTGGCATCTGTCAGATGTTTTGTCATCAAGTCATCCCCTCCTCACACTGTTAAGATACTGAAGAAAACAATGAGCAACCTCTAAGGGTAGAAGAATTATAAACCCTGTCTTTAAAATTTGCATTAATGCAGACAGTTGTCTTCCTTGTTACATGGAGGGAGAGCCAAGGACTGTGTCATAAGAAAGTACTTCACTTTATTATAAAGTGCTTAAGGAAGATCTCCCTGATTTGATCATAAAATCGTAGAATGGCCTGGGTTGGAAGGGACCTTAAAGATCATTCAGTTCCAACCCCCCAGACATGAACAGGGACACCTTTCGCTAGACCAGGTTGCTCAGAGCTCCATCCAGCCTGGTCTTGAATTGTTCCAGGGATGGGGCAGCCACAAATTCTTGGCAGTAAAGAATTAGTTTCGTGGTACTTTCAAGATCAGCTGTAGCTCTGTTTTGCTGGAACTGTTTGGGATTATTTTAATGCAACTAGGAGTAAACTAGTGGTTTTTGGGACTACAATGAAGATTACTGCCTTGTCCCCTTCTTCCCTGCCCCATAGAAGATCAGAATCCATGCAGGAAAGAAAACCTGTCTGGCATTTCATTGCATGGAAGCTTGGTTGGAAGCACTGTCATATCAGTAAGATTACTTTAGAAGGAACAAGAAAGGCCAATTATTCCTAAAAAATTTTACTCATGTTTTACAGCTGTAAAAATGATGACTCAGGGATTTGAACAGAAATCTGATTGGTTTGTTCTGAAAAATAGATCCTCCAAGGCACTTACATTTTCTGAAATAATCTGAAAGTTGTGAAATGTTTTTGTGA
This sequence comes from Oriolus oriolus, assembly GCA_013400235.1. Classification (NCBI taxonomy): domain Eukaryota; kingdom Metazoa; phylum Chordata; class Aves; order Passeriformes; family Corvidae; genus Oriolus; species Oriolus oriolus. The sequence goes on from VXBT01008719.1 coordinate 147,675, forward strand.
GCAATTGGTAGTGGATCAGTGAACATCCCCTGGTGTATATCATGGCCTCACAGGTGGTTTTGCCAGATGGTTGAGGTGGGAAATGCTGTAGTACAGGGTGGGAGAGGAGCAGAGTGGGTGGCTCCATGCCTCAGCTGGGTCATGGACCCTGGTGTTGTATGCAAAACTGCTGTGGGCCAGCAATATTTGAGTCTCAGCCGAAGTATGTTGTATGGCAAAGCTGAAAATGGCAGCGCTATGTCGACTTTAGGTTGTTGAGTCTTTGACTCACTGATCCCTCTCCTCTCGTTTGACGCCTCTGGGCTATTTGCTTCCTATAGAAATGGCATGTGCTGGGCTTATATGGATGGCTGCTACCTCTGTTCCAGGCAATTTACTGCTGCATAGTGTCACCAGATGAACAATCTGCCTAACTTACGGAAAATACAATGGTTATTCTTCAAAATCGTGTTAAACATTAACCAAGAAGAGGAAATATCTCCTGTGCATCCAGCACTGAATAAATAATGCCTGATTCTTAATACTACGTTGGCGTTAAGGAGTTTCTTCTACCAATTTTGGTAACAATAGGACAAATTTAAGAAGAAAAAAAATGTCATCTGCTATTGCATCTTCTAGTGGTCCATGGTGCACTCAATCTGGTCCTTAGCTTTCAGCCCTCTGGACAATTTGAGCATTGACAATTATTTCAAAAGGCTTTTCAGGTGCAACAGAATGATTTTGACTAAATGTGACTCAGAGTGAAGGGAGTCTAGTTCTGCTCTGCTTGAAAACAGGCAAAACAATGATGCTTTGACAAATATTTCTCTTCGCTATGAAAGTGGAGAGATGGGAAAAATACTTGGCTAGTCTAGGTAGTGCCTCCATTATGGATGCAGATATATACATGGATCTTGCATGTACTTGTGTATGAAAGTGGCACTAGAAACACTGAAGCAGAACTAATTTTAACTGAAAGAGGTAACTTTATTTCCAGTGTAACTTCTACTCTATCAGACTACCTTTCTACCTGTCACGCACACAGGACACCATACAAAATGGTGTTATTGGATGAGAATGGGTGTCTCTAAATATTTTAGAAGTTTATTTCCTGGAAATGTCTTGTAAGTGAACATCTATTTAATGTTTGCTAGGGTGACTACACTGCAGGTGTATGCATAAGCAAAAAGACTGCACTCCTGTCTGATATAATAGGGAAGATGATATTGGCATTAAGGCAGTACATTCATTGTCACTAAAAGGTTGTCCTTACTTCTCCTTTTTTTTCTACCTGTCTCCCATTCCCAGCCTCAAGGATCTGCCTTCTTCTTCTGAGATGTCCTTGCTCTGTGACTCTCCAAAATGGTTGGTGCTTAAACTCACTACCCCAACAAAAAGCTGTTAAAAAAGCTATGCATATTTGGGTTTGCTTTTTAAAATTATTTTTCTGACTGGACTAGTGAGTTGAAGCAGTTTGTTGTAAGGATGGGTGTATTTATGTCAGTGCAGGGAACACGAAGCTGGAAGTGAATGGAAGAAGATGTAGAGGAAGGACATTCATCTTTCTGCAGCTTTGAGATGTTAGACTTGTTCAGTCCAGTATTGTGTAATAGCCGTATGATGCCCTAGGACAAAAATAACTGACTAATGCTTAGGTTCAGCTTTAGACAGAAAAAAATGAGAGGATCATAGAAGGATCGCCTATTATCTCTTGTTTCATGGGTTTAATTTCTTTTCTGTCTATAATTCAGCCTCTGTCTCATAAATAGCATCTGGTAGTTACTGCAGAAAGCATTAGCAAATATATTCCATGTAAATTGAATTTGTTCTATGAGTAATCATAGTGATCAGATTAGTTTTCAGTAGAATTTGTTATGTAATAGAGCTTTGTCAGTAAAACTGGTTGTGAGAATTCTGGTCAGTACAACCTCAGCGTGCAAGTATTTGCACAAACTTCTACCTGTACAAGTGCTTGGACTAAAATTGTTCAAGTCCCATTCCTGAAAGCAATCCCATTGAGAAACAGAAAAAACTGCTTCTCTCTCATGGTCATTTAGTAGCTAAGATGAAAAATAATATTGTTGTTAAATATTCAGTGAAAAATCTATTACCTGAAACCTGTTTGTCATTATTAAAAGACTAGCTAAAGGAAAAAGATAGAAACAGCAGAGGGGTTGTAAATGAGTCTGAACTCTGCAAAGATTCCTGGCTTGGATAAGTCAGTGCTGCTTCAAGTGTTTGAAGGGAGCTAAACCAGTTTGCATCAACTGGATGTCTTCCATTTCCACTGGGGACTTGTATTTGTTTAGCTGTAGTTCTAATAATTGTACAACTCATCAACATTTTCCAAAATTATGTATTCAAGTAGTATTTGGCCAGTTTTGTAAATAGCAAATTAATGCGGGCAATTAGAAGTGTGTTCACAGAGTTCATATAATATGGGAAAAAAGAAAGTACTTTCCACAAGTTTGGATTTAGGCCTTATTCAGCAATTTTAGGTAGCCTGCTTTTTGCCTAACTGCACAGACTACCTTGGCTTTCAAGTTATAGCTGTTTGAGTGCAGTCTTTGGGGTTTCACAGTCAATTGGCACAACCATCTTCCCCCTCACTCTGAAAAGGCATGTCTGAGATTTCTCACAGGCCATTTAGCTGTCCCCAGTTCCCACTGCAAAAGTAAAAGCAGGCTAAAGCCTTGGCCAGATCTGGGTTATGAAAGCATTTAGGTTGACATGGAGCTTTGTTAGCTGACGTGTTTGAGGTGAGACGCTATTAACTTGTGGAGGGTGGGGAGGGAGTTCCCTTCATCAGTGTGGTTTCACCTGAAGCCTACGGAGAAGTAATAAATACTAGTTAGTCCTATCTTAATCTCTAACAGTTTCTGTCTTTCCATCAACTGCTTCATAACATGTTGTGATTATTTCAGTAGAGGTGTCTGATGGTTTGTCTCTGATGGGTGTTTACCTATAGAAGTGGAACATGTCACTCCTTCCCCCAGCTGGGTTTAGTGGGGGGTAAAGGAAAGTGTGTACGTGGCTCCTGCAGTGCTGCTGGTCACTGCCTGGCTGGTGGCTGTGCACTGCCAGCAAGGCAGCCTTGCAGTGACCCCACAAGTCCATAGCAGGGACCCAGGCATGTGTCCTGTTTTGCCTAGTCCCCTCAGCAAAGGATGCGCTCTGGAGAGTGTCAAAATCCGCTCTCCATCATGTTCCTCTTCCCTTCTAGTTATTGATTCAGATTACAATTATCAGTTAAAGGCCTAACAGAATAGGTTTCAAGCAGCATTTAATAACTCCGAGGATCCCAAATTCAACACAAAATAAAAATGAAACATAACTTGAGATATAATCTCATCATGTAGTGCTAAACTGGACAGTCCTTAGGCAAACACCTGCTGCTTCTCCTTGGCACATTGTTTTTGTCCTTCACTGGCTGTGTTCTTACAAGGTCTGTGGTGGAGAGGATATAAGTCATAGTTCATGTGTGACTAAAGTTTTATTGTATTTGAATTTTACTGTTAACATTTTTTCCGGTTGATCATCTGCCTTTCTGTAGGGAAGAGAGATCAAGAAAGTTTCTAATATTGGATTAATTCCAATATTGAATTATTTTTATCGTCTTAATGTGTAGTGCTAGTTTTGTGGGCAATTGAGGAGATCAGTCCGTAGCTCACCTAGGCCTATGTTTGCCACAAGAAGACACTAAAAGTGGAGTACACTTGTTTTGTAACAGCATTTTTATGTAAAATGCAAGCACCTACTCTTTTAGCTATTGAGCAAAATGTAAAAGGTTGTGACCTGAGGTATGAGGGAAGAAAGTTCTGGGTAAGACCTGAAGTAAGTATAATGCTGTTGATGGGGGTACTTAAAGGTACTTGGCCCTTTGAGGCAGCTAAAGTGAGCAGTGCTAAGACAGGAAAGCATCTTAATTTGGTGCTTCCTCATGCTCTGATTCCTCCAGCTCCTCATTAGCAGCACAGTTTTATTTGCAATCCTGGCTGGTTTCTCATACCATGCTGGTGAGCTCATTGTGCATGTACCTCTGGCTATCAGTGCTCCGGTGCTACTGGAGGCAAACTAATCTCTCTCTACCAATAATAACTCTGCTTATAGGATTGCCTTCTAGTTGAAATAGTAGCCCTTGGGTTTCTGCTGGAGAAATTGTACTATGTACTTCGTTGGATTCTGTTAATTAGCACAGCTTAAAAACAAGAAAAAAAAAGCCCAAACTGTTCAGCAATAAAAATGAGTGATGCAGAGCTGCAAGGCTGGGACTGATAAGGGTATGATTGGTGTGTTTGCTCTGCAGTTTCTCTGCTATAAGCACCTTTGACTTGGAATGACAGAGTTCAGGAGCTTTGCATAAGCCCAGACCTTTGGAGGTTAAGGGAATGCATTCAACCCTCTGGTAAGATAGTTGTGTGCATGAAGACAGGCACATCTAGAAAAAACCCAGCCAACCTTGCACTCTTTCCACTTGGAGCATATCCACAGATAAGAACCTCGCTCTTCTCAAAAATTAATAAGAATTTCACTCTTCTCAAAAATGAGGATTAATACCCAGCCTGAGGGATAGGTAATATTCTAAACTGTCTGTTTTTCAGAAAGCAAATCATGCTGTATACTTGCTGCTTTCTGTGCTTGGTCTTTGTGACTAGTGAAGTTCTGAGGCCCAACCCCCTTTCAGGAAAAGTACATTTAAAGCACGCACTGTTGATTAGTGGAGTCACAAGTTATGCCTTTTGTTTTGTTAGAGCACTTGATAAAGTAGAAAGGCTCATTGGAAATATTTACCAGAGAATCAGTACAAATCTTTAAAAATGATCCAAAAAATTAATCTGTCTCTACTAAGGCTGGGCATGGGAGGAAGCATACTTAAACTTTGCACTCAGATGATGGATTTTCCAGAAACATTAACTTCCTAAAATTCTCTTTTCTTGTTACGTTGTCCTGCTACTTTCCTTTGACTAATCTTGCCTAATCTCTGATGAGTAGCTACAGCCTGTGGATGTAAACAGAGAAAAGAACTAGCTGTTATTTTCTTATTTGTTTTTTTAGTGAAATTAGTGACATCTGTGCAATATAAATTAATTTCTATTCACAGTGGGCATTCTTTATTACTCTGTTTCGGGATAATTATCTAAATGTGTGTAAAATGTCGTCTTTGTCTAATGAAACACTGCTATGTTTAGGCCAGTTCCTTCAGGAACAAGTGTAGTTCTTCCCCTTTACTTTCTTCTTCTGCCTACTTCATTTTTGAGTGTTAGCGGAAGAACTGGTAAAGATCAGGAACTAAAAGATGTGTAAGTTAGAGCTGGTTTTGATGAGCTTAAGCCTGGATTGCCTAAACCCATGGTGCTGCTGGTCTGGAAGTGTTAGGGTGGGTCTGGCTCCCTCTGCACTTTGGAGCATGATTCAGACCAGAGCAGTATTCAGCTCAGTAAGCAGAGAGCTCCTGCAGTCTGCTCAGTGATCATGGGAGACCAGACTAAACATTCCAGCCAAGGTGTCCTTCCTTAGAGGGGTTCATTGATCTCCATTTAACTGTTTCATGAGACAAAACCCAATGTCTGGGCAGTGAGTGGTTTTTTTGTGACATTTTTTCTGCAGCTGGATTCAGGTTGCAGGAGCCCTGCTAATGCACAAAGTTGGGTGTTTTGGACTTCCATTGATATAGGGAGTGATTTAAGATATCTGTGGGCACTTGGTAAGATAAACTCTTCAGTTGCTGTTAGTGGTCCTCTTGGAGGTGGTAATATATTTTCATCCAATGGCGTTGGCTTAGTCCCAAATTACTACCTCTCTTTAAGAACAGAAGAAAGGGAAAAAAAAAGAAAAAAGAAAAGAAAGAAGCTATTAAAATATTTCAAATCACAAAAAAATGCCTTTCTAAAAGTGTTTAAAATGTGCTTAAAGCTCTGAATATTCACTGAGGCACTGAGTATTTGCTAAAAATATACGTCTCTTCTTTGAAAGAGAAAGTAATGTCACTTTGTGAAAACTCCTGAATATCCAAAAAATATTTCCATTCTTTCTCTTTATAAACATGTTTTTAGTAGGAGAAAATTGTAACCAAACCCAGCATGAGTTTTCAAATGTGGCTCATTGCATGGCTGCCTGAATACTGGCAGGAGGGAAGAAATGAGCAACGCATCAACCTGTTTTTGGCATCAACCCACCACTCTCTCTCATTTGAAATAGTTGTGAAACTAAAGATATAGTTTTAGAATAGCACTGAGGAGGCAGAACCACAGGCTATTGTTGAAAGAGGCAGTCCTGCTCCCCTGCTCATTCCTGGTACGCTGTGTGCTCAGCTGCTTCCCTTGTTCCAGCACTAGCACTTAACTGTGGACCTGTTCAGGCACCTCACCCAGCCAAGACATGTAACACCAGCAAGGAAATGAATGGTCTTTTGCTTTGATTTCCTAAACCAGTGTGTTATGGGTGCGAGGAAACACGGGAGCATGAACACGCAGCGTGGGACACATGGATTAATCGTGGGCAGTGGAAAACTCCGGGAGATTTAGCTGTAGAGTAAAATGCAGGCAGAGGGGATTTGAGTCAAATCTGTGGATTTGAGTCAAAGCAAGGAATTAAATTTGGGTGTCCCACTTGCTGTTAAAGAACACAGCTACCGTACTATAGGGTCATTTGGAGAATGCGTTGGTATACACGTGGCTGAAAACTAGGGTAAAAAAAATTGTTTTAACTCTGCTAAATTTTTGACAGTGAATCTCAGTTATATAAAATTTAAGTGGTTATGGTGCTTTATTATTTATATCCCTCCTTCTTGATACATGACTTCTTTTCATAGACTTAAATTTAAGCACACTGTGTGTGTAGGACTAAAAAGATGCTCACACACATTATTTTAGTATATATGCTAGTTTCAGGTTGATTCATACTTTTCAAATTTTTCTAAATATCCCTTTACAGTTAAAATGGAAAAGATGTTAGATTTGAGGATCAAATTCTGCCATTCACAGTGGAGCTGAAAAATTTGTCTATTCTTTATTGCTGCCAAACATGAAAATATTAGGCACTTCTATTAGTGTTTTGCTAGAGTTCCCTTGTACAGGCTTTTTGCTTTGGCTTGTTTTGTACAGCAGAAGTTTTTGCTGGACATTTGGTCTTCAGCATGTAGTGTAAGGTTTTCTCTTTAGTCATTATTATCACCGTTTTACACTCCGTCTATATTAACTGTACAAGCAGATGGACAATTTTGTCTGTTTTAATTGTATTTAATTTAGCCTAAATTTGATTGCTGGCCAAGTACTCATCACCTGTGGATCAGACTTGGCAGCCCTTTTGTCTCTCAGCCAGATATTTTGTTCAGAGGATTATTTCCTTCTGAAAGACCACACCAAAGTAAAGCTGAAAAGCAAATAAAACACACTACTGGATTTCAAATAACAAGAACTGCTGAACATGTAATTTCTCTTGTTTTGGTCCTTTCAGGATCGTTATTCAGTGCTTTTATTGGCATAGCTGCCAAAGACTAGGACATAAACAATTAGCTGGAAATTATCTTTTTGTCTTCTTTCCTGTTCCCTGCACACAGGAAGTTTAACACAGTACATCCCGTTCTCTTAGGATGGACCTCTGCTTATTTTTAATTTCTTAAACAATTTCTGAAATACTTAAGTAATTGTTTAAATAATAATGATTAATATGTCACAGACTAGTAACAGTTGTATGAGACTAAAAGATCAGCTTGTGCTATTGACTGTAAGGCACCCTGGCTTGGATCCAGCTCCACTGTTCCTTACAGCAGTCTAATTTTGATGGAGTGGCGTTTCTCTATCTCTTGTTTGCAATCACTGAAGCTGAGTGAGAGGTCTCATATTTTCCAGCACAATTGTCCTGGAGGGTGTTTTTTCTCCCCCTGTCCACTGCAGGGCAGTTGCCAGTGTGTCTGGAAGAAATGATTAGGAAATGCGGAGAGCCTAATGGAGCATTCGCTCACCTAAATCACAGCTACACTGACTGACGTGACCACTTTGTGTCATCAGAAGATCACTCCATGCTACACTGAGTCTCAAAGGTCCTGTCACACTTGTGTTAGAGCAATCAGCCAGGGTGATACAGTGTAATTGATTGAAACAAAGAAGAGGATCTGGTTTTAACAATGAAGGAAATTAGCTACTGATATTACGGCATAAGCATGATAACTACATGATATGCAGCAAGACAGGGGCAAAGGGTTTATTCCAAGAAGCCTTGGCTAGCCAAAGAAAATTACTCTTTTAAGTGTCAATCATTAATTTTATTATCTGAAACAGGTCTTAGAAAAGAACAGGTTAAACGAGTAAAGGGTATTCTATTTTTTCCTTTAAAAAATAAAGCTTATAACCTACAATATTAAAAGTGTAAAGTGTCTCTCTGAATGTGACTCATATCTGCTGCAGTGGTAGTATTAAGCCCATGAAAGGATTTTTTCACCTGTTTGTCTTAGGAAATACTTTGTCTATTTAAACCATAACTCAGGAAAGGAAGTTGAGACACGTAGCTGTTCTAGCCAGCATTTTCCTCAAATGGTACTAAACAAAGCTTCCATCCTAGAGCCCATTTTGTACGGCAGTTTTTATACTGGTCATGTGCTTCACTTCTCTAACAGGTTTGTCTCTTTCACTCCTTTTTCAGGTAGACCTGGAAAAAATCATTATTCTCATCATTTTACTAATCTAATTCCTTCTCCCTGTCACTTTTACTTTGCCCCTGTAATGATACCCCTCTCTTATGACACTCTTGTGACCTAGTGTCACGAGACACTTCCCTGGAGTCTCTTTTCCCTGGCCTGGCAGAGGGGCTGCCTCTGGCATAGAGGCATCCTGCCCCTCCTTGCTTTACCTGGCTCTGACAAAAGGTTAATAAAGCTTTTTAAACGTCTCTAAGACAGACTACCTAGCCCACTGCTTTCCTGAAGTCATGGCAAGAGTGGCTAGAAAGGTTAGCTTCAAGCCCAGCCTTTTACTGAAAGAGGGATTATTGCCACCACTTGTTCAGATTTTGGAAACTGCCAAGGGTAGAGTCCCTCTGAGTATCCTGGGTAACCCGTCCCAGTGCTGCATGGCCCTCCTAGATTTTTTCATGTAGTCTCTTTTAGTGGTGCGTTTTGTGTGTGTGTGGATGCTCAACGTGTGGCTCTGGTCCATGTCTAACTTGCTTACCACTGCTCACGAGAGTGTGACTGTGTTGTCGTCTGTATCTGCCCTTCAAGCCATAGCAGAAGCTCAATATGGAGCCACTGGGACTGCCTCTTCATGAAACATGCAAAGGTGCAGCTAACCTCATTTATCTGATTTATCTATTTTGGCTGAGACCCGGTCATGCCCCTACTTCAAGGTGTCTTGTCTATGTGGTACAAACAGCACTTTAAAATTTTCGGGTTTTGTAGCTTACTTGCAGGCCAGTAATGACCTTGGACCATTCAAGACTTGTCTTTGCTATAGAAAACAAAGATTTCTGGAGATGGGAATATTAGGCAGGGATATTTAATGACAAAATTGCTGACTACTGTGGTTTCTTCAGATGAAAGGACCTGGGGCAGATGAAACTACTTTGTCAAAATAATTTGTTGTGGATGTGCTTTTGCCCAAAAAATAAGCCTTGAAAAGGCAAGATTAGCCACCACACAGAGGAACCTAAGCCAGGCTGCAGGTTTCTGGTAGTAAGTGTATTCATACTGAAATTCTTGGAGTTGTGCAACAAAATCACTGGCAAAGTGGTTCTGTGGTCTCAAGATTTATAAACACTTCCTTTCACTGACATGTTCATTTGCTCTTACTAAGAAAGGGCCATGTTTTGACAGGTTGTACTGTGTTTTGCTGTAGCTCCTCCCCAGTGGGGTCAATGAGTTAGATCATCTGGGAAAGCAGCAAGGTACTTTTGCTGCTGGCCCAAGCCCCTGCTGTTATAAAAGCATCAATACATGGCAACTGTCATAAAAGTCCATTGTAACTGTAAAAGCTTCTCTGATTAGTCAATCTTTTCTCCATTTATCCTGGAAGATGGAATTAGGCACAATGAAAGAGAAAGACTGAAATGGGTCAGTTATTTACAGTACATTCAGCCTTCTTTTGTGTCTGAAAAGATTTTTATTTAGTTTTTTCAATGATTGAAATAAAAGACAGAGGAAGCTGCCAGGAGGAAAAGCTCAAAAATTTTAGTAACTACTTTTAGCAACATAAAAATAGTATTGTAGCAAGGCTACTAGATATAAGTCCTGCTGAAAAAGCCACAATTTTAAAAACACATTTCTAAGCTGTTTAATAGTCTACTCTTTCCACACATTCCTGTTTTCACACTTCCTTATTGACATAAGGATATGGCTAGGGTCAGTAGCAATTTGGGAAAGAAAGCAGAACAAATTTCCTGATTGCCATGTGATAGTACATCTGCCATTTCAGTTTAAGCCAGCATATGAAGCTACTCCATTTGTAGGCATTTGGCCAGATCCTGATCTAACTGGCATCAGCTTTAACCTTGTAAAACTTCTCTATAAATCAGGGTAATTCCAGTGTAGTCAGCTGTGTAAGAGAAGAGTAAGGCCTGTTTTTACCATTTTGTGTGATGTTTGCAGAGTCTTAGAGGTTCTGCTTAGTCTTGCAGTTATTTCTTATCTGTTACAATCAATCTACTTTAGCTCTTTCTCTGTGGTGTTCCAGTTTACTCAAATTTTGGGCGTAGAAGACAGGATGCTATCACTTGTGATCTGTATCTTGAGGCAACCACTGTAATCTCCATTTTGAAGGTGGTCTTTATGGGGTTCAAGCAAAATTCTAATGTAAGGAGGCCTTAGTGGATGCGATTTCAAGCTGTAGGTGGAGTGTCCATATTCAGTAAAAGAAATGCTCTAATAAATGATGAGTACCATTTCGACAAGTAGTTGGGGTGTATAATCCCCACAAATCTGCTGTTTGCCTGTGATCCAGGACTCCTGTTCTCACTGTGACTGGGTGTGTTTGGGAAGGGGTGGGGGTACCAGTGTTGTCTGGTCATAGGGAGCTGTGTGCAGTAACAACATCCACCTGAGTACAACCACAACAGGAAACTGAGGCTAACAACCAGGCTTTCTCTATTGGAACATCAGTAAATCCAGTTGAGGAGATGAGATATAGCCTGGACATGGTGGAAATAAACTATATTCTTTCTGGAAAACTGTTGTGGAATAATTTAGTTAATCCCAAATAATTTGGTTCAATACATTGATTACTGTAATAAATAAGAAAGTGTAAGTACTCTGAAAATGAAATGCTTGAGAATAAACAGAGTTATAATGCCACAAAATATCCCAAAGGGCTTCACGCTGCCATTTATTACATTTCTCTGGGAGAATTTGGACCAATAGCTCTTTTAGAGCTATTGGCTGGGTCAGTGACATTGCTTGTGCTGATCAGTACAGCATAACCATTTTTACAGGGAATTCTTTTTTGGCACAACTGTCTGGATCCTAAATATCAGATGATAAAATTTGGCAAAATCTGATAGTGCAAATGTTCCTAAAGGCATGCAGTAGTACATGAAAGAAATTATAATGTCAGAAGATGGTAAATTACAGAGTGGTCCACTGCTATCTTTCATGGTGAGATCATTTCAGTTTAATCTTGATTTGGGCAGGGGTTTTTTTCTCCTCAGTGTGTATTTATACTTCTACAGCTAGGATAGGCCCATGTAAATATCTGAGGGTTTTTCTAGGGCTCTGTGCAGATGCAGCTCCTTGTCATGTGTTGCATGAGTGGGAGAGACCACCGAAACCGATTATTTTCACTGATCCCCATGTTATTTCCTCACTGTGCATTTTGTACCCGACTATTTTATCATTCCTGGAAATTAATTTTATAGGCTTTTAGAATAAGCAACAATAGCTAATGAGACTTTCTATTAATTCAGAAATTTCTCTTCCAGGTTATTCTATGTACTATTGGTGCTTATTACGCTTTCTGTATTGTATGTAGTCTTCTATACAGACATAACCATAACCTTACTTCGATTTTTTTAGGGGATAGGAAAGCCTTATGGCCATCTTCATTGTAAGTGATGTAACATATTAAAAAAATCTTGAGGTAGTTGTCAAGGGTGAAGCTGTCTTGTTTCTGTATTTTAATTTTTTGTTGTTATTTTTAGTTTCAGATTTCTTACATGCTTTCCAGTGTCTGAACCTTTATTAGTTCTAATTCTACATCTTTTCTTCGCAGTCAAGTAATCAAGTGTGTATCTCTTAGAAACAAAAAAAGCTTTCATATAATCTAATCTTGGGAACTGACACCCTAATGAAAAAGTGCAGCTGAAAGTTTCAACATTTCTCATTTTTCTGTAATTAGTTTCCGTTTTTATTTTTGAGGTATTTTCATTTAAACACAAACACATTCAAAGAGTTCACAGGAAGTTCTGTTTAATATTGAATGTAATTTTGAATTTATTTTTGGCATTAAATAGTGTTCGGAGTGCTGTATTCAAAAATCAAACCGTTCATTTGAAGGGTTTTCCTTGTCTTTCATTTTTCAAACTTCCCATCCAGATTACACTAATAGTTAGTCCCAAACAGTATACCAAATGATTACAGCAGATAAAAACAAAAAGGAGGTCTTGGAGATGTTTATCCTTGCTCAAGGCATGAGCTGAGTGTCTGCAGAAAATGTCTTAATGACATGGAAAACTTCCTCCTGTAGGAGGGGAAGAGCAGCTATATCTGTGCTCATAAAGGGAGTAACTTGGGTAATTTCCTGAAACAGAGATCGGCGATTAGCATCGATAGCTATGGGCCTTTTCACTAAATGCTCCAAAGCAAATCCCATAAGGAATCAGAGGCTGTATCAGTAGCAAATATTCGACTGAATTTCTTTCCTCAAATGCGGGGTCCTGGGCCTGTTTGTGTCAGGGGTATCTTTATAATGTGTTTCTTTTTTTTGTCTGAAACAATTATACAACAGTGATTTTGTTTTTCTGTGTTCAGAGAAAGTTAATTTGTAGTAGCAGTAAAACTAAAAATGAAAATGTCACTCAAATAGAAGAAAATTACTTTTAGTGTTTCTTTTATGAGATTAACAAGAAACTTACTTCTATGGGGCTACCTGGGATAATTTTGTTGTTATAATTCTTCAACTCTGTGATATGTGACTGAAATGTAAAGCTTAATTAAAACTATTAAAAAAAAGAAACCAAATCCCTGCTACTTCTGTTTGGAAATGTGTTTGTCTCAAGGTGTGAAGTTGATAGATGAAGACGGTATGATAATGAATTTGGTAGGAGTCAGTGGACAACAACAAGTAAGTTTTGCTCTTCAAGTTCTTATGTATTTTTCCTTTTGCCAACTTAAATTTAATTTTTTCATTAGCATTCTTGATCAAATCACTTCTATGTGAATAGCAGTCAAAATGGTTAAAGTTTACTTGCTGAGAAGGTTAACAGTACCTCAATCTACAGCATGTGGCCATTAATGTTGTTTTACCACTGTGAGTAATTTGTTGATGTTTTGATTATTCCTCATGGTGTGCTGCTCATATCTGAGTTGGTCCATAAATCTAAATTCCACAAAAATCCAGCCCAGAGAATTTTGAAGGGAGTAGAAATCTTGTTAGTCTTGAAGACCCATTTCTCAGCCTGGACAATTCAGCTTGTAGCAAGGAGATGAAGACAAAGAGGACAAAAATAATCCCCCTCTAGAGATGGAGTTGTCATCCTGCAAGCAAATGCTTCAGCCTTGGGCTCAGGGACACCATAATGGATGTTGCACATGTGACAGTACTAGATCTAGTGAAGGAAAATGAAAATTGAACCTTAAGAAAAAGTAATTAATTACTTTAAAAATATATATGATATTTTGTTTTCACCTTAGTTCTTCAGGAAGTGCTGATGCTGCTAGATAGCTGAGCTATTTGGAAGGATGTGTTGTTTTTCTATTGTGTGGTAGAAGAGATAATCTTATGTTTGGGGGTGCATTATCCAGAGGTTCCCTATGAAAGATCTAATGCTGCATTTGGACCTAAATTATACAATTATTATAGTATATATTTTAATTGTCTCCTCTTCCTATTTCCTGATATTTGGATTAAATTAAACTGGAAGTGTTTTGAACACTTCAGTTAGCTCAGATTTCTGGCTAAAATGTTAGAAATCACCATGTTCTATATGTATGCCTTTAACAAATTATAAACAAGCAAGTCTCATGTGAAACTCTATCCAGACACAGGTAATGGCTATTTCAACAAGCTAGCTGAGCCACAAGGGAGGAGTGAACCTCTGAGAAATCATTATACTGATTCTAGTCATTATCAACATTTTCATCCTGATTATGCATCATTTGAAGTAATACCATAAAACTAATGTACCTTCACTTCTTTCATGAATAATGTAATGGAGAATATGCTGCTTAGATGTTTTCACTTTTTTCTTTTTCCAGCTATTTCCCATTACATGGTGTTCCTTCTGTTCCTCTCCCTGATTCCCTGCTCTGTTGGTCTCACTAGTTTGCTTCCCTGAAGATTTCCAGATCCTTTTTTGATCTGCTTTGACTCGGTTAAAGAGTAGCAAAATGTCCTGTTGCTTGGTGTTTGTGGTTTTGTTTGTTTCTTTTCTTTTTTTTTGTTTGTTCTGATTTTTACCCATGGAGTTCAACCTGGTTCTCAAAGATTGTCTGGTGAGCTGATAGAAAGTTAGTGGAGGAGACGAGAAAGGTGGGCAGAGGTTGGAGGAACTGCACCTTTCAGTGGTCTGAGCTGTTACACTGCACGGTGGGACCTCATACTTCTGCATTTCATCTTCCCTTATGGGGGGGGACATATTTACAGCAGCAAAAGCATCAATAAATGTTGATGTTAATGGACATGCTTTACTTCCTTTTTTCTTTTTTGAGACATGCCTCCCTTTCTATATTTGATGAATAAAGGGACTGTTTTATTTTTCTGTGAATTTTCCTGTATGTCACAATGTCTTTCTTGGAAATCAGCCATAATTCTAATAGATTTATTCTCATTAATGTATCCAAAAACATGCCTGCAGGGAAAACCCTGTGGATCTTTCTCAGCTTCTGCTCCAAAAAACCCTAGTGTTATGTATGAGGTTCACTTTCAGACCAGGCTGGATTTTTTTCGCTGCATTCATTTCACCATTAATGTGGTATCCATGCACACTGTTTAACCCCTGACTTCATAATTTTAATGAAAACAGTGTAGAAACAAAACAAATATATCATTATTGATTTCTGTTTGGGAAGTTCTTTGGGATGCTATATTTGGAAGAAAGCCAAGCATATAAAAAGTCTTGTCTATTGACAGGAGGAGATTACCCATCTTTATCCTTTTCTGCTTTCTATTAGTGAAATAATTTGAAGGGAATCTCAAAATTTATGATATATTGTTGTTCAGCTAAGCAACCAAATGTTTGGCTTGCTTATCTTCAGCTTAGGTGAACTAACCAAAGTTTTGTTTTGAAAATTGAATAAAATCTCGTAGGAGCTGGCATCCCGCTGAGGTTTCTAGTATTCAGTCTTGGCAGAAATATGAAAATAAAAGAAAAGGCTTATCCAAAAATATCCATTCTCCAAAAAAATTTCTGTTCAGTTCTGCAAACTGTTCTTGGTTTTGAACATGCAAAATTTTGCCAATCATCATTCGGCCCAACAAGACCGTTCTGTGTGTAAGTTGTCGTGCTGGTTCTAATGGGTAGACTCCCCAGCAGAATTATTAAACATTGCAGGGGGGATGATAAAATAATATTTGTTTCCTAAAGGTAACTTGCTGACTATTTCTGACCATAGCACATCCTGAAATACTGATGGCTTATTGAAACTGCAGTGTTGAGTGAGATGCCCCATCCTTGGAAACGGAACATGTGCTGTGGAATATGCAGTTTACACCACTTTGTTTTTCTTCAGCAAAAATGAGGTTTGCTAGAGCCATTTATAAGTTAAATAAAAGTAATCTTCTAACCTTAACAGATCATTTTCTTGCTCAGAAGTAGTACAAACATTTATTTTTAGGAGTTATAGGCTCCTAAGAGCTAATTTTTTTTTTATTCCTTTGTAAGCAAGAAACTCTTAAAAAGTATTTTGAAATATCTGTGACACCAGTAAGGTTTATTTTCTTGTGAAGGTGTACCAGAAATCTTATTTGAATAATTTCGGAAATAAAAACAAATGTAGCAGATGACGGTTTTTTAATTCATTTACTTTTTGGAATAAATCTAAAAGTGGTGAAACACCAATTTAAGAAATCACATTAGGTGGAGACTTTCTTTTCTAAGGCCACAGCTTGTGTCTGGGAGATGCAAATCTAGAGCACCTGATGTCCTCTGGAAGAGCCAGCCTTCCTTGGTTCCAAATTCACTCAAGATCTTCAGGCACTTTTAGAGGGCTTCCAAAATGCTGCTTTGTTTACTCTCATTACAAGACACCAGGCACTGGTGAATCAGGTCTCTCTTCTGTTTACACCTTACTGCTCATGGAATTGTGTGTATTTAACTGTGTTTTCATTTCGTGCACCTGTGTATTATGCCAAGACATCATTCAGCAGGCATTGTGCCACTGCCCTAATTTATAAAGGTCAAGACCTGGTGCTATTTGTCCGCAGAACAAGTGTTTGCCGAGCAAATTGGATAGATGGAGTGAGCTGAGCTTTAGATGGCACCATTAATTTTGGTATGCATTACTCATCAAACTAATAAGGTAAAATTGCTTTCCCTTTGAGCATGGAATACCATGGCCATTATTCCTATGCTGAACTTTAAAGAGTCTTCATCCTTCACAGAAATACGAAAGTTATTTTAAAAAGTTATTTTTACCATGCTGCTGCTGAGAGATAGGTCCAAATAAATTTGGATGCCTTTCTCAGTTGGAAATGAAGGAGGTTATGGCCCAATGAAGGGAAGAAACACTAACAGCTCATTTTATACATCATGAAAGACACTTCTTAACTTGATGGTTACTTAGTGAAACTACTTGACCTTATGAAAATAATCAGGTAATAAATGTGTCCTCACTGCCTCAGTTTCAGGATGTGAAGCCATTATTGTTAATACTGCTTGAAACAGTACAGCTTCACTTGGAGTACAATGTCTGGGCCAAAATATCTTCATCTACACAGACCTTTAGTATGTGTACCTTTAAAAGTGTCTTTGAAATGCTTTAGCAGCTGCAATTCTATGTCTTATAGACACTCCAGCTCCTTCTAACCAGCACCAGAGACTCAAACTCAGAAACTGCATTTCTTTAGGGCTATTAAGAGTTTTATCTAGGTAAAGCAAAGAAACTTTTGAGTAAAATCCCTAGTCCTGAGGTCTTTATCCCACAGTCCTTTTTTATACTTGAGACCAAGAGGCAAGAGATGCCTAGTTTATGCATAGCCCTGGTGTGTGTTGTCTGCAGACACATCACACTGACAGCAAATTATTTGATACAGTGTGCAGTATTTCTTTAAGGACCCTTAAGAAAAGAATTCTTAAGAACAGTGTTCCAGCTAAAATGTAGAAAAAGTGCTAGAGCATAATGAATTTTCTACAACAATGTTACTTCATTCACAAATAGGTTTTTTCCCCCAGATTCCGAAGTTTCAAACATGCTTAATGAAGCAAAAGGAAGTTTTGATGCTGAGTTTAATCACATAATTTTCCTCAAGAAGGTACCACAGCACTCACAAGCCCTTCCTTGTGTCCCACGTATCCAGACATCCTTACAACAACGTAATATGGTATCAACTGCCTTGGACTAGTGATGCAAATACTGCTTAAAATTTTTTTGAGATCAGGTTTGTTTGAATTTGGTTCAGGGATTCAGTAAATGCCCAGGCAGCTGGGCCTTGGTGCATTATGTAACTGAGAGGGTAAAATGAGGAAAACAAAGTGTATGATAGCTTACTATTTTTTATTTGCTTTGATCTTTTGAAATATCAAGTTAACAGCTTGGACGTTACAGGATCTATTCGTTTCTGAGAGATGTTTTGCCATTCCAAAAGAAAATATGTTCTCAAAGTAGTGATGGAAATGTACATTATTAATTTTCTGTGCTCTGTGGGTAAATAGGGGATTCAATTTACCAACTCTTCACTCTAAGAGGATATGATTTATTTAAAGTTCAGATCTGAATTTTAAAACCAAACCACAAAACCACCTTTTTTTTCAGTATGTGGCTGTGAATCTCAGGACATATTTTATTCAGCTCTACCTAATATAGCTTTTGTTACATATAATTCTGTAACAGAAACAGGTTACCCAGAGAGGTAGTAGATGCCCCATCCTTGGAAACATTCAAGGTCAAGCTGGATGGGACTCTAAGATTCCTGATTTACTGAAGATGTATGTCTCTGCTCAAAGTAGAGGGGTAGGACTGAATGAGCTTTAAGGGTCCCTTCCAACCCAAACTGTTCTATTATTCTAATTATGAAAAGATACATCCTTAGCGATTGCACAGCTTTGTAGAGTTTTCTGAGTGTCATCTTGCATTTCAACTATTCACTGCACTGAGATTCTCCTGTGAGTGTACTTACAGCCTGTGGGAGCCAGAGCAACATTTTGCTGAAACTTGTTGGTTTCTATGCCTTTGTAAATTGTTGCTTTGGGATGTATGAATAGACAGGAACAGACTGTCCCGAGCCCAGAAGCCTTCTGCCTATGTTAGCGCACAAATTTTACATCCTTACGTGATAAGCATGGAGATCTGCTTTGTCCCAGGGGTTGCTGGTTTGATTACAAAGTCGTGCTCTTCTGAATGATACATCGATTTCTAGCTCCAATATATGAGATTATCTGAAATGAACATATATGTAAATATGTATATTTATAAAACTATAGAAATATAGTTTTGTGAAAGAGATAGGATGTGAAAAATTGTAAGAGTAGAATAAATTGTAAGACTAGAATACCATTTGTTGAATCACAAATATGATATAAGAAAACCTTGCTATTTTAAAATGGAGCAGCTGCAGTGTTTTTTCATTAACAGATGCACCCCATGCTGGTAGGAGTTTTTCCACCAGGATAATGTGTCAAGAGTAGGGAAGAAACACATTATCTGTACTAGCAGCTCTTTCTTAAGTCTGTTTGCTACTATTTAATTGAATAAGGGCAGCAAAGCAACTTAAAGCACTATATACATGTGGGTAGTTCCCCAAAGGAAATTTTAGGCATGCTTTTCTAGGTTTGATTTTGTGTATCACATGTTTGAATTGAAATTTAACAGAGGTAAACTGACTTTGATCGTGAAGATTTGATCAACACGTTAGGGCTGCTATGTAACTGTGTAGGGATTTTTGACCTTGGATACCACTAAACTCCGCTCTTTAGATTGAGCCACCCAGAGTTGATTCCTTGTTTAAAATGCTTCTAAAGGTATTTAGGGGCTGTAAAGTTGCAATTTTCTGGAGAAAAGTCCTACCATTTAGCTATGTCTAGTCTATATTCATGTTAGCATTTAACTTGGTGCAACATGTGTAGACCTGTAGAGCAAAGCAGGTGGTTGTAAGGAACTGATTGTGCAGTGGGTTTTTTTTTTTTACAGTTTCATTTTGGGTAGCTGTAGCCTGGTCCCTTAGGCTGAATGTCTAGTAGAGGTTGGAGCACACTGGATGCCCTCCTGGAAAGCATCTTCCAGCTTGTTTTCTCAGAGAGGAATCCAGTTCACGGATTTTGAAACACAGAAGAGAATTCAGGAAATGGACATTACTAGGAGATATGCTCCTGTAGTGCCGTCCTGATTTAAGTAATCAGTGTGGATATATCTGTACTCCTGCTTGGCTCTGTCTTCACATTGCAGATGGATCTATGTGATAATGGTTGTTTTCATTTTTTTGTATTTTTATTTTCCCTATTCAAAATGCATCAAAGGAGCTGGGCAGGAAGTGGTTTCTACTTCTACAAAGTTCTTTGTGATTACACTTTTCCTGTTTCACCACCCAGGATGAGATTGGCAGCTTTTAAGTGTCTTCATGAGAAACTAGGTTAAGGGAGAGAGACTCTCTGAAAACTGTTAACAGCATATTTTCTTCTGAGAAAGGTTGGTCTCCTGAGAAAACTTTTAGTTCCAGTGAGTGAATTTGGCAATTTAAACCAAAAAATGCCATATCAGCTGAAGTTTTCATTGCAGGCTAATGATGTTGATAAATGAACTTTGTGAACTAAACAGTTTTTTTGTTGCAATTCTGAGTTTTACTTTACAATTAAGAACCAAAGCAGCACAAAGCAGCTGGCTTTAGGAGAACGTTATCTCAGTAAATACAGATGTAAAGATGCAAGCTAGTTGCCTCTAGTACTCTGCCTAGCATCATCTGGTGCTATAGAAAGACTTGCAGAGATAAAAATGGAAAGGAGAGTCACATGAAATACTAATGTAATTTCAACTTGCTTGCAATAAAACTTGTTACTGAAATCTAGTATCTATTGAGATATTGAAATAGTACTGGCCTAACTTATCAGCCATATATTAAATATTTAATATATAATAATGATTCAGTATTCAATAGTTCATAATAATATATTACAATATAGTATTACTATCACTGATGAGCATGAAGACTTTCATTAAGAAATGGATGTGTCTAACCAGTATTAAAATTATTTGTGAGTTTTCTCCTAAAGACTATATCATGAAATAGAACCAGAAGAGAACTTCTGTACTCTCTGGATGATCTTTCAGAGAGAGTTCTGCCATTTTTAACTGTCTTTGTATTGATCTTTCTCAGTACACACAGACTGCTTAATGTTTTGTATGTGGAAAGACTGGTGATTCTTTAGCTTGTTAAATATGAGAATCAATAAATGCAGAGCTGAACATATTCAACAAGGAAGTTAATTAAATACTGTTAGATGCTGTTGGTTATTTGTTTTTTGCTGTTTTGTTGGTGTTTTCTTCCTCACTAAATTAATGATGTTAAAGATACCCACTGCTGAAGACAATTTGTTTAGTAGTTTGGTTACTTAGGGCCTTCTCTATAAATAGAAGTGTTAATTCACAGGACTAACTGCTCCCTTATAGAGGAAAAGTGTTGAAGATTTTATGCGTGGAATTTCAATTCTCCTTCTTGGTTTTGCTCTTGTCTGTGCTTGCCATAGAGTTTACCAGAGAACTCCTACTGTTGAGGATTGCTTCAAAGGAGATGGGAATGCTCCACATATAATGCCCCCAGATGTCTGGTTCCTGGAAGTGTTCAGGGCCAGACTGGGTGGGGCTCTGAGCAACCTGGTCTAATAGAAGGGGTCCCTGCCCTTTGCAGAGGGCTTGGATCTAGGTGACCTTTAAGGTCCCTTCCAATCCACACCCTTCTATGACTATAATATATTTGAACTCTCAGTTAAAACTAGGAGTTCATGTTTTTTGGATTGATTCTGCTTAGGGTGTTTCTCTAATAATAAGCAAAACTTTTTCTCTGTTTCTCTGATGTGTTAATGAATACTTCATTTCAGCAAGGTACCTGTACTATACAAGTGGTGAAGAGATGATGCTCATAAGGTTTTCTTTTACAACACCAAATATTTTTTTAAATATATGCAATATTTAAATAGCACTGCCTAAAACCTTAATCAAAAAGCAATTATACCTTGGCTTTCAAGTGCTTTGCCATGCTGTGTTTGAGTATATGAGCTTCTGTATCTGTGGCATCTCCTGAGGTCTCCAGTAGGGCACAATGGATTGGTGGTCCCTACTTTTCCTAATGTGCAGATGCTGATCAAAATTGCTACATGTCTGGATTAAGAGACATGTACACACATGCTATCAAACAGGATTATTCTGAGTTGATACCTTTTGATTCAAGAGTTGTTGTCTGCTTTTCAGAGCAGATGTCCAGGTGGTGATCTGAAAGAATGTTTTAAAACAGCCCCATTGAGTTAGAAAATGGCAACTTCTCCTTTTTCTGGAAATACAACAATGGTTGTGGATTTATGGAGGAGGAATTTCAGTCTAAAAGTCTCAAAACGGCCACAGGCTGCCAAAATGTTAAGTGTGTATGCATGTTTGTTTTTCTCACAAGTTTCTTTGTGTTGCACTAGAAGATATATTGGTACGCAATGGAACTGAAAGCATCTGGTTATGTGTTTTATTTTAAGAGGGTTTTGTTGCACGGTCTTGGACTGAACTGATAAAGACAAATATTAGAAGCTGCAACACTTTATATTATTTTGAACAAGAATCCAGGTAAACTAAACAGAAAAGATACAGTTCTGTGAGAGTATCCTATGATTTCTTTTGCTAATGAGGCTTGTGTACTTAGACAAATCCACTGATATATTTGGGGCCTCTGTGTTTCTCTTTGGCAAAGCTCTTTGTAGCATCACAATCTGAAATCAATCTCAACACAGCAAGGAAAGTTTACAAGATTTCTATTAAGTATGTTATTGACTCTGAACATCTTTGAGACATATCACGATAACCAGAGTAAACTTTGGTTACTTGCTTGTTGTCATTGCTGGGCAAGCCTTGTTTAAGAGAAAATATTTTGTATTTTTCTTTGGTTTCAATTGGTTCATCAGTGTATCTCCCATCCTTGCTGCCTTCAGCTGCACCCGTGCTGTGAAGTGATTACTGTAGGTGAGGGGATTCAAATTTTGCTTGTTAGGTTTCAAGTGCACCCTCACACTTCTGAAATATTTTTAATTAAAGCCTCTGCAAACTGTATTTACTCTTTAAATTCAACACTTAGCAGCTGTAGTGAGAAGCAGGCCTCTTCAGAGAACAGCTGAACTACCTGAGAGACGACAGAGCTTTGAAGAGATTACACATGCCCTAAGAGGTCAATGGCTAATTTGCTTCTGATAGAGCTTTCTGAAGCAGTACAAGCCACTTAGCTGCATGCATTTTACCAGCCCTAATGTGACTAAATCTCCTGTACTGCTGCGGGGATAATCAAACGATGGTTGCAGCATCCAATGTCCTTGTTATGGCACATTCAGTGGAGAAGACATTCACTTCGGACATAAAGCTGCCGCTGATCAATTCTTGTATCAAGATGATTAGTTCTTGAAAGTTGTAAAAGAACAGCTCGAAGATGCACTGGCAGATCATATCAGATTCTGCTTGAAGTGTCCATATTTAAGCTACCAGCACATGAATGATACTACCTAGGCCCTTTACAGGAATAGATAAAATTTCTGTTATCTGCAGTGGACCCAGAAAAACGTTCTCTCTTTTCTAAGCTGAGATAAATTGTATTAGTACAGAATATAGTTTACAGGAATCCTATGTGCTTGTATCAAGGCTGTAAACTAGCTGTTAATTGGCACTATATTGACATCTTTGCTATAGAGAAATCCTGGAACTCACCTAAAAGTGACTGTCACCTCCACACTCCACTTCAGTATTACCTTGCCTGGAGAGCAGTGCTTGCATTCCAGAGCTGGTGCACTGACAGCGAGGAGAGGCAGGTAAGGGGGGTAGTGGGAGCAGTGTCAGACATTGGTAGCCCTCTACCTCCTCCCCTCCTTTATGTCTGGGGCAAAGACTTTTGGAGGCATGACAATGTGATTTCTGGTGCTTCAGAAAGTGGTGCCCCTGTGGAGTGTTTTTCAGTGTGCTGTGGAGAAACGTGTCTGTCACCTCTTTGTGCAAACGGCGTGAGCCACATAACCTGATAGGTAAATCAGTTCCAGCGTGGCATGTGTTGGACTGCTGCCTGTTAGTCCTGTGATAGCACGGAAACTACGTGTAAAATTGGAATAAAGAGACAGCTGGTGCAGTTTTTCATGTCTGAGGGAAATCTTTGTTGTTGACCAGCATGTATTGCATCTGTCATTTTATTTTTTGACTCTAAAGGATAAAAAAATGCTGCAGCATGTCTGTAGCTACCCTACTGTTTTATTTATAACAAACCAAAGAACTTTGTGGCATTTCACTGTATTAAATATACAAATCAATCTATTTACAAAAATTAATTTCCAATTTTTCCTTGCTATAGTGGTCCATGCTTTACTCTCTTCATAATACATACCAAATTCCCTTATAAATCCAGATTTTTAAATTGCTGTAGTTTTAGGGGGAAAAAAAAGATGTTTGTGGTACTTTCCTTAAAATATGTTACTCACAAATTAAAAAAGAAACCAAAACTTCTGAATGGTCATCTGACCTCATTCATATAGGGAAAGGAAGAATTTCCTAATGTAAAATGTACACCATCAGAATTGGCTGTCAGTGACAGAAGTGAACCATAATAGGTATTTTCCATTTCCAGCATTCAGAGCAGCTTCTTTTGACAGTTGCTACCTCACAAGCATTCAGTTTCATACACTTGCTGGCATATCATTAAAAATCTATCATTGTTAGTAATCTGTCATCAAAGAAATCAATGGATAAACTTTGCTGATCCTGCATTTCTCCTGGAGAGCGAGACCATGTAACAAAACAACAACCCACAGAAAAAACTGTTGTGCAGCATAATTATTAATTCCAAACAGACTATTGGAGCAAAATTGCCAGTTAGAAATGAAGCTGATAGATTTTGCAGTCCAAATTCTGAATTGTTCTTGTTTTGAAGTGCCAGGACTGCATCATATCGGAAATTCTTTTCATCTGTTTGAATAAGATGTTTGTTCTTATTTCCCTCATTTGAACCAAAGGTATTCTAAGTACTAGCTGTGGTCTGTGATTTGTTAGGATGAAGATTCTTTGGAACACACCATTTAAAATCTATGGTTTGGGATGTTATTCTGCAGATTTCTTTTGTTCTATGGGAGAATAAATTACTGACTTTGTAATAATTTATTGCATTTTCTGACATATAACCCCTGAAAATATTTTCTGCCCTAAATCTATCCGGGATGAAGGCAAAAGAAAAGTTCAGTGTGAAAATTCATGTGTGCAAGATGCTGAAGATGCTAAAGGAGTAAATGGGGTAATACACTATAAATTAGCAGCAGGTATGCATCTATCAAAAATTTATAGAAAGGAACAGCTTTATACAGAAGGTAATGCCAGGAATACAAATCACCTCCTTGAAAAAAGGTCTCGGGGTTTTCCCAGAGAAAAGATGATGACTAGTGACTGTGTTTTCCTTAGTGTATTCAGTCTGTTATAGTTGATTAATAGTAAATACTATGTGCTAGAAATCCGAAACCTGTTTTGACAGCATTCATTCTGGGCTTTTCACTTGCTCTGCTGTAAGAAATAGTGTCTCTTCAATACTGAAACAAAAACCAAGGGGCAAAGATAGGCCAACAAGTTATAGGTAATATAATAAAGACCATTATTTTTGTGAAGGGATGAAGGGCATCTCCTATGAAACTCTGACACTGCAGAGCTTCCAGGAATTAAAATGGGCAGTCTGCTGGACTTAGTTTCATTCGTGGTAGAGCAGTGGGGTATAAAGTATTTAGAGACCTAATGCATCTTGTGCTGGCCTTTATACAGGCTCATTATATGATGGTAAGTAATAACTCAGCTGATCTTTTCCCTTAGAGACCTCAGGATAAAAAATGCCTCATTTTGCTTTCCAAAGCAATCCTTATGGAAGGCCAAATATTAGTCAGATTCAACAAGAATCTCACTCATAGTTGCTTACTGTGAGTACCACTTAGAAACCTGTTAAAAGAGGGTTGGCCATTCCTCTTTTGTCAGGCACCAAATTAAAAAAAATTGGACAATTCATGCCCAAGCCTCTGGGAACAGGCAAGCTGATATTTTTGGATATCAGAAAAATGTGAAGAGACCTTGCTACAGAAAAGTGGTGTGGGAATCCTAAATCTATGGGGAACCTAAAAGAACTGGTAGGATCACTGAGTGTGATTCTTTGTGTATCTCTGTGCTGCTGTTCTCAGTGTGTTCCTGTCGAGGGTCAGCACAGCCAGCTCACACTTCCCCAGCAGGGGTGCGCGTATGACCTGTACTGACAGTACCCATCTCTGAGACATGCTGTGCTTGGGGCTTCTGTTTCAGCTGCAAGACCTAAATGTGCCTTCAGACAAGGCACCAAGTGTCTCAGTGTGGATTTGGCCACCCAAATTTGGGAATTACTATTATCTTGACTTGTATCCATGTACTAACATGGTTTGATTGTCACTTCCAATATTTAAAAGTGAATGAAAGCTGACAAAAAAGGTAAATGAAATATCTTTAATGTGTTTTAGTTTACAGATTTATCTTAAAAATATAACAACCCAAATTAGCATTCCTCAATCAGAAACGAAATGGCTATCACTTCAAAAGAGACGTGAAGAAAAAAGAACACGAATACTTTGCACAGTAATCAAAGACATGGTTTAACTGTGCACATTAGCTGGATGTTACACTATCCATATTTCCATTTACTCCTACATCTAATATTTTTCCCTGAAAAATATAAGAAATAGAAAGCTACTTATTCCTCAGTAAGTCTTCTCTATCTCTTTAAGAGATAATGTACGATAGATGGCCTGCTCCAACACTCTAAATTGAAATTAGTGAAGGAAATAAATAGGAGAGAAATGTACAGCTGGGGGAAGGAAGAAAATACAGTAAAAAACTTAAGAGCATGCAATGTGCAAATAAAATTTGGTGAGGATGGTGAGAAGAGGAAAGGAGGAAAGGAGAAATGAGAATATTAATGAAAGTTGAAAAGAGCAATTTAGAACAATTTGAGACACAAAAACGACTAGACAAATGAGAAAAATAGTAAGGAAGTAAGAGAAACATAAAAGCAGTATGCCCCAAAGGTGAGATTTTCAAAGAAAAGATGTGCAATTAACCAGAGTAATAGAAGTTGGATTATTAGCAGTTTGCTCAGTTTCTTAACATCTCCCTCATCTTTGTCATGGTGGTTATTTCATCATAAGAGAAAGATCTTGTTAGAAAGTCTCTGGTTAAAATTGTACTGGTTTTGTCAAAACTTATATTTGTGTTGAAAGGGATAAAATCTGACAAAATATTGTTCGAGATTAGGGTAGGAAAGAGAAGAAGAGAGTGTACTGCCCATAGCCAAATGGTGAAAGCATGACCTGCTAGCATGTCAAGACCTGACCTGCAGACAGAGAATTTAAAATTGTCTGCCACAAACTGAGTGTGTTTCTTAACTGCTGAGATGCTGGTTTGTTTGTTTGTTTGTTTGTTTGTTTTTTCTCTGGGAATGGCCTTTTTTCTTGGTTTTGTTTTGTGCCATTTTGACTTTTGCACAGAACATTTCAGAAGTTTGGATTCCACACTGAATTCCCAAATCTGAATTGACTTTTTTCTTTTTTGGATGGATGTATTTGGGTTTTCTTGTGTTAGGGAGAATGAGTACTCCCATTGCTTCATCAGTTGTACATAGAGTGTCACTGGGTTATGTTTTTAAGTGTGTATTCTTCACTACAATTTAACTCTATAGGTGCTTTGTTTATGTGTTCTGTTTGGAAGCTGTGAGGTACTTTGCACACTGGACTGGTCTGAAGTACCTTTGGCATTGGTAGCTGTGTTTGGAAAACTGTGTTTTCTTTCTCCTTTAAAAATAGCCTCCTGTTTTAAAAAAATAGCCTCCTGTTTTCAAGTGCACTGTATTTAAATGTAATTTCTTATATTACGCCTGTTCTAGTTTTTGCCTCTGCTTAGATATTGAACTCTCTTTGTCTCTTGTTATTACTCTCTGTTTCTCTCTTGTCCAAAGTTTGTGCTCCAGTTGTCTGGATATTTTTTTCCTACAGCTCATTTATTTTTCTGTAGCCAACACCCTTTCTGTAGGCCTTCATTTTGAATTTAGCAAACACTCTAGATTAATTCACTGCATTCCACAGGTGCCTGCAGGACAGGAGGCTGTGGAAATGAATGCTCCTCATTATCCCTTTTGTGTGTTTGCCAGCTACTGTCTTTGGTCACAAACTTTTTGTCTCAGCCTTCTTTTTGTTGCTTGAAAGGACAAGTTATGCGTGTTAGCGTGTACGCCTATATAGGTCAATACACACACGTAAACACAAATATGTATACACATATATTTGTGAATTTAAATCTCTCCCCCAGTAATTCTCAGTTAATAGCCTGCTCAGTTAATAGTCTGCAGTATTTACTTTTCTGGAGAGTAAATGGAATGCTTTGAACTTGTTTTGCTTTCACTGGAGTTACTAGAAGGGACACGATACAAATTTGGCTGGCCCTCAAAACATTACCAGAACCCTTCTAATTACTGTCATCGTGTCACCACCTGTGAGGCAGTACCTTGAAGCAGAGTGGGTGTGCCACGCTTTGTTTTAGCTTAAATGCTATTAATAAGGACAGCACAGAAAGAAGTGAGCTTGTAAGAACTCCTGAGTATGGTACAAATACCTGGGAGTGAATGAAGTTTCCCAGTGTCAGGCCCATTGTTCCCCAAGCAGAACCATTTGTTTATAATTGGAATAATAGGTATTTTTTGGCAGTCTTCCATCTGAGGAACATGTGTAAGAAACAAGTGTCAGGCCAAATGCAAGTGTTACTTGAAGCCTCAAATTAGACTTGAATATGCAGTTACAGAAGGTTGTTTTGAAACATCCTTTGTTGCAATAAAGTATCTTTCAGTCTCAATAGCTCAAAGAGCTGACGGTCATGCTTTGCAGACTCCGACATTGTTTTTCTGCACGTTTCAACAGCATTTTACATTCAACAGCTGGAATGATGATGTGCTACGCTGACATCATGTTGATGAAAACTTGCTTTTTGGGGGTTAAAACCACAACCGTTTTTTCTTGAATAAGAAATAAAATGTTGTGTAAGTGTTTTACTGTGTTCTTCTAGCTCAGCACAGAGCTGCTTCATTTTCAGAGCTTCTGTTGGCTGTGTGTGGGAGGCTGTCAGGTGGAGAAACCCTACCGACCTTTGTCCTTTTGAACTAGGTTGCGGAAATCTTGCATCAAATCCTAATGCTCTTGAGTCAAGCGCTTGAGTAACTAGGTGACATTGTTGCATGGAGAAGTAGAGCTACACGAGCAAAGTAATATCCAGCTTCAGGGAAACAGTCAGGAATTGGATGTACAGTTTTAAGGAAGTGGATTACTTCGTATTATCATGCAGGAGGAGTCCAGGCTTACCCTGATCCAATCACTCGTATAGTTCTAATTTCTTTTATTACTTACCTTCTTAGATTTTCCAGCTTATTTTTTTCCTGGTTTTAGTACCCCACAGAAGGAAATGGTTTTGTAAGAATTGATCCTATTGAAATTGATGTAGGGGCAGGAAGAGACGGTTGAGAAAGATAAAAGGCTGATATACACAAAAGAAAAAGGGAAATGTTTCAGAGGTCCTAAACCATTTCAAGTCTTACCTTGCTTAAATAAGGCCAGTTGCAATGTAGTTTATAAAGACTCTCACTGAAACTTATAATTAGAGGTTACACAAGGGCAGGTAACATTTCAGAAACAGGTAAGACATCTGACCCAACATGCCTGCTTACTGAAATGGAACAGCCTTAGGCTCTCCTGAGATCATTGCTGAGCAACTCCCCAGATTTCGATTAAAGCACTATCCTTCACCTCTCCGCAGGTCTCTCTTTTAAGGAAAAGAATATTTTCTCACTCTTCAAACTTCTGATTTTCTAAAGGTTCTCAAGCTTCTCACATTATATAAAATGTTTTAAAAACCGGCAAAAAAAATCGCTTCCCCAACTTGGGGAAAAAATCTACTCTGCATTTGACCTCTACTTGTTGTTGTGCTTATTAGTATTCTAGTTCTCACACTGTGTTCTCTCAGTGACAGCACTTACCCTCATCTCAGCTGATGAAATTTAGCTGCATGTTTTTCCTTTACTCTTTTTGACAGCTACTGTAGAGGCTTTACAGCTGGGGACATCGAAATCACCTGCCACCATGTTGCTTTTCTTTATTTTTTCTTAATTTGTTTTAAATTAAATACTAGAATACTTAATGGGTCTGAGATCTGAGAGTGCTGCGTACAAATTTGAATTTAGCATCACAATCCCATGTTGTTTGGGGTAAACTAAATGGCCCATCTGCCCAAGCTGATATGGCACATCACCTGCAGTAAAAAATCCTGATTTAACTTAAACTGATTGAAACAGATAAAAATGTCCTTTTCACTCACTTTTGATCTTTTTCTTCTTTCAGTCTTTGTTGAATAAATGGTGAACCCATTGGACCAGTTGCTTTGCCTGCTCTCACCACCTTTTTTTTTTCCACATGAGTGAAACTCTGAATTACTTCAGCACAGGCAGGAGAGGGAGAAGGTGGCAGTCTCATCTGGGGATGACATTTTGGGAGCAGGCTGCTCCACTCCTCTCCAAAGGAGAGTTCCTGGAACTCTCTCTTCCAGAGGTTTCTATGTGCCTCAGAGCTCAGACTTGCAATGCTACCCAGAACGTGTATCCATGTTTAATTCTGTGACATGTATTTTTTTCTGAAAAAAACCCATGACAATTCTATATTGCCCTGGTTTGCTTAACTTAAATGAAAAGAAATGTTGCCATTAAACTTAATGTGTTCTGTGTTAAAATTAGGTTTACTGTAGTTACCTTCATTATTCCTACACAATAATATTTCTACTTTCCAGTCTTCTTCTGCCTTTTCCTTCCTTCACAAAGCTGCAAGTATCCAATTATTTTCCTTTGTTTAAGTCAGTAAGAATTTTGGTAAGTTTGTGACCCAGGAAATAGCAGATATGAATTCATAAATCTCCCCTTTCCAGAGGTGTCATCCAGGGCTGTATAACTGCTACCATGAGGGCAGGCTGAGGTTGTGGCTGCCCTTCAGTAACAGTGCAGTATTTCTCTGTGCTTATTTAAACTGACTCTTTTTCTGGGAAATCTCTTTATTTCCCCACCATCTGATGGTTCCGATATGAAATGAGTCTTATGTAGTTTGGATGATAGGCCCAGAAATGTGCATCTGAATAATCTAGCGGCTTTTTAATATGAACATTAATTTTATAGGAAAAATACATGAGTAACAATAAGGACAGGGGATGTGGAAATGCTTAAATGAAAATCAATGCATAATGTCTGTTTTTGCACAGGAGGTAATTTGCTTCCTGCTGTATTTTCTGGATTTATTCTGGTTTGAATTGAGACCTTGTATTTTTTTTAAGCACTATTTGATGGGTTTATTTAAAAAGACAACTGTGGATTTTAGAGAAATCCTACCTATGGTGTCAAAACATATTGATGTTTGATATGTTGCTATGACCTTGTACTAAAATTTTCTTTGATTTCTCTTCCACGATTTTCATATTATATTTCACATTGACACAGATTCTGCAGCCTGTGAAAGGTGAGATTTTCCTAGTAGATATGTTCACAGAAGTGACAGTTTCTAGATGATCTTCTTATTTCCCTCTCCCAGGATAAATTGAGCCTTATTCTTCTTTTATGCTTGTTATCATGTTCCAGAACATTAACTCATCTTCTGAAATCTACACTAACTCAAAACTGGGAAAATTTTGCCACAGGTTTGCTAAATGTTGTGATTTAACTCTCAGGATAAAATTGCTTTTAAGTGTCAAGGCTGATCCACGTAGCATGCTGTTAATATTTGGAACACACTGCCATAAGCAATAACAGAGCTAAATATTTTTAAACATACTAACCAAATAATTGTGGACTCTTTGTAAGAAAGCAAACCTTGGATCCTCATTATAAAAATATGTGCTCACACTCTGGTCCATGTAGGAATAACCATTCCATTGCTACCCTTGCACTCTGTTCATTCTCTTAAAGGAATTTTTGCTCAAGTAGAGTCAGGAATTTTGTAATTTGGCTGGAATTTCTAGACACAGGACAGGGCTACAGCCATGCAGAAATCCCAATACACCAACTGAATGTGCACAGGGAGTTTTCATGATGTTCTTCTAATGAACTTGTAATTCTGCTTTGTGTAATGCATTTGTACTTCTGCTTTGTGTCAGATCTGCTCTGTGTGCAGAAGTTTCTATGTGTGTCAGAGAACTCAGACTTGCAGTGCTACAGGGAACATGTATCCAGGTTTAACTTTGTGACATACAAGAGAAAAACCATGATAATTCTGCACTGGCCTCAGCTGCCTAACTTAAAGGGAAGTGGAAATTCAGCTTATTAGATAAAGATGTACTGAGCACTGAATCCAGTCTTCCAATGGTTGAAGTTATCTGAAATGCTGAGGTCTTGTCCTATTTTGCCATTACTCTTCTTTGAAACAGATATCTTGCTCCAGAATGCTGTATATTGCAGTGACTGATTGAACTAAGTTACTTTGAAATGAGTGTATAATTATTCACACCCCTACTAAGAGTCTGAGAGTGGGATGAGTCTTTGACAGCCTGGTTTTTTTTTTTTTTAATCATGTAACAATACCTAATTATTTCTCAAGCAATCTACTTGTAGTCTAAATTTAGGAACTGTTTCTCAAGCCAGCTGTTCTCAGTAAAATTGAGAACTAGAGCTGATTTAGTGGCTTAGTGAAGAAGAGTAAAGATTTCCCAAATGTTAATTTTGTAGTGTTTGAAAATCAAATTTAATTCCCGAAGAGTTCAGCCTTACTCAGAAATAAGAATAGTAAAACATCTGTAGAGCAGAATGGCAAAACTCAAAATCTAAGGTAGAATAATTTGTCAAAGAAGGACAATCG
Organism: Oriolus oriolus; assembly: GCA_013400235.1. Classification (NCBI taxonomy): domain Eukaryota; kingdom Metazoa; phylum Chordata; class Aves; order Passeriformes; family Corvidae; genus Oriolus; species Oriolus oriolus. The sequence goes on from VXBT01008719.1 coordinate 180,096, forward strand.
GAGTAAATTTTTGGAAATTTGTCTCTAGAAGAAGTGCTTAGATTGCGAAGAAACAGTATTTTTAATTGTTATTATGGAAACAATCAGTCACTGAAGATGATTATTCTTTAAATATACTGCAGTCTTTGCCATTTAAATGATTCAAGGCACTGCTGAAATTAGTTTTTATGCCAGCATGGCTCTCTGTAGTTTACTTTTTCTGGCAACAATAGATTGTGAACATATGTGTTGTATAGTGCATACGCAATTGAGTTAGTTTATTTGTAAAAGACAGACTCTTTACAACATTTATTGTGTTAAATGGATATGTGTGCAGTGATCGCTTTATTCTCCGGAGACCCTGTAGCATGCACGGCTGTAACAGAAAATCCTAAACAAGAATTTTTCACTTGGTTTGCTACTATCAGTTAACTATCAAGTCAGATTTGTGCAAGGGAGGAGCCCCAGCTGCTCAGGAAGTGTTGTACACCAGTTCCAACTCCTTGTGACGGATTTGTGACTAATAGGGTATGAGACCATGCTCAGGTTCTCAAACCACAGGTGTGCTGCTTGTAGCAGAAGCTGGAACGGCGAGACTCCTGCAGAGATACTGTTGTGTAATGAGCTTGAAAATGGCCATGCTTCAGCTAAGAGGGTTGTTTTGGTTTTTAAAAAACCCTTTGCGCTCTCTGAATAAGGGGCATAGGATTAATGGGACAGACTTCACACCATATTCTGAAGAAAGGGAAAATCACCATCTGTGGAGGTCTAGGAAGAGTCTTATCCCTCCACAGATGTATGTAACAAAGAGAGAGGGGCAGAGTACTGAAACCTCTGTCCTACAAAACATGCACTGTTGTGAGGTGCATTTATTTTACTCATGTATTTATTTTTAATTAGACCAGTTCTATAGAAGTCTGAATATCTGTGTAGGCTGTCCTGATGCCTTATATTTTCGGGCTTGGATTTGCTTACTAAGCAGAGAAATTAAAAGGAAAACAAAAGCATTTGTAGGCCTATTTTTGATGAACTTGTACTTAAAAATAAGGAACCTGTCCTTAATACCTTAGCAATTTTTATTTGGTAAAGAATACATTCTTGAGCTTTTCTGCTCTTCTAAAGCTGTTTCCTAGTCCTCTTTCCCTTTCAACTGCAAAACCCATACAAATAAACCATATTGCATTATTGCATAGTTTTAACCAACTGTTCAGCATCTGGTACTTCAAAATGATTTTCTTTTCCCTACTGAAGATAACATTGCACCAAGGAAAAGCTCTGTCTCTGCAAGCCATTTTTAATCCTGCATTGTTAGTAAAGTGACTTTGAGATAATTGTAATCTGTACAGCTGAAGTACCTGATATGTTGAGTTCACGACTCTTGTCAATGCTACTTACCACTGCAATAGATATCAGAAATGTGGACTGTACAGACAAGGGCATGAAGGATATATATTGGAAAGAATTTGGAATGGTAATTGCAGATAATCTACAGGAAAACAAAGAATCATCAGGAGTGGGCGTGCAATGCGGTCGTGATCCAATTCTTATGTACTCATGATATATCCTATAATAATAGCATACAATGCTGTAAGACACTCTAATCCATTTTTAGGCCATATGGAGTCATGCTGCTTTGTGTTGAGAGCGTGGATCTAGTGTTAAACATGGTTGGCCTGCTCTGCTACATTCCTCCAAAGCAGTAGTTAACGATGTGTGTTCTCCTAGGTTTGTTTGTGGTTTGGTTTTTTTTTTTAAATTTGTTTGTTGGTTTGTTTCTAACTGTATGAAGCCAGTCTGGAGTTACTGATTGAAATTCTGAAATACATTAAAGAATAAGACAATTGACTTTAATTTCCTTTTAAACTGATACCACTAAGTGAGAGCTCTCTGCTAGATCAATACCGCATTTCAAACGTAAGTTTAAAATTGTCCCGCATGGGTTTTTATCTCTGAGTTTTAGAATTACTACACTGGAGGGGAGGTATGTGCAGTTGAACTGACCCTCTGATTTCCCCTAGCATCCATGTGTTACGTCAGTAGGCCCATGCTCACAGATAGGCTCAGGGCAGACACTGGTGCACAGCAGGGCGCAGCTGTGAGCTCCATCTTAGCAGCAGCCTGAGCAGCTTCTTTTATCCTGCACGCCCTTCTAAGGAGGAGGGGCAGCAATGCCCTTGCCTGGCAGCACTGCCAGATGCTTGTAGGAAGGCAGAAGGGGTTCCCTGGTGTTGCCTTTGTGCTGCAAGGACATTGTGCACTGTGCTGCAGGCAGCCTGTGTCTTACCTTTGTGACCAGGCAGAGTCACTGTGGACAAAATGCTGGGTGCTGACCACTAAATATACAGCATAAATATTAACTTTGGGTCTAGCTTTCAAAATTCCCCCCCTCCTGCGTCTTGTCTGCCTAAATATGAAATCTGTCAACGAAATCCAGGAGAACATTAATTATGCTCCCTGATCACAGCACTGGAAGGCCACTGACCTCGGCACCCTTCCAGCATCAACTTTTGTTTTGGCAGTTGTGAAGGATCTATTGTTCATTATTATATCTTTAGTCTGCTGAACAGGATCCTTCTGTTGTAGCACCAAATAGTCTGCAAGCTGTCTATCGCCAAGTGGCCATGACAAAGTGAAGATCTGTTTTATTTTCTTTCCTGCTTCCATTTGTAAAATAAGTAAATTTCTGTCTGTGAAGGGTAAAATACTGAAAAAGCAACCTTCCTTAACTGCTGTTGTTGGGATACTGTGGAATGCATTTCCATAATTCACCTACTTAATTTTGGCTGCAAAAAATGAGGAATTTTTTTTAATTGAATATTCACTCTTTCTGTGATATGCTTCTAGAGGTTTATAATGATGTCTTGGCAAAACCAAATAAATGCAATTATAGGTTTGGGTTTTTGTTTTGTTATGCTTTTTGTTTTGATTTTTGTGGTTTTTTGTTTGGTTGGTTTTGGTTTTTTGTTGGTTTTTTTGTTTTGTTTTTTTCTCTTTTCCTTTTTCTCTCTTTTGCTGCTATCTGAAGTTTATAAGCTTGTGAAGTGAGCATTTTTCCTCCCCCTCGACTTTCTGAGTCTCTGCAGTGCAAGAATTCAAGCTCCTTCCTTTCCTCTCTTCCTTTAAAAGAATTTGTTACTATGGTGAGGAAACCATGTAGCATTTAGAGCTTCAGACTAAATATAGATATTTTCATAATTCATTTTAAGTATTGCACCAATAATTTGCTAGACTAATTCGTATTGCAGCACTTACAATCTATTTGCTCCAAATATATGCACATACACATGCGTAACAAACATCCTAGGAGCTCAGGAAGGCAAACCAACCTTGCCTTTAAACCAGGACCCACTTCTCCTGAATCCAGAACTAGCCAGGTCTAAAATAGCATCTTTTCACATTCCCAAAATGATTTCCTGGTAAATGTAAGGAAGAGGAGAGATGTTTCCAGGCTTTCACAATTTATTAATTTTAGTCACTTTTTTCTTTCTTTTCATAATGGGTGTGTACACATAACCAGCATGACTTACTGGATCAGGATTATTATTTAAAACAGAAGTTCAAAGTGGAAAATAGTGGTATTAAATATTGAAAAAACCCAGTTAATTTTAAAGCATGATTGGTACTCTATCAGAAGACAGTGCTGAATTGTAAATCATCACAATCTGACAACAGTCTTTTATTGAAGGTGCCACTCATGCAGCTCCAAATAAAACCGGGAATAGACTTTTCATTTTTCTGGCTTGTTGACATCAGTTATATTAGAAGTATTAGCATGTTAGTACTCCTGATTAGTTGTGCTGGGATTGTTTTCTGGTATGTATTTATAAACACTTGCAATAGTGTAAGTAGAGTATTTGGATGACTAATCCCTTAAAGTAAAACTATATTCATAAACAAACTAGCAAATAAACTTTTCAGTTAATGGCAACTAAAGATCTTACTGCATTAAACAGAATATCTGAATAATTCACCCTTTTTCCTAGTATGGATAATCAGTGTACTGTGAGCTCAGAAATATTCTTTCCGGCAGAATTGTCAAGAGTAGGCTCAGGGTTCAACTGATGCATTTGCACTCTTCACCAAATACACTGAAGGATCTGTGTCTTGGATGGTATATAATATCACTTAGGAAAGGCTGAAGGAATAATTCACGTCTGCGTTACCACTTTTTGTGCAAAGGCTTTCTGAGAAATTATGCTGTCAAAAGTCTGCAGTTGCCTGGCAGCGAATCAGACCTTCAGTTTGTGGACAACTCTGGTGCAAAAGACTCAGCAGGGCATAGTTTTGTATCAGTGCTGAGTGAGACGGGAGCATCCCCACCTCAGAGAGATGCTGAGGGCACGAGAGCTACCTGTGAGATTGTTGTGAGGGAGAGATGTGCAAGCTGGAAGCCCTGAGTGGTGGGATGAGGTACAGGCAGGGGCTGGTAGCAGGCTGTGCACCTGGACAAACTGGTAGGGAAAATCCAGTTCTGTTTTACTGGATTAGGATTTTTGGGTGGATGTTCTATTGAATAACTTGGCAGCTCCACTTATCAGCCAAAAACTGGGGTGCACACAATTAGCAACCATATTTGAGAAGCTGCCTTCATGAGCTCTTTCTCATCACACACGAGCAAGGTGAATAGGACAGAACCTGAGTTTAGAGAGGGTCATATAGTCAGACTATCAGCCATCAGACCATCCCTTGTCCACTTTCCTTCCTCAGGCACAGCACATCTCCTGCCTTCAGTGTCAAATGAGTCAAGAGGCCCACACACACCTCAGCTTCCAGGGCTCTCTGGTCTTGGTTCATACCCAGGCAAAAAGAACTTGAATGAAACCACATTGTTTATGCTGTGTGACCTTAAACTTAAATAGATCTAATGGAAAGGTGACACTGGAAAGGACCAGCTTGCTCATCCTTTCCTGTGACCCTGTGACTGATGACCTGTTATCTATTGATCCAGAGACCTTGCTGATTGCTTTTTGCAGGCTGAACCAGTTCAATGTATAATCAAAGACATGACAGGTTGTTTTTTTTTTTCCTAGCAAGGTTATTTGCTTACATAATTTACTTTGAATATTCAGGGTCCCTTAATATAATGGAAGTGGCAGGAGGCCATATCCCATCAGAGCAGGAAAAAGAGTTCTGTCAGAACTTGTGCCTTGTGTTGTGACCAGGGTGCTCCACAGCTTTCCCACATGTGCTGTGTTGTGGGTGCATTTGGCAAACACTGAGAAAATAAAGAGGTATGATAAAGATGAATTTCAGGAATTTTCTCATTAATCAGGAAAACTTATGGCAAAGCTATGATGAACAACTGTGGTGCTAAAAGGCAAAAATCACTCCCAATCAGCATGCTGCAATACTCCCTTTGTGAGCAATCTTGTTTGCAGAATTCCAATTTAGATGAAGTTTAGGTGGGCTGTTAGTCATTGTTCATTTGATTTGATGTATTTTTTGAGTGTGTCTGAAATGTGAAACAGTGCTTTCTACTTTAGCTTGCTCATGGGGCCTTCTGAAGCACAACTTTTCTGGTTTGCCTGTATTTAAATCTGGGATATGTCAATGACAGGTGTGCTAATGAAAGCCACTCAGAATAACAAAGCCCAGAAACAACCACAGATTGTATTTTTGGACAGTAGGCACAGTAATGCTGTTCAGTGAGATAACCCAAGGAAAAAAAGAGATAAGAATGACCTGCTTTTTAAAGTACAGAATTTTTCTGTTCTTTTTGTTAATATGACTTGATCTACACCTGTGATTCTTGGTACTGTAAGACAAAGAAATAGTTTCAGTTTGCTAAAATCTCCCTAATTTTGATGAAGCTTTTACCAAAAAATCCTATTAATCTTCTTGGTCTCAGAGAGCACATCAAAACTCTAACTCTGCAAATATTTTTATAACAGTCTTGTGAACGTGAGTCTCAGTGAGCTAAGAAAAAAATTGTAGCTGTTTTGCAAGATCTGTACTCTTCTCTTTATTCAGTATTTTAAATGTAATGTAAATTATTTGTAAATGTTATACTGTAGTATTCCCATTTCATTCTTGTCCTAACTCATTGCTTTTAAATGTTTCATGACTGTATTTTACTTACTGATAATACAAATACACCTAAAATCAAAATTTAAATTAGCTTCTCCCTTTTCTGTAATATGTGAACCTGGCATCAAACCCAGGATGTTCTAACTGGTTATTCTGTGGCGTGCAAAAATGACTTGATGAGTGCTCTAGTGCAAGTGGTCTTAATGCTTTCATTGGGTGAAACCCACTGGGAGTAATGATTGAATCAAGAACAACAGCAGAAATAGGAATATGCCAGCAATGCATATCAAAACAGCACTTTGTGTAAATATGTTTCTCCATCTCAAATGCTGGCAGTATTTTTATGTTTGTAGGTGTGCATCTAAGGCTATGTAATTATAGTAGAATGGTAAAAGTTCCAGCCTTTGATCCTAATTTAACTGAAGCAAACACAAATCTTACAGAGAGCTGTAACCCTTTAAGCCCATCAGTTTTGGGTAATTAGAAACTGCTAAAATTGATGTCTCATAAAAAGCCACCTTTATTTCCCAAACTTAGTGATCTCACAGCATATAAGAAAAGTTTGCCTTAATGAACTTAATGTGAATTATGAGCATTTCCCTGAATTTTTTGCAGGGCTAAGTTGGATATATTTTGCTGTTTCAGGAGCAAACTGAGCTGTGTCAGTGTTGCATTTCCACTGTGAAGGGGATGTGTTGCTCTACCTCTTCTCCTGCCTTTTCCTTCAGGCTGACCCCTATGCCCAACTCTCTGGTGGCTCTGGACCTCACTTTGTGAATCTGTTTAACTCAGCAGCTCCATAGGAAGTCATCCAGTTGTTTTTGCTGGGTTACTTTACTGCCAGGTTAGCAAATTGATTAATTCACAAAAGGGATCCATGAAACAGCAGAGCAGATGTGAAGGAAGAAGAAGAAGCGTGCAGGCAGGAGTGGTGAAAGCTTTGGAGGTGGGAATCTTTCCTCTTAAGGTTGCAACAAACTGTGAAATTGCCTGAGCTGGCAAGTGAAATCCCACCCCTTGGCTGGTACTTGCCAGCTAACACTTTGCCCAGCCACTGTTCCCTGATCAGGGTAAATCCTTTAGAGCTGTAAATTTTGGAGTGTTTTCTACTGAAGTGTGTCTTGAGTGGCAGGAGGTGATGACTGAAGGGCAGCTCAGGGACAGGCTTGTACCATGCAGATATCAGTGCAGTTCTCACAGCACTGGAGCTCCGTTCTGGGCAGTTTGGCTGGCTGGTGACAGAAAACGCTGCTGTCGGCAGTCCTGCGAGATGAAACCTCACAGCTGTGTTTGCTGTTGGGCAGCAGTTCCTGCCTAAAGAGCTTGCAGCTCTTGATATCAGCTTTCATACCCATGGAATTTTTAGAGATTTTCTTTTTCTCCATTTAAGATTAACTAAAGGAAAGCTGTGCTCTTTTGAAGCCTTTTGTGTAGGGAGAACAAAAAAATAAGAGGCAGATTCTCTCCAGTGCTGTCAGAAATAGAATCATCCTGTAGTTAAAGAACTCCTGTAGCATGCTTGGATCCCAGAACCCAACAAATTTTGCTTTTTATAATGTTTAAGTCCTTGCCTGCTTTAGGCAGAAGAACTTATTTCCCTGTATTTCATGGAGGAGCCATAAGTGAATGGAATATCGTTTAATTCAATGTTAGGAGGTGTCTGATGATGTGCTTTTTGGCCAAGTGATTCTCCAATGGGACTATAAGCCTACCTAGGGATCTAATATAGAGATATGCACCTCCACAAAAAAAGATCTTTAAGATGTTATTTTTATTCCCATTCTCACCATTTTTGTTCAGATAATATCCAGCCAGGTGTAGCACTAACTTCCTTATTTTCACATTATCGTGAAATATAGATCTAAGGAGGAACATCCTGAAGCCATATTTACTTTTTCTTTGCAAAGGAGAAAAAGTGTCTCTGGAAAATGGATACTGTTTTCCATACATCTCAGTAAACAGATTCTCAGTATAATTCAGAGTACAGAAAATCCCCACACCTTTACCGTTTTGGGTGAAATGCCTTTCTATTTTCAGGGTAACAAATATGGCGGCATTTTTAGCCAGATAATTTACATATTTTTTTATTGGGATGTCTGAAGGGTTACAATGGGATGATCATATCACTAAGGTAAAGTCTGAAAGTGACTGTTCTGCAGCTCTACCCTAGTTTTACTTTTTTACTAGTTAATCTGTCCATGAGGCTAAATTGAATTTTTTATTATTATTATTATTATTCTCACGTGAAAATTTTCAACCAGAAAACCCTACCCACTGTCTGGTTTTCATGACATTTTAATGCAAACCTTCAATTTCATGAAAAACTTCGAAACTTGGAATATTTCAGACAAAATATCACAAATATCAGGTTTTTTTTTAAAAAAAACCTCTTTCTACACTGAAAAGTTTTACTGAAAAGCAGTTGGGTCATCTTGAGTTAATCCTATTCTTTGTGACTTTAATTTCTAACCTATAAGTCAGAGTAATACTGTCTCAAGAGTCTTCCTGTGTGAGATGTGGCTACTGGAGTTGTGTGACCTGATGCCAGAGGCAGGAGATAAAGTTCCTCTTTTCAGACAGGAGAAATTTGGTAAAAAATTAGGTAAAGTATAAGGCTGTCTAGAATTTCTCATGCAGAACAGGTGGCACCAGAGTCTGCAAATGGTCACATGGAAGTCCATAAGACAGTTGAGAAAGACCAGAAAATGGAATGACCATGTATGTGGCCGTTAAGATGCAAAATTTTGGCAGCTTGAGGAGACAGTTTTTGCAGTGCAGAAGCTCTTGGCTGCAGCCTCGAATAAAAATGTAGACGGGGTTCCTCCAAACCCAGAGGAGTGTTCTGGAAGGAACTCAAAGATCAGAATGAGGTGTTTCACCCCAAGAATGTGAAATGCAGCCTAGCCTTTGGTGAAGAGACAGAGCCCATTGTAATCAGGCATCAAGACTTGAAGCTCAGATAAAAGTTTTGAGGTATTCTTGAGGTATTTCTTTGGTAGTGGGTTTTGTTGGGTGGTGGGATGGGTTTTTAAATTTTTTTTATTTTATTTTTTTTTTATTCTGAGACTGTTTTACCTGGCAAAATGATTGTTTGGGGCAAGAGAGAGCTAAGGAATTTCAAATATCCAGCTACCCATGAGCCATCCCAGTAAGTTGCTTGGAAGTTATCCTCACAGAGCATGTTTTGAGGTATAACAGACTGTATCAGGTTTTGAAGTGTTTGAAGATCTTGGGGCAGATAAGGAGTAAGAAGAGTTAGGTGTTGTTATTCCTTCATCTCACTGTTTGTTTTTACAATCAGAATTAGTCTTAAAAAGCCTTGTTTAGCTTCAAAGTGCAGATATGTCTCTTCCTCACTATAAACATTTTGACTAAGGGAATGAACAGACTGTAGGAACTTTTCTGCCAGAAGCAAGAAAAGTTGCCTCAACAAGACTCAATTCATAATTATGATTTTCTCCATTTGTGACATTTAAGTGCATCTACCTAAAAGACAAAATGTTTTATAGGTTAATCAAAACTGAAGATGTCTTAATAACCACTTAGAAAAATTGAAACAGTTTGGAGTAGAGCTGGGATTCTCCCTCTTCCTCTGTCCCAGGAATTCCTGGTTATCCCTGTAACAGGAGCAGAAAGGTTACTGTGCAGAAGTGGCTTGGAGAGATTAGAAGTATAATTTTTTCTTTTCCAACATGTGAGGTGTCCTTAATTTATTTAGTGTCCTTAATACATGCTCTTTGTGTGCTGACTTGTGTGTCCTTTTCATTCACATTTAAAGATTAATGGCTCTACTGGAGACGAAAGTGAATAGACAGGGACAGATATTCTATTAATTATCTGCATTTCTGTTTCTGACTCAGTGGCCTCACAGAAAAGCTTTGCATTTAATGTTTAATTTATATTGCTACATATTTCCTTTGGACATGACAGCATAGGAAATAATTTGATTTTTATAGAACACCTAATTTTACAGTCATTTCGGAAACACATCTAATGACTGGAAAGACAAAGACTTGGCCTTTAAAACGCTCTGCGGTATCTCCAATCTAGAATTTTTTAACTGCAGGAGGGCAGAGGAATTGGGAAAATGCACAGAGTTGATACATTCAGCTTACATTTTGACAGCAATGTTACTAGCACTGTTCTAGGTATCGCATATATGCTTGACCTGAGCAACACTGAAACATTAAATCATCCTCAAATCTGATAACACGAATCACCAACGTTTATGGGGGCATAATGAAATCACATGAGTAATATGTATGAAGGCCAGATATGAAATTCAAATCTCAAAAAAATATTTGAATTTGAGGACAAAAATGGACAGTGCAAACAAGGCAGCCTGGCCATCAAGAGTGAGAGAAATTTGGGGGTAAATAGTATCTCATCAGCGGTTCTGTCCCGAAAATAATAAACTCCCTAGACTCAACCTGATGGCGTATATTATATATGAGACACCATTACTAATCTGAGTATTAGCCAAGGGAGTGAAAGGTCAAAGCCCAATCAGATACTAAATAAAACTTCTTAAAAGTGTATTGACAAGATGAAAAACCAAAAAAACCAAGCCAAATGAATTTTTTCCTCTCTCTCCTATACCAGTGTTTTCACTAGCTGGCTAAGATGCATCCTGTAATGGCTGTTGGAGGACTGTGAGTGGGGCAGAACATTGTGTATAAAAATGCAATGTGAAAGAGAATGAAGTGGGGGAACCCTAAGAAACTTCTTCACATCTGACTCATTAATTAGGTAGCTGAAGAGCATAGCATCATTCTTATGAAACGAACTCACAGTTCTCACATCAGTATTACACCACTGCTGTTTTGTTCATGTTGTATTTTTTAGGAGTCTGCTCATACAATATGAAGCTTCCAAAACCGAGAAAACAGGGAGGAGTCAAACACCGTGGTTACTATCTGTCCTCATTTCATTTCTGAACAGAGATCTACAACTATTGCTGCAGTGTCAGCTCCTGCCTTCAGATGTTTCTGTATTTATCTCACTGTGGGCAACAGAAGTGACACAGTCAGAGGGAAGTCATGACTTTTTTTGCATGTAAAAATCCAGGTGGAAAGACCCGTTGAATCAAATACTGCTTTCACGTGAGCCTGGCACGTTTATGAGGCAGAGTACATTTAGGTGGGGCAGGTGGCCATGTTGTCTTAATGGCAGAGGGATGGCAGAGTTGCCTGGCAGACAAAGGCATTATTCACATTGCTCCATCACTTTATTATAATAATGCCATCACAGCTCCATGCTCATGGCCAGAATTGCTGTACCACTGTTTCCTTCTCTACTTTTGGGTAAGCATTGTGCCTTCCAGGACAAATGTTAGAAAATAATCTAGCCACTGCTATCAGAAAGAAAATCTTTGCAGGCCTTTTGCCCCTGGGCCTCTCTTGCCCACGGACCTGTTGGAGCAGGAGACTTGTGCATTGACTGGTCAGGAGCGCTGCTCACTGCCTGGGAACCAAAGAGTATCTTCACAGCAGCTCTGAAGATGAAGCACAGATGTGAGTTTTAGAGTCCAAATTACCTTTTGGATAGCGGCCCCTGGCTACTGGCTTGTGTAGGCAAGTTTGTGTGTGCACCAGGAGGAGAAAGGAAAAAAGAGCAGTATAAAACAGAAGGAGCAAAGGAGGACTGATGTTTCAACGTGATGTGGACTGCTCCAGCTGTGCAGGCAGATGTGTTTCCAGGGGGGTAATTCTGTATTGGGCGTGAATCCTCTGAGGAGTTCAGTAGGTCTGTGCTTGCCTGTGAGTCTCTGTCTTTCCTTCCACCTTGAAAAAAGCAATGGAGCGGAAGGTTTTAGACCCCAAACAGCAAAAATAACTTTTGGTTATCACTGTTCATAAGTCCATCTTGCCTGATTCTCCCCTTTGCCTGTGGAAACAGGATTTCATAAGTTGCCTTTTGAACAGATCTACTTATTTGCAAAGACATTTTTCCATCAGTTTGCCCTGCAGGCAGGACCACACTGAAAAGATTAGTTGGTTGGGTCAAAAGGGAAAGTTATACTTCTTGATGAAGTTTGTCTTGGAGCCTTTACTGACAGAGAAAGCACATACAGTGAACTGGCTGTGCCAGCTGGGGATAGGCAATTTTCTTCTTTTCTTCAAATGGTCTCTTAAAAAATATCAGCACATGTTTCCAAAATGCTACATCTCTGAGGGTAATAGATCTTTTATGAGAAGAGCCCTCAGAGTGAATGTCAGTATTACAGGAAAACATTTCAACACTCTTTTTACATGAAAAGTGATTAGATGTTCTTTATTCCTTCAAGTGTATGTGTTTGCCTGCTGTGTTTTACTTCTACCCTTATATACATGACTCTTCTCTGGATGGTGGTACAGGCTTGTAAAATAGATCTTTCAAGTGCTCTGAAAGGCTATTCAAAAAGAATGTTGTAGCATGTGCTGCCTTGCTAGTGGTGGAGTCTAAATAGAGTCTATAAATAACTAAATGCTGTGATGTTTCAGTAATGACTATTTTGTTCTATTCACATGGCATCTGGAATTTGGATAATATTATTCAGCCCTTATTCACTCTTGTGATGTAGAATTTCATCCTCACATGGTTAAAGATGTAGCAATAAAAAGGCAACATTTTGGTTTCTACTCTGAGAGAGAAATACTGCATGCAAGATTAACTTGTACAACCTCGTTGTGGGTTTTGTGCATTAACTTCAGTTTAGTGATTTGGAACAATCTGGGTCTTAGTGAAAAAAATTCCTTTGAAGCAACTGGCAGCAATATTTTAGTCCTCTCGAACTTGTATTTTGGGGATTGGGGGCTATTTACTGAAAAATACAACCATGTGAATGAGCAACAATGTATTTTTAATGGGGTAACCTTTTGTTTTTGCTTTGTGTACAGTTCTCAAACTTCTTGAGTTGATTGACTGCTTTGTAATTCTTTGTACTAGAGTAAACTTGTACAGACTTGCTGGCATGGCTGTGTACTACTGTTGGTGCGCGTGTGCTTGTGATAAAACACTGAATCCCAGAAACAAGCTGTTTTAACTTTGCATAATAGTGACCAAAGCTTGTAGTAGAGAGCCTTCTAAGTTGCAGTTGAGTTGAGAGCTAATGTTGGCAGACCTTCAAAAAGCGTAGCGTTGATTTTTGCCCATAAAGTTCAGAACAATGTTCAAAATAAGGCTACAGGAATATATACAGTGCATTAAAATATTTATTGTGAGACACTTAGTGCAGATATAAATGTTTAACACCAAGAGTACACTTAGGGGGTTTTCCACATTTCTGTTAAATTTTAGATATAAGTTATCAGATGGTGGCAAATGAAAAGAGAGCAAAACATCACATTCTTTGTAGCTATGACTCAATGTTTGAATCATCCCATAGTGTGCAGAAGCACTCCCCTTTCTGGTCCATAGAACTGAACGTTGCCCAAATTAATTACTTCGCATGAGAAATGTCCGTGTTGAAAAGACATTTTTCAGATGGAGGAAGTGCAATACATGCACACGAGAGTCACTCTGGAAAGCAGGATTTTCTGCTCATCTTTTGATCTCTCAGAAACAAGTAAGTGACAGAGATGCATTCAGCTGTAGTAAGTCTTCAGGGAAAACTAAAAAAATTTAACCGCATTTAGTAAGCATCTCATTTCCAAATTGCCCCTGCCGATTTAATGTGGTACTGTGAATTCATAATTAATAGTTCCTGTAACAAAATTATCTTTATTGTGCTGTATCAGAGCCCTTACAGTATGCTGCAGAGTGTGTGCTGATAAGCAGGTGCTTTTTAAAGATTTTGGAAGTCTAAATAAAGTCTATAATTTCAGATTGTAAAAATCTGTGTGCTCCATGACAGAGTCTGCACTGCTAATTTATGTTGTGTTACTAAACTTTATCCATCAAACACGAGCATGTTATCTTTCTCCAAAAATGTGCATTTTAACATGAAGTTGATGAAAAAATCCATTCTGAGGAAAGTGCCATTGCATGCATGTATCTGTACTACAAACTCTGTGAAATAGAGGGGCCACCAACCACAGGGGCTGTTCATGATCACTCTGAGTGCAGCTTCTGGGTGACTGGTGTCACCAGTGCTTCCAAACATCTGCAGGTTTTGGGCATTCATCAGGAGAATGGGTGAATGTCCTCTGGTGAAGCCCAGGGGTGTGCTGTGCTTTATTGAGGGCAATGGGCCCCATATGGGTGTGCATCATTAACGTTTGTCACGATGAACCAAAAGGTGCAGTTGACAAGAGTTGCATTTGTCTGCATTTGGTTTGATGGAGTAAAAGGCATTTAGAAGACATTTCATTGATCTGAAGGAAAATGAAACACTTCAGTAAAACAATGGCAGTATCTGCACTGCCTTGGAGGGGTTGACACCTGCATGTGTACTTCTCTGTTTTTATATGGATTATTTAAAAAAAACCCTCTATTTCTATGGCTATTCTAGTTTGAAAATCAGTGCTATGCTGAAGCTATAGTCTGGACTGTGGGAAGCTCCCAGATCACCCTGGTAATGATCAGTACCTTTTTAGCAGGCTGTGTTTATAATGTGATCTGTTTTTTTTTTTTTAATCTAGGACTCAGTGTTGCATTGGTTTTCAATTTGCACCGTTGAACTATATTTTGAAAGAATATAGTTGATATTTTGATATATCAAGCTTCAAAACTAATTTGTTTTCATCCTCTTAGCTCAAACTGAGTTTTCTATCATGTGGTTGTAGAGTGTGCAGCAAATTTATTGCTGGAGGCAGTTTGAGGCTATCCATAACTTTGTCACTGGGAAAGAGACAGCTGGATTTTCCCTGTGTGTTAGCAGGACTGTGCAAGTTTTGACAGTATTGAGTCTCTCTTACTCGCTTTTGCTTGTACCTTCAGGCAAGCAGGTTCTCCTCATGGATTAGAATGTTTTAATATGAAATCAAAGTCATTAAGAAATGTATTTCTTGTAGAAAGCAGTGGATAGGAGAAACATCTGTGCCCAGCACCTATAAAGCTAATGATGGGATAGATGCTCGTAATACCTGTTGATTTATGTGGATCTATAGCTGCCATCCTGTCTCCAGTCCATCTCCACTTACTTTTGAAGGCTTGTTCTAGGGTGTAACCGCAGTTTTTCTTCAAATCACAGTCAGATTAAAGAGATTATGAATTTTTTATAATCTCATCTAATTAAGCAGGAGAATAGTTGAAGAAAAAAACCCAAAACACAGTTCTTCACCATTTTCTTAAAACTCAATTGAACTCTAGGCAAGAAAATATTGCAAAATTAGCTCACATTCCCAGAACAAAGCCAACATTTTGTTGTAGTCTGATACTTGTCTCTCTCTTGGGAACAGATGATTAGTAGTGTTCTGGAGGCTGATATACCTGAATTTTCTGACTTATTGGCTCAACTGCATAGAATGAGCTGTTGTGACAGATGGGTACTGCTGGAGAGCCAAACTTTTTGCCATGTGCTTCCATGGGACAGGATGGTTTGGGTGATGATCTTCCATAATGATTCTTTTATGCTTTTGAGTGCCTGTTTAGGAATTGTTCTTTAAAACTCAAGTAGGTCACTCTTTGAGATGCTTTGGAAGAATGCTCAAGAAACCTCCATTTCCTGCCTCTTTCAAACTGGTGGCATAGCAACAATGAGCAGGACTGGAGCAAGCATTGGGTCCTGAAGCTGCTTGAATCTATGGGAGTGGGAGCAGGCTGAGAAAATGTTCAGATGATGGGATGCCTCGCTTGTCCTAATGTACAGAAAACAGCTGAAATACTGGGAGAGTGTGTCCGTCACCTCACTACTCCCATATGAAATGTGTAACAGAGGTAGTCTGTGGGATAGTGGAAGTAAATGAACATGTGAATGATTACCTGGAGTCTTGAATGAATCCTCTGCTTCATTGTCAGCTTGCTCGTGGCAGCACAGAGGCTTCCCAAGGCGGAACAGACATTGCACACACAATGCCGTAAAGCTGAAAGAGGGGAAGACCTCTGAAAGTAGCTCAGCTCATGCTGTGCCTTTTGCATATAGAAGAGCTTTCTGCTAATTCTGGCATCTAATTTAGAAAACATTGCCCTACTTTACTGTAACCTGGAGCTCAGAACGCTTTCAAACTGTCAGGCTTTCTGCATGGAATGGGAGGGCAAGCAGTGATAGTAGTCAGAGATCCTCTGTGTTTTGGAAACAAACTGGAGACCTTCAGCAGTATTCAGAGAAGTTTGCGTACCCACAGACAAGCTTGAGAATTGGAAGTGCTTCCACTGATCCTGTAGAGAATGAAAAAAGAGAAAGGGATATACTATGTTTGATTCTAGAGGGCGTCCTTATAAGCACGTGATTCCAAGTCTTCTCCTATGGACAGACATTTGTTGGATTTAACTTTTTTGCATCTATCTCTTTTCCTGTGCTTTTTCTCATTTTTCTTTCCAGACCCATACAATCCAGTTTCCAAGGATTAATACCCAAGCTGACCAATGCACATTGCCATATGCTAGTGCTTGTTTGAACTTCAAAGAAAATTACACTGCTGTCTTTTACAATGTTTTATCTACACAGGCCAGTATTCCTATTTCCAGTTATTTGTCTTCTCCATATATTGAAGATGGAAGGATATATTGGAAATGCTTTAACAGGCTCATCGCTACATAGTGTTGAATTACTTAGTCAACAAGATCAGTTAGCAGTGTCCAAAACGAAAGATACAGCTTTCAGCTTGTCAAGAGGGAGACAGACAAAGAAATTCACTGGTTTAGATAGAAAGCTGAAGGCAAGTAAGTGGATATAATGGAAGATCTTGGAGGATCTGTAGGGGATTTTGACATGGCCACTGAGAACTCTCCAGAATGAGGAGGCCAGGAAAAGTGTGTTGGCATTTTTCTCTTGGGTGCTGATATTTATGGATTTAGTTAAAGGATGGGGAAATTCCCAGCACTTTCATCAAACATGAGCATTTTTGCTACCACTTTTGCATGTCTATGGGAATCAGTGATCTGAGAGCGCAGCAGGAACTCAGTCCTTAAGAAGCAATGAGCAAAAGCTGTTTGAAAGAGAGGGAAGTGATGTCAGGGAATTGCATTGCTCCTGAAATTGCCTGCAGCAACTGCAAGGTCCCTTCTTAAAAAAATAAGAAATTATGACAGTGACATTAAAATGAATACTGGATTCTGCTCAGGTGAAGGACACTTTCTGAGCCCAGAGCTCCATGTGAGGAAACCCCAATGCATCAGCTTGCTGAACAACCTGCTGGCCAAAATACACCTGGATGTTGTGCCTAGAGGTTTTTATTTTGACGCAAGATGAATGTTTTGGCAAATAAGTGACTAGAGCAAATGAAGAAAAAGGACTGGCAGGTTACATTATGATCCCAGTCCTGCAGTTTCAGGGACATGTACAGACCCTCAGGAGCTTTGTGGATTTTGAGCAGGATTCATTAAAAAAAACCCCAATGTCCCCCCAAGAAACACATCCTGGTTTTAGGCAGCCAGATGTTTCATCTTGTCAGCGGAGACTGACAGCCTTCTCTAGCATTGAAAAGAGTGTTGGACTTCATTCTACAATAGTCTTAAATAGGGACATTGAAATCCTCTTCAGAAAATTATATTGGCTTCCACTGACAATAGAAGGCGATGATGTGAGTAGCACAGACTAGATTGAGAAGCTTTTACACCATAAACATCAGGCAAGAGGAACACAGCCCTTTGATCCATCAGTTCTCTTTTCCCGTTTCTCTAATGGTGCTGCTGACACTGTTGACCAGAAGTAAATTCTGAGCTTAAAAGAATTTACTCAGATGTGTTCAGGGAATGTGACATACTGATCTTTCATAAACTTCATGCTCTCCACAAGATATCAGCGATGCTACTTCTTTGACGTATTCCATGGAAAGAATTTTGTGTTTGGGGTATTTCTTTTAATAGATTTCATTAGAACTGTCTGTTTTTCTGCTGTATAATGGTCATGGGAAAGACTAAAACAAAAGTAACAGATTTGAGTAGAATAAAATCAGAAGGCTTTTTTAGTTTTCTAAGAGAAATGCATTTTGGCACAGGAAAATGGGAAACAAGAAACTTGGATTTACTTCACTCATCAGTCAAGCTTCAAAGACTTACAAGGAAGAGAAAAATCTGCATGACTGGCTGTCTGACATAGAAGTAAGATATTAAAGGTTGATATGATAAAAGTGCTTCGTACAGCACCTTAGTAAGACTGCATAGCAGAAAGTCTACAAATGGTTGAGATATTTTCTTAGACTTTTGTATTCATCTTCATACATTGTGCAATATGTTTTCTATCAGGTGCTATGTGTTAATTTTTCTCCCTCGCAATTCAGAGTACACATTTGGAATCACTTCAGAGTACCCCAAGTTATAGTAATACTTCAAGACAACAAGGCTAGTTTGCTTAAAAGTTGTGGTTTTTCTTCTGGAGAAGAAAGGTAAAAGGCAGCTCTCTTGCTGTATTACTGATGCTTAATATTGACCCTTTTAATGATCAGCATCTAAGGATCACATTTAATATTCTCTCCTGGCTTTTTTTTGCTGTGTATTTGTAGTTCATGAATACATGTGGTGGGCTGACCCTGGCTGGCAGCAAGTCCCTTTGACCAGCTGGGATGACTGTTCTGGCTGCCTGCCCTCCCAGCCCTTTGCTGGGGGGCACAGTAAAAACCAGAGTAGTTCTTGTTGCTGTGTAAGCTCCGTCCAGCCATACCTAAAACCCTGGTGTGTTAGCACTGTTTGGGTGACCACTCTAAAACATGGCACCATGCAGGTTGTGTCAAAGAAAATTAACCCCATGTCAAGCAGTCCTAGTAAAATATACCATCTGAGCTAATGCTGCAATCCTTTCATCAGCAATTTATTAGCAGTTAGCAGCAATTATTTTTAGCGGTTAGGAAGAGGTACATTTACTTTACCTAACTTCACAATATCCTATAGGGTTTTATCAGCAAAGTTAGGGAAATTTAGAGTCACTTTGATATCCGTCCTTGCCACCCTTCAATTGTCCAAAAGAAGTCTATTATACAGTCAACTTCTCTCATAGCCCCCAAATCAGGTACTATATTTTAGATCATGTGTCCCCAAACTCTGAAATGTATGAGGAGAAATAAACATGCAGTTTTTATTCAGTAAAAATCTTGATTTGTTGGGTTTAACTGGTTTGTAAAGAATAGCTGAACATTCAGCATTGATTAAATCTGCTGGTTCATAAATAAATTTTATACAGACTTTCCTGCTATTTGTTAAGATTTGGAAAAGGGACATTTATAAGCAGTACCTGAAGTGACATTTAACAGCTGACAAATAAAATGTACATAAGCACCTTGCAAGAGGCTGTAGCTGCTCCATTTATTTTTTTGTTTTTGACAGGAGCTACTAAAACAAATCACCAATGTCCAAGTGGTAATTATGGTTAGGCTTCTTTGTTCTCAGTTAAAAGTGATTTGTCATTAAGCAGAATCAAAGGCTGCCATTCAGTTCAAGTACAGACAAAATATACTTGTATAATAAGCTGTACTCCCTCATATTTTAGGTTGTCTTTCATCATGTTGAGAAATCTAGATTTATAAAGGCACACACATAATAGAGAATTGGAGTATTAGCATCCTTTGTTCTTAAGTTTCAATTACATACTATTGTTTCCTTTCGAGTCACTAGAAGTAATTAAGTCTGCCATGCTGGTGGTCAATCCCCAGATGCCGCTAGTGCTGCTGCTCACTTCAGAAATACATTTTACAACAGGCTTTAGAGTAGCTATAAAGAAGCAAAAATTGTCAGTCAATCATTACAGCAGGAAAACCTTGGCATAGGAGCAGGCAGAGCTGAATTATGTTTACACAGGTGTACACCTTGATAATGCTGTTTGCTTTGTTTGAATGAGCCTGGGGTTTCACTGGTGGAGAAAAAAGAAAAGGTTAACTCAATGGGGCAAATTCACAATGATTAAATTTGTTCTAGATGCATTCCAGGGAAACTGAGGAACACTGCTGAGAAGTGCAATTCGCAAGCTTGTAGTCAATTCCTATTTAATATTATTTTGGAAGCCTGATAATCCATAAATAATTTGCCTTAACACGCATATGCCCAATAAAAATAAGTTGAGTCCCTTGGCCTTTGTACTAGGTTCTTTGAACTCAAAACTCTGTTTCACTGCTATTTGAAAATAATACTTGAAACTTATGTTTCAGATTCTCATATTTCAGAAACAGTTGTAAGATTTTTTGGCTTCAGAGGAACCAAGGATTTACATAGGCATTTATTTGGCTTTTGTACATATTCATGCAACAGTTTAATAGGATCACTACTTTCTACATTTTTGCACCCTTAGGAAAACTGTGGACAGAACACGTTGTTTCCCCAGATATCTCATAAAAGTTGAATCTACTGTGAATTCTCCCAAGAATCAATATTTGGGAAGAACACAAAATGTACATTTTTAAGTCATCACATAAGTAGTAGTACTGAAATGGACAAAATGTACAGCTCATAGTTGGGAAGGTGTTATTTTTAGGCAATTTACCCAAAGAAGGAACACATCATGTTGCTTGAAATGTAAAGTTTATAAGGAAATAACCTCAGCCTCAGTACAGTGTTCCTGGCAGAAACCCCACCCTTACTGTGCTGCCTTTCCCCCTCACCAGCCCACGTGTGTGACTACCTCAGGAACATGTTTTTGAAAACGTGCCTGACCATTCCTGAATTGCACAAAACTTTCAAAGGGTGGTTAGGCAGCAAATAAACATAAAGCAAACAAACAAAAATTCCTCAAAAGTGTCACAGCCAGTAAATGTTCCCAAGGCAACCAAGTCAGTGTGATCCTGCTTACTGGTAATGTGGTAGGTGTTTGCAAGATGTATGAACTTCTCTGTTTTCTCCATCTGATCAAAAACGGTACTAAAATATCTCAAACCAAATCTAGTTCGAACTCTTGTGAAAGTGCTATTATAATGATGTGAAAATTGAGGGAAAAATCCTCCAGTTATGCAGTATATTCTTTGTTATTTTGACATTTTTTTGGAACCAAGCTGCAGTAAAATAATCTTTTTCTGAGGTTTCGAAGTGACACTGTTTTAATGTGCTTTCATTGTGTATGTGATCATAGGTGAGTCATTCAATTTTTCCTCATATTTGGAATTGAACTTCATGGTGTTTTGTAACATGCCCTTCATTAATCTCATGGGGTGAACCTGATTTAAATATGGCATATAAGACCATAATGTCCCAGTATTACGCCATTATTTTTCAACTAAAATTCTGAGGAAATAAACAAATATCTAACAAAATTCAGACAAGAATTTGTCTGCTAAAAGAGATGGTTCTACTCTTCCTTCTTCCTCGTTGCTTATTTTGTCCTTCCTCATGCTGGTACAGCAATCTCCAGTGAATCTGCCGTGGCTCTGCAGTGAACCACACCGGGGAGCTGAACCTGGAATGGTTACTATTCCAACTTGTTTTCCTAGAAGCGTTGGTTCCTGTCCCTGGTACAGCTCAGTGTGTGTTGGCGCGGTGGCAGCCTGTGTCTGGGCATGGAGGGAGGGCAGCACCCGCCCTCACAGCAGGGCAGAACTCACCCCGGGCTGAGCTGCTCCCTAGACTGGGGTGTCAGAAAAACCCTTGGGATTTGTTTGAGCCTGTTCTAAAGGAGTTTGGAGTGAGGTATTAATGCGTTCTTGAAAAGCTGTAGTGTGCTGTAGAACCCTGCTATACCGGAATGTCTTAGCAAGGCTTGGCTTGCTCTCTTTTTTTAGTCATAAACAGCTCTAGTAAAGTAAACGAGAACTATGTTATGTCCTTGCAGGACTTCAATCCATGTGAGAGAAGAATCTATATATTTAGTTTTTTCTTCTACTGCCCCCTAAAGACCTTTCCTCCCTAGGACGTGAAGCCTTGTGTTTTAGTATGGACTTCCCTTTCCTACTACTGGACTCATCTCTCCTCCTTTCTATCTCTGACAAATATTAATCTTAGATTGACTATCTGGCTGAAGTACAGCCATGATCACTAGGCAGAATGGCCATCATTCTTCCTGACAGCCATGTTTCACACCTAAGATAATGGTTTCCAGGCCCTCAGTTCTAGCTCCATGGGCTTGGGAGCTGCATCAATATGTACAAGCTGAAGTAATGTCTGTCAGAATTGGTGCAAAGACATTTTGAAATGAAAAAAAATACTCCTTTCGCAATAGTTTCACGTTTAGGATTTTTCTAGGAAGGGAGTAATCTTTTTGCTAGTTTTTCTTTGGAAAGAAGGTTTTGTGTCAAGAATTTAATCTTATACTGTTCTGGAATTTGTTGATGTCATTAACAGTTACATTTCATATCCAAATACATTAATTATATAAAGATCAAAATGATCAAGGCAACCAATCCAAACCCTATCCATAATTTAAATATTCTCTGGAGTGGTAGAACCACTTACCTTTAACTAGTCTAGGTTCTTTTCTTAGGACATTTCAAGCAGACTTTTCTGGAAAGCTCAGCACACTCCTCTGGAGAAGTAAACATTCACTACTTCTATCAATATATCATTATTTACATTACTTGCACATTTACAAGTCTGATTTTTGATGACTACAGGGTAATGGCTGCATTTGCAAATCAAAGACATGTATAAATTTTTAACATCCTCACCTATGGTGAGGGATGTTCTGCATGGGGAGTAGAAAACACCATTTAAGAAAAGAAGTAATAAAATATTCTTAAGAACTTTCAGCATCATTATATTTTTCACCAGGATTTTTATAGGAAGTAGTTTTTAAAATATAGCACATATGCAACTCTTATCCCAGTTCAACTCTTGTTTTTCTTGTTAATGAATAAGTAATTAGCTCAGGATTTTCAATAGTTTCTGAAAAAACAACCAATCATTTTTCCCTCTCAGAGTTGTGAGAATGGGAATTTTTAAGTGCTAGGGAGTTTTCTTCCTGCAGTGTATGATCATGGTAGTGTTTGTCCAGGGGCTGACCAGGAAACTGTTGTACTGTGCCCAGCCTTGTGTTTTCTTATATTACAAATTATAGCGCTGCTATTTTCATTTAAGTCAAATAGTTGTAATCACGAATAGAAATAACATCAGAATTACTCCACGTAGATTATTTTATACATTTTGTGGAGTGGACTGACTTAAATTCAATGTGTCTGTAATGAAAGAATTTAATTATGGATAACAGTTTGTTCAACTTTCAATGAGATCCAGTTCTTTGGGATAAAGGAAATGGCAAAGTCATGAGTTTCTTTAAATATCTCTGCAGTTTCCAATATGTTACAGGATATAGGATTCTGTGCATGTATTGAGCTTGGACTTTCAGTAACTTTAATAGTAAATGGGATGTTAGCCCTACTGTTTCTTATTAATTCTATGTACTTTTATAAACAGCATGAATATCTGTCCTCTATCTGGTAATGAATCCATTCTGTGAGGAAATTATGGTGTTAACTGTATAACATTCATGCTTCTGTTGAAGAAATGGCACCATTTCCTAATGACCTAAAAGGGAGTGAAATAGTCTGTACTGTTCTGCTGATTTTCTCTTAGTCTTTCACAGACTCTTAGAGCTACAAGATAGGAAAGTGGTCCAAAGAGAAATGCTGTGCCCCAGCAGTGAGATCTGTCCATTGGAAGGGCTGTCATTTGCAGCAGTGTAAGTAAAGCTGTGAGAGTAACACAGGGTTTGGAAGCACAGCTGTGAAATAAATATGGCTGGAATTCAGCAAACTTCTTACTAAAGGCTACTGCAGCTGCTTGTTGGTTCCCAAAGATAAAACACAAAAAGAAGCACATGCCTAGGATCTAAATACATGAATAGCATGACTCGTTTTGTTGTCTGCCTTGTGGAAAAAGTGAAGAGCCCATGAACATCTAAGCCCATTGGTACAGGGTGGAATAGCGACAACTGTACAGCAGCACTCTTAGTCTTTGCACAGATTTAAGGTGTTCTGAGCACAGAGTTCTTGTCTGATTGCTCATGTGAATTGCTGTCTCATTTTGCCTGCTGGTGCAAGCGCAGGACAGTACAATGTGAGTAATGAGCTGTTTGTGCAGGACAGGTTCTGCATCAAGCGCTGATCAGTGCAGTTCTATGTGGCCTCAGCAAAAGCACTTGGGAACTTGCTGTGCCTGCATAGAGCTGAATGCTCTTTGCATGCTAGGTGCTGTGAGGACCTGTGTGTTTAAAAGTACTTGTGCTGTGTTTATCTGTGCTGGGCAGAGATTCCAGTTAATAAATAACAGTCCAAAAGAGGCCATGCTCTCAACAGACCTTAGGTGCAAGGAATAATCACATATATGGTTACACATACACAATTTTTCAAGATTACAGCACATACCAGACATTGGCTTTAACAGTGTTTGATGTTGCTTATACAGTAGCAGTCCTAGGAACATTTTTTTTTCTTTTTAACGGCAATCATATCTCCTTTCAAACTGAGGAGCAGCGAACTTTGCAAGTTGCATCTGCACTGCTAGTGCAATTTGCCTACTAAATTTATTACCTGGACAGCGTAGGAGAGTCATGCTCTTTGCTGCTACAGAAAATCCAGAAGTAACCCCTACAGAAATGTTTCTATGAAGGATCATCTGGAGGTTAGGTTTTAATCTGCATAAAAACCAGGGCTATGATTGCTTTATGCTGTCACAAAGTGTGTAATTGCTCAGAAGGGACTTCTAGAACCATCTGGATGCAATCTTGTACCATGTGCTCTAAGACTACCCTGCTCAAGCAGCGAGGTAGGACCAGGTGACCCACTGTGGTTCCTTCCAGCCTAACCCCATTCTGTGATTCTGTGATTCCCTGTGCTGATCAGAAGTACCTACTGGCTCAGGTACTCGTGCCCCAGGGGACACACTGCAATACTGTTCTTACTGTCTCTTTACATGAGACCAGAAAACAGTCTTTTTGCATCTATATGTGTGCATTTGTAAGGGCCCAGCTCTATGGATCTTTAAAGAGAGGGGGGAACAAATCACCGTGTTTATGGTACCTTTAAATGTATCATTCAATAAGATCATCACTGAATTTGGTAGGGGTTTTTAGGCATCAGGTTGTCATCTGTGCTTACTAAAACCTTCTATTTAGCTTCAAAATAAACTTGCTCTTGGTTAGGACTGCCCCTATAGAATGTGCTTTCTGGCATGCAGATTCTGCCTCTGTCCTAAACTGAGGTCAGTAGCTGACTTTTCTGGGATAGGGTTAGAAACCTACTTATTAGGGCATCCCAGGAAAGGCTGGGATGTTACTATCCAAGAGTTCATAATAGACAGATAAAGACCACTCTCTACACCTGATTCAGGTAACTGATCATAGGGATTGGTGGTGCAGAATGGCAGGGAGCCAAAGCCTGATATCCTATTTCCAGGCTGCACTTGTTGAAAGTGGCATTTATCCTCAGGCAGCTCTCTGCTGATGTTAGGTCACTCAGCTTTTAAGTCACAGTGTCACTTACACATCTTCAAAATATGGCTTCTGTGTATTGAAAATCATGTATTTCGAAACAAATTGATTATGAATTACAGACTGCTTTGGAAAACCCATTTTAAAGTAATGCTATGGATGACCATGGTTAACTACAACTACAAAAGATTGAAGGCTTCCCTCTATCAGTCATATCAGCTATTGGGTTATCGCAGGCATTTAATCATCTATGCTCTTCACTTGTTTATATGTCAGAGACCTGCATTTTAGGTAACAGGATTAAGACTTGGAAGTATGGCTGCCAACTAGAACTTGCTTGATTTCACAGTTACTAATGTTTTTTTCTTTCTAAAGAATCGGGAAGCAAGAATGACTTACAAAAGTCAATGTCTTTGTCCAGGACAGCAGGAACAAGCAACATCATAAAATAGGTGAAATGCCAGGAGTAGAAATGTTCTCTCCTACTGGCTAGAGCAGGGGAAGAGTTTTGGGTTTGTCTCACACATATTGCTGCTGTCAGAGAGACCAGTAATTACTGTACTCTTCCTTTGAGCAATTCAGGTGGGTTTTTTCCATATAAGGGTAGCAGTTTTTCTCAGCACTCACAAGGAGAATAAAGAGACAAAAGGCATGCAAACATTATTGTTAAATACCCTGCTCATTGGGTTTCTGCCCAGAAACCATGCATCAGTGACTGTAATGACTTCTTACTTCTATGCCTTTAGTGCTTCATATTTGAGGCCTCTAATCAGTGCATTTTTCCTGATGTGAAATCACCTGAGATGAGTATTATGTCAGACTCTGCACCAGCCATTGATATCATGGCAAACAAAAACTGTGCCCAGCAAGGCTGTTTGTGTCTCTAGAGATGAAACAGCTGCTACTTCATGACTGAATGGAAATTATACACTAAATCATTATTTATATGAGTTAAAGTATGTTAGAGAAAAGTGCATCTTAAAACAGTGAAAGCTGCTTAAAAAAAAAATCAGGAAATTAATTATATCTTCCAGTTAAACCAGACTCTGAATTCCTATGGGTTCTATAAAAAGACCACTTCTGGTTCAGTCTATATCTCTCTTAGACTGGATAATGGGTTACTATTCTTCTGTAAAGGATCTCAAATTGTCTACCACACGTTTAGTAAATTTTTTTAGGTTTGGCAATTTAGGTCATCCATTGTAGTCTTCTTGTTGTTCATTTATTGGGCTTTGAGGGTGTGACTGTGGAGAGGCAACAGCTCAGATAGGTGAAATTATTATTTTTCCCCTCACAGAAACCTTTTAATTCAGAAAATACGGAATTTATACATTCAACACATTCAGGGAAAATATACTCAATATATTTCTTTGCAGAAGGCAGGTAATTTTTCCAGCTTGTCTTTGATTTCCTTATGAAGTTGACAAAGTTCTAAGTGTTTTCCTCCCATTGTACTCCTTACATTTAACAATTCTTTCCACTCTCAAAATTCAGGTTCAGTCTTGGCTCAACTGTAAGAAATTTCAGATCTGTGTAGATCCTTGAGAATCATTTGGTTGTTTTTTAAGGTTTGGAACTTTTTAAGGAAAAAAAAAGGAAGCAGAAATTTACCAGTAACTCATTCTTAAAAGTTTCTGTTTGAAAAATATTCTTTTTTTTCTTTTAATTCTGCAGTCACTGAAGATAAGAAATATGTATTAGAAAATAAGCAAAACAGGTTTGGAGATTTTTGACCCATGCTAATCAAGACTGTGGCACTGAACTTGGCACATGCAGAAACATGGCCAAATGGTGGGAAGAGATTTGGGGGATTTTGCCTATGAGAGCCTTGCAGCAGCAGCAGCAGCCGCCGCCGCTGTGGGACCATGTGCTATGGTTTGGAGTCTGCTGGCCAGAGGAGCATTCTTTCCAGAGCAAAAGGGGGATGTTACTTGACTCCCTGCAGTTTGAGAAAGACTGGGTATTTCCTAAATTAGCTAGCTATTGCCTATGTGTTTGTTTATATTTTGGGTTGCTTGTATGGCTGCAGAATAGCTTGGATGGCAAAGATGACAGGTCCTGCATATTTAGCATATTACTTTATAGTTAATAGCTCTACCAAAGTTGTCTGCTGCCACAGTGAGCTACCCAGTCAGAAACAAAGGAAGGGTTGGATACCACACATGTTTTGCAGCCAATGACTGTGCACAGTTCAATAAAGGAAGAACTACTCCTCGTCAATTTATTTGGGTTAATTGCTACTTGTCTGTGCTCAGAGTGGACAAAATCAGAAAGCACAAAGAACTATTGTAGTAATTCTATATTGTGGTAACATTGGAAAACTCATCCACAGACCAACTCCTACTGAGCTAAACACTGTACAGGCAAAGAAAGGAAAAGAAAGTAACTGCCTGAAACAGATACACTACAGGGGGTGTAAATTTGAAGGAAGAGAGTGATATGACTGCAACACTGTTCATGGCCAGTGTGAGAAAAATTGGTGTCCTGAAATAGTGAGAAATCATAAAAGGAAAGGTTCTTTTTTAATCCTCTTGCAAAATTTCACCTTATCCTACACATTTTTGAGTATTTTTCTGAAGGCAGGAAAACACCAGCCTTACTAAGTTTATAAGGTCAAAGAAAGATATGTTAAAAATTCACGCTGTGCGTGGGTGAACTCAAGTCAGTTTTGAGTGTTGTTGATTTCATCTGGTTTCAAAACGAGGTTGTTGAGCTCTCAGATATAATTTAGGTCCTTCAAAGTTTTGGAAAAGCATGTTTCTAGGAAAATAGACAAATCTCGTAACTCAGCCACAAGAGACGCTTAATTGAAGTTTTGTGCACATGCGTTAAGTGCCTGCTCAGTCTACCTGTGCTTTGAGCTATGCTGTTTGTTTGGCACTCTTTTTTTTCCTTTGATTTTCAGCAATCTTGTTTAACAAAAAGAGTTTAAAACTTATTTATTTCGCTCCCACAAGTGTTTGCAAGGTTTAACCTAAGTAATGTTAAATTTGTAAATTTGTTAGCATAATAAGTAGTACTTAATCTGTTGGAAGTACATGGAAAATTCCTATTGAGGTTGCAACTATTTCAGTAATTATGAAAAATGGAAAAGTATTTGGTTTTGGATTGCTTTCTTGGTAGTTACATTTTAGTTATTAGTGTGTAACTATTAAAATTACAGTGTGAGTTCCATTATATTTAATTAATAGCTATCATCTGACTTGGCAGTTCTGTATTCTGAAAAGCATTCCTAGTTGCACAAGTTCTCTACAGCTCTAGTTTTCCTGAATGAATTCTAGTAAACAAAACTTGCAGTGATATATATCCTTTTTCTCAAAGTAGCCTTTGTTGTGGCATCAACATTAAAACAGAGTAAGAGAATAATTCATGCATATTATTGCCACATATTTATACAATATGTTTCCAATCAGCTCTGTATAGTTTAACATGAAAATTTCACAGCATTTAATGCAGTAACAATAACACAGTTTTTAATTAAATATTAGTGAACAATAAATCATCGGGTGTTTACTAATTTGAAAAGTTTCTTGAATCTGTTGTTGATTATGATATTCTGTAGAGCTTGTGCACCCATAAATAAGGGAAAATACATATATATTAATATGCATACCAAGAGACCTCCAAAATTGATATTCTGTATATGTATTTTATTTCCATTATTTTAAAGTGGAAAAAGATTTGATAATAAAGAGGAGTTTATGGGAATTCTGCCAGACCCTGTAAGAAATGCATGCCCTGTCACAGGACAGTGGCACTTCTTTTAAACTGGCCAAGTTTTCCACTCACAAAAAAGGAGTTAGAAGATGTGCTGCAGTTTTGGTGGAAAAGATGCTGTCTGTGGGCCTGGAAGTATATATTTTAGGCACAGGTTCTTCTGTTTATATATTGTATAGGATGTACATTATATTCTTGTCTTGAGTACAGAATGACAGAATTGTTTATAAAAGATATTGGAAAGTAACCAGAGACCCCAGCAAAATCCTAATCAAATCTTCACTGACATGAAAAATGCAGTATTTTGCTCATTTTAAAGCACATGCAGAAAGAGATGAGATATGTCAGCGTGTTTCACATGTTCCTATTATTTCACTTGTCTGTACGCTAAGAAAAACAGACATTTCATGGGCCATACTGGTCCATACTGGAAATCTCATCAGAGCTTGATTAAGCTCTCAGTAGTTTACATTATACTTAATGTACTATATCTGAGTATTAAACTCTACCTTTTAAACAGATGATTGTGTTTGAATTATATGAGATGTGTCTATATGTAGTTGTTCCTATCAAACCGTAGTTTATCCTTCAAACGTTTATTTAATTGAGTGCTAAGGGAAGGGTCAGAATCACATTTATAAAATAGGTATTTTCAGTGTCAATACCATTAACAAATCTTCTGAAAAAATCCCCAAACAAACAAACACCCCTTTCCCACTCCCCCAAAAATCCCAACAAAACGAAATCTCTCCCGCTCTGTAGTTCCTACTTGATCATGGAAAGAGGAGCTCTATTTCAAGAGAACCTGGAAGTGTGGAAGACCTGTATTGTCAGGAGCTGGACAGTTTAAGGTCAGTCTTGGATATAGGCATGGTAGGTGGGTTTGACTTTGGAAGGCAATGGAGATTTTGCACCTGGCAAGTAGAACTTTCAAAACGTAGTCGAAATGCCAATCTGGAAAACAAGCCTCAGACATTTCTGCACATGGCTTTAAATACTGACTACCCTTTCTACTGTCTCTTTATCTCAAAGAGTGCCCAGTGAGTTCCAGCCCTGCCTTCATCTCCTTTGTTGTCTTTTTCTTCTGTGTATTTAAGTTCAGGAATGGTGTCAAAGGTTCAGTTACCAGACTGGACTGGAGTTCCCTGCTTGTCATGACTATGTGATCTGATCTTAAATGATATCTATGTAGGCACAGACCCAGGAGAATAACACAGATATGAAAGGCTAGAAGAGTGGATTTGAATGTCAGCAGGCAATTGTCCATGTGACAAAGAGCATTTGCAGTATATGATGCCATCTGGCCTGGAGCCTAGACAGTGATACCTTCTAGGCATAGGGGAGAAGTTACTTTAGATTATCTATGCTTTGTTTTTGCTCTATGAAAAAGCCCAACAGAGCAGTCAGGCAGACTGTGAAATGGATTTTGGATGGCAGCACTGTAACATTTCCACATTTGGAAATGTTACGCTGGCAAAAATGGCCAAGGTGTTGGAAAATGTTCATCGTTAGCTTTGTCATGCCCTTGTGCCCTTGTGATTTTCTGAAGGGCTTGAAAGCAACTTTATGTCAAATAAGCCCATCCTTCTCTTGTGCTCTTTGGTAAAGACTGCCTTGCCTGGAGTACATGGCTAACTCTATCCGACCATTCATGGCAGTTAACTCCTTGAATCTTTGCAGTATTTTGTGAGCATCCAGTGGCTGTGCAATCACATTGTGAGGAATCACTGCTAGAAATGGTATTTCTTTAGCACTGTACTCGCCAATTTTATGAAACTAGATCAATTGTCACAGAGCTGTGTGTGGATTTGATCTGATGTTAGACAAGCCTTGGGAACAATAAGGCCCAAATCCTACCTCCAGGCTGAGGAGGTATCCTGAAAATAGACCTCCCTGGGACTGCTTGTTGTAACTAGTGAGACATCAGTGTGTGTGGGGATGAAGGAAAGCAATCAAATGTTTACCTAGAAGACAAGCAAGCTCTAGGCTCAGTCTTTGAAACAAGGTGGCTGATTGGTGTGTGCAGGTGTAGCACTTAGTCCTGGTGTGTGTCTGGGTGTTGCTGCAATACACATAAAAGCATTTAAAACATGAGAGCAATGCAGACAGATGAGTGCACTGGGTTTACAAATGTTAAATCACACCCACAAACTGCTATCCTTTGTGCACTGCCTGACCTTGTGGGACATTCCGAAGGAGAAGTAAATGGATATGCCTGAGCTGACCTAGCTCACATACTGCCGGCAAGTTAATTGTGCTGGGAAAAGAGCAACATGTATTGAATATCTCTATTCAAGCCTATATGATGCTGGATAATAGAATTTTTTTTATAGTGGAAACAATAAGTGCTTGAAAGTAAAGATAATCAGAGAAATTATTAGCAGCAGAAATTATTTTTAGTCTAATTTATTTTTAGCATCAAAGCAAAAGCATGGCCTATAAACCTTTCTAATAATATCTCAATGTATGTTTTAGAAATAATAGCAGTGTTTCCTACTAACCCTTGCACAATTATGTATTGTTGCAGTGTGTAAAATTCCCAGTGAACAAAATAAATATACAGTTTTCTGTAGTTGGCAGACCTATAAACATTTTTCTTTTTTTAGTTTACAAGAGGAGGAAGAGATAGGAAACAGATTTGTGGTGCTTTGGTTCAGTCTAATCATTAATTATGGTGAAAAAGAAAGATTAAAAAAATCTCAAAGGTATTGACTTGAAATGCCTTCCCTTTTTAACTGGCAGTGAATATATTTGTAGCTGTTATCTCCCCTGGGTTGAACGTTACTACGGGGTTAAATACTTCTTTCCTTGACCAGACAATGTTTCCTTCCAAGGGGTGGGATGTGTAGCAGAGGTTTAACTGAATTCTTCTTAAAACTTCCCAGGAAGGTTTGTCAGAACTTGTCTGTCCAGACAACTAAGGCTTGTGGGAGAAAGGAGTTAAATAATAATTTGCTCTGTAAGCAAACTTAAATTTACCTAAAAAAAAAAAAAAAAAAAAAAAAAAAAAGAAAAGTTTTGACATTGTAGTTTCAATCTCTGCAATATAGTTAAGGTGTATCTAATCTCTCTTTACAAGCTTTGTTTGTAAAGCTGATTTATGATAACATACCTTATGTATTTTCATGCTAGAACAAGCACCCTAAAAACCTGGTATTTTTTCAAAACAGGTTGATATGGCCCTGTACCAAACTCTTGCCACTATTCTATGGTCTCTGGGCTCTAATTCTCTAGAGTCCTTTAGAGTTGCCAGGCTATGTTCCTAGGGCTGTGATCCAGCTGCGAGGTGGTTCACATAACATGATACAAACACAGATGTTTCCCTTCCTTTTGGGAAGAATAACACTCTTAATTGCAGCTGGAGAACCAGAAACATTGTCCATTATCGGCAACTCTCAGAAAGGTAGAGAGATTAAAAGAGCTAGAGCTTGTTGCTAAATAAATCTGGCTGAAAAATAAATAAATAAAAAAAATTAATAAATAAATTAGAAGTGTTTAATCCAGCAATACAATTAATTTTGTGCAGATATGTTTTTAAGCATATTTTATATTTGAATTATTTTTTTCAAACACTTGCCTAAAAATAAGAATTTTATATCTGAGATTGAAACATTGGTCCAAAAATAAGATCTCACAAATAGTGCCAAATCTACTTTGATGCATTGAGGCTGGAAATCTCACTGTACATTCTTTTGTTTGTCTTCAGTCAGCCATGGAAGCATGACTTCTCAAGCCTTATTTTCCTCCATTCTGGGGCGGGTGTGCCCATCGTCTGAATTACACTGAATGGTGTTATTCTCCTAAGAATCTCAGTGAATTCTCAATGGAGTTTACAGTCAAACGTAAGATTTTCATAACTGGCTTTTTTTCTACTGACTTTTTGACCTGGTAGCTGAGGGCATAAACTGCACAGAATGAGTTTCTATTTGCATAGTGATTTCAGAGAAAACAGGGCCTATGCAGCCACAGTTGTCAAGGCAAGTTTCTTCTCGCTTCTCTGTGTGGTATAGGACTGTATTTTTTTTATTTGAAACATTTTTCAATGACATATTTTTCTTTTTAAGACCTTTAATTAAATGCTAAAGAAGCCGTATTTTTATTTCAGTTTGCCTAATGCTGTGAGTCATCTCATGACAAGGTGCTTTAGCTGTGCTGTGAGAGACGCTTGCTGAGGGCTGTCCCAGGCAGAGCTGCACACTGGAGTTTACCTCAGCATGTCTTTATTGTCACTGTGTTTTAAAGTTAGGATGGGTGTGTACATTGCTCTCTCAACACAGCTCTTACAGGACTCTTCTCTTGTGATGTCAAACTCATGGTAACCTGCTGAACGAAGTCCAGTCTCTTCATTCTGCTGTGGCATAAAATAAGATGCACAGTGAACGCTTATTTAAAGGATGAGAAAGCTACCCCTTAGCAAACAGCTGTTTAAAAATTTTCAGGTTGGTTAGCCATTGATAATAGCTGAGCAACCTGGTCTAATTTGCAAGTCCACTCCAACTTTAAATTTGGATTTGGCCATGCTCTGTCTGTGAGCCTACTGCAGAGCTTCCTTCCAGACTAAACTGTCCCAGGAGTTTATGAACAATCAAGCTCATTCAATCTTTTGATCAAGTGTAAAAAAATATAAGTATTTGAAAGCTCATTTCTTCCTTTGCTGAACTGTTCCTCTGCTTTTTTAATAGTCTGTTTGTCATAAGGCTTTCCTTTCCCATAGTTCTTGGTTAATAAAATGTCTGCCAGCTAACCGGATACACTGCAGATCTGCAGTGCTTCCCATCACCAAAAGCTGCTGGGAGCCACATTACTTTCATTCTGCCAGAATTTGTTCCCTGTGAGGTCTAGTGGTGTGCAAATAGACACCCTTTTGTAGAACTCCTTCTCAGGACTCCTGTTTTCTTTTTCTCAGATCTCTTTACAGAGGCTCCTGTACAAGCTCACCTTACGCCACTTGAGGTATCAACTTATGTGTAAGCTTAAACTGTTTAAATATTGGGTCGTGGGTAACCTGTGCTGCCTGATGAAGCCAGGTCCTGGGCCTCACACGGGCAGTTCCTGCAGCAGCTCTGCAGAGCAATGACAGTGCAGAGCTGCAGTGGGCTGCTCTTTTCCCAGTGGTCTCCCACCTTCTGCCCTGCTGCAGAGCTTTCAGCTACAGCTGTCGCAGCTCATTTCCTTGCACGTCTGCCCTTGAGGAGCAGCAGCAGCAGGATAATGCTCAAGTCTCTGCTGCTGCTGTTCACACATGAGCTTAAACTACCCACAGAGGTCAACTTGTGTGAAAACTAGGAAACAGAGTGGCTGAACTGTGGGCAGATAATTTAGCTTTAGCTGTCTCAAGATGAGATATGAGACAGCAGTGGGTGCAGTAATATCTTCAACCTCCTCGGCTATGTGCTTCAGTGGACACATCCCAGATTCTTGGGATGAAAACAGAGAAAATGAAAAACCTGCACTACTTTAAATTTTTAGGAATTTTGATTTCTGGTCTAAATACAAAATATTAATTTGTAGCTTCTTATCTATAAGACAACACTCCAGAAAACAGATGGCATTGTGTAATAACTATAGCCATTGCTTTCTGCACTATAGGCTTGATTAATCCTATCTATAGTAAGAAATAGAACATGGTGTTTGCATCTGTGCGTTTCCAAAAGCAGACGTAAATCACAAGGTTTTCTGCAAATAATTATATTAATGTATTATGAAATGCGAATGAAACCATATCAGGCTTAAGTTGTCTTTTCATCAAATGATTTTTCCTTCCGAAAGCATCTGGTAGTGGACTCAGAAGAGATGCCATTACTGGATTTTCCTTGATAAGGAAGGATTTTACACCCAAATATTTCGACATGGTAGCTCTTGAGTCTGTATGTGGATCAGCTCCACCCTGGAACAAGACTGTCATTGCTGTTTTTGTGCCCTTCTTTCCACAAAGAAAATTCAGACATGGGCAAAACACATTTTTGTCACACCCTAGATAATCCTCAGTCTATAATATAAAATCAGGGAATAAGAGTTGCAGGACATGTCTTTGAGATAAACAAGCCATTTGTCTCCATCTTCTTGTTCTTCCTTTCTTCACAAGATTTTGCAGTGCAAAACTTGGCATAAGTTTTACATCAATTGTCCTAGTATTCAGTGCTTCTAGGTGGGAACATCATACCATCTGCATGTCATTATCTCTTGATAGTGGAAAAACACAGCATTGCAAGCTCTGATTTTTCAGCAAATCTTGTCTTAACAGGAGAGATTTGATTCTACAGACTGAACACAGAAATCCTACACAACATGGCCTGCCAGGGGTTTAGTTTGAGCTTGAAGTACGCAGCAGATGAGACATATTCAGGCTAGATATTCACTGAAGCACAAAAGCAAAACACAGAGTCACCCATAGGCATAAACCAAAGGAAATGGTATTTTTCCATGAACAAGAGAAATGAGAGAGTAGATCTCCTTATTGCTCCTGCAGTGACTTTAAATCCGAAAGAGCTACAAGATGAAGGTTTGTACTTACTCTAGAAAATGTTCCCATGCAGGGCAGCAAAGAGTGAGGCTCAGGAGTCACAGAATAGGCAGCAAGATGTGAGTCCTGTTTGCAGTATCACTGAGCAATTGCTCTTGCTGATCTGAGAAAATAGGGCTTCTATCTCATCTCTTTAAATGGACTTGGCCAGTTGCTTTTGAAATCCTAGCTTTGAGAGGAGCTCTGTCGGTGTTTGTATTTACAATGGATGGGACAAAATCCTCACACTGTTACACAGCATGTTTAATTGATCTAGAAGCTGACTTTAGCCCAGAACCAACTTGTCCATGTCTAATTCACTGCCAAATTGACTGCCAGATTCCTATTCAGAAAACCATAAATCTAGCAGAATTAAGGTCAGACTTCAGCAGTCAGGAAATAATAGATTCTCTGTGCGCAGAGTGACAACCTTTCTGCTGGGAGCCCCACAGCACTTATGTGCACTTACACTCTCTCTAGAAGCTCATGGACAAAGCAAGAGCTACCTTGTTAAAAACTGTTTTTTTTATCATTAGTATTCAGAGTCCAACAAATGAAAAATTAGAAGACAATAAATTATTTTAGCAATTGCAAAAGTGGGAACTCTAACAATCCCTGTGTGACAGAAATATTATGAAAGAGACGTTTAACTGAACTTGGTTTTGCTTTCCACCACACAGCTCACCTTCCTCTCTGGCTTACTAACTGTGGCTTCAGAAAATGCATGTTCAGAGGAAGTGGTGCCACAGTATAAAGCTGCCTCTATTATTATAGTACTGCACATATACAAAAGAACTTTATTAGATGCAGCCAAAGTGTTCCGTTGGATTGATTCTGTTGAATTGTTGTATTCTGGAATTTTGAAAGTGAACTTGTGTGTTAATGTCTATGTGGTTTTGAACCAGGTTTAAGATGCTCAATGGACAATTCTTGTATGATCACATTTCCCTCTTAAAACAGGAAACCTGGAGGCACTTTCAGTATCTTTGTAGACTGCACACTGTATATTACTGAAGGACAAAAGAAGAGGCATATTGTACCATGGCTTTGGAACCCCCTATCCCCTTTCTTATACACTTCCTTTTTCAAAGTAACATTACTGAAACTATTTAATTTCAGAGGACAGATAAATCATGAAGTTCAATCAAATATAGATGATGTAAAACTTTGTCAAGGTTACGGACCAGGCCCTCACAGTGCTTCCTTTGTATTTCATTTGAATTGGTGATTGTCTTCCTGTTCCAGTACCATTCTCTTTCCTTCTATTCAGGAGTTTTCTATTACCCTCCAGACTATTGTATGACTGCGCAAGTAACACAAAGTCCTTTGTGTGGTAGAAATCAGGCACGAAGTAAACACACCTTCATCCTGCACTCTCAAAACCTTCTTTCTGCACGTAAATACAGTTCCTATTAACAAAAAAGTCAGAAATCTATGGACCTGATGTTGCAGTGTTCGCCAGCTGGCAAACTATTAAAAGTACTGCGAGATTTCCTCCGTGAAGTCCACTGCCTCTGTGACACAGCTCTGCTGCTGCAAACAATTGCCCAGTAATGTGACTGTTCCAGCTTCCTATACTGACAGTCACGGTACTGACTTTAGCCTCTGTAGGAAAGGAAATGATATACAGACATGTGAAGTGGGGAGTCTGGGCCTCTTAATGACACCAAGCTTTGGAATTTTATTCTTTGCATGTGTTTACTCAGCCCTTTCCTATTCTTGTATCCTGCATAATAAAATCATTTATCCAAGTGCTGTTTTATGCCTTTTGGTTCTGCACAGCTATGTGAGAGGAAAAAGGAGGAAAGAGCTTTTTCCTTTGTGCAGGCTACAGTTCTTCCAGCTTCTCTTTCCTGGTGTCAGCACTTCCCAAGGAAAGGCAGGGCTCCCATTGGCCATCAGTAACAGTTGAGCACATGAAGAAGGAGCTGTGATTTTCACTATTCATTCTGATTTGTGTCACTTGGGTTAATGAAGAACAGTATGATCCTACCACACAGAACTGATTAAAACAATAGCCTGGCCTCAGACATATGCAGGCTTTTTGGTAATTTCTCTTGTCTTTTCTCTTGGAACAGGTATAATTTTTCTCTCTCCCCATTCCTCCAACTCCTCACATCCGTATCCCACAGATTTATGAACAACTTGTCCATGCCTGATATAATTCCACATACTAATGAGTCAGCAAGGAATTAGAATTTGTTTTTGTATAACTTGTCTCATGTTTTGTGCTCACTAAAATTATTGGAGTACACAGTGTGATTGCCTTAAGGATTCCTGAGGGTGATTTTCTCACTGCTTACACGATTTGGGTTCAGGAATTTTTTCCACTACAGCTGCCAGAATTGTCTTGTGATCTTGAAATCATTTGGTCAATTGAGCATCTGTTAAGTAGCCTCTGCCTTGCCAAGGGTCTTCTGCTCTTTGCTGTGCAGTATTTGGAGCAAAGGAGAAAGATGGGAAACAAGAATCATATATGTAGCGCCAGCAGAAAGTTATTAATGGGTTACTCAACACCTGCTCTCCTACCAGGGATCTCTGAAGGGGAACAGGCGTTTTTATTTTATAATAGTGATCAAATGTTTGCTTTGCTAAAGTCTTTTGTCTATCTTGGGTTTATTGATGATTTCACTCTT
Organism: Oriolus oriolus; assembly: GCA_013400235.1. Taxonomy (NCBI): domain Eukaryota; kingdom Metazoa; phylum Chordata; class Aves; order Passeriformes; family Corvidae; genus Oriolus; species Oriolus oriolus. Next base: position 218,317 of record VXBT01008719.1, read on the forward strand.
GTAAAGAGTACACGGTAGTCACATGCCTTGTTGGGAGTTCTAAAATGCTGCAACCCAAGCAACCAGAAACAAGTGGTACTTAGTGTACTTGGTTTGCATGTGTTTTTAAAGATTTGCATATGTTCTAAAAATATCAGTGTTGTTTTGTAAAAGAAAAGCTTTCTTTAGGTGAAATGCCAAGAATTTTTTTTAGTAGAATTTAGCAGAGGCGCTGCTGTAGATTAGAGTGGTGGAAAATTGTGAACTGATGACATGGGTGGCAGGGAATTCAAGAAAAATGTATTACTCTAAGAGCAAAGAGTAAATAGAGATGTCTTATTTTAAAAAGCAACTGAAAAGAGTTACCAAAACAGATTTTTAAAAGGGTTTGGAGGGGTTATAACTTTTATATATATGTATGTATAATCTTGAGGTATAAAGTGTGTCCTGTGGAAATAAGTTCTGATGGCTGAATGCCTGATCGGAGCCATTTTGCTTTTGCTTTGATCCCCAGTGAAGCAGAAAATGTGTCATATATTCCTGGTGTCCACCCAGTACAGTCCAGAACATCATAGCATTTATCTGGAATGTAAAATCACCTCTTAATTAACTTTTGCACTAGCATACACATTCCTTTCGCTTCTTCAAGTGTGAATTAACACCACTCAGGCTGGGATTTTTCAAAGCAGCTTTGGTGAATTAGTTATCCAAATGCCATAAAAACTAATTCTGAACAATATTTAGTTATTGTGCAGTTGTTTGAAATCACTGTTAAGTAAAATGCAATTTTGCAATTTTATTTTAGTTACAGGTCATTCTGACCATTTAAAATTATTTGGACAATGAGTTTGGGCAGTAAGAGGCTCTAATTATTTTCTATAGTTCCCTTTATATGTTTTTCATTAAGACATCTGTCAGCTCTGGTTAAGTGTATTTTCTTGCTATATTTCTAAAATTAAAAATAGTATCTTATCCAGAACACTCCACATGAACAACAAACTGAATCAGCAGAGGAAATATGTATTTTATAATTTTTCATTGATAGAATAATCTGACTAAGAAATGAGATTAGGGATGATAGCTGACTCATACGAGAAAGGCTAGCTCTTCTGTTAATGCCTGTTAACAAATGAGCTTCCAGGAGGTCTGTTCGCCACTGACAGACAACGTAGAATTTAGGATACTTCAAGGATGTATGTGTAAGGTTGGAGTTCCATTGGAACAGAATGAAGTGGGAGATGATGGGTGTGGTTTGGTGGAGACATCAGAAAGAATGCATGGTTAGAGGAAAGGTTGGTGTCTGCCAGAAGGGAGTGGTAAACTTTATGAAAGGAGGGTATGTCGACCATAAGAGATCTAGTCATAAAAAAGATTTTTCTGTGCCTATAGGCTGTGTCAAGTTAGGCCTTGTGGGCTTAGAAGAGCAGTAGGAGGTGGTCATGAAAACCATGATTTAAAAGTTTATGGAAAAAAAAGTCTGGATTGAAAGTTGAGCATTATTCTAGAGTTCTGCCTTTTTCGGTCTTTTTTCCCCCCCTCTTTTTCTAGTCATATTTAGTTTCCAGAGAGCACTCTTGTCTCTGAATCAGAGGGGAAAAAATACCAAAGTCTTGTTGTTGAGGTTTATTTTGGTTTGAGGTTTTTCTTGTTGCTTTTTTTGCAATTTTTTTTTCTATGGGCTCTCACAATAGAAGCAACTAAGAACAAAATATATATTCCCAAGATTCAACACTGTTTCATATTAAAAATATGGCAGGAAATATTTTTGTAACACTGACATAAGCTCCAGTATTCTCTTAGCAACTGAGTGAACTGACACACGGAAAACATGGAAATAACTCACATATATCCAGGTACTAAATCCTGAAGTCTGGATTTCACAGCTGGGTTTGAAACATTCTGGGGAAATGTGTTTGTTTAAAAGGAAGACTTAGGAGCTTTGTGTTGACTCAACACAAATATTCAGACAAAAATTCCGGACCTTTGAAATTTTGCCAGGCACGCTTTAAGGCCAGGAAAATGATGGTTTATTGTGTGTACAATTTATTGTTATTGTTATTTATTATTTGCTTAAATCTGATAGTGTGTTCAGTGCTGTGCAAGACATAGATATCATGCTATCCAGCTTGAAGAGTTCATAACGTAAACAACTCCAGGGGTTTCTGGGCTTTAAATTAAGGAACAAAATTAAATTAATGTTCTCCATGGCAAAAGAATTCATTTGAATTCACACATGCAAAGAGATAATGTCAACATTCTAACTCCATTTAGTTACAAATACCAGACTGGAGAAGCGAATGGATGAATAGCATTTGGCTTTTAATAAAATCCTCCATTCTGCATAACCTTATCCTTTCTTTCTTTCTTGGTTCCACATCACAGCTCCCCCCTCTCCAAAAAAAAAACAAAAAAGAAAAGAAAAACAGGTAAGAGAGTTTACTACATCATATCCCTTGTTAAAATAACAGATATTCCTGCTGAAGGGAAAAAAATGATGCAGCAGAAACTATGAACTATTTTCATAATTTATTACAGAAGTGAACAATGAAAGTTGGAAATTGTATTTAATTAATATGTTCAGTGAAATATTACTCTAAAGGCTTCAGATTTCAAACAACATGCATCCCTATAATCACATCAGCAACTATATTCAGATAAACTTCATGGTTTCTTCCATATCTAGCACAGCAGCAGGGAATAGAACCAGGACTTGCAAAAAACTACATATCCCAGTGCTTCTGTGATGGATGTTTTCTTTTGTAATGTATTGCTGCTGGATAAAAAGGGAATTTTTATCCAAAAGATGGAACCACCAGATCAGATAAGAATCACAAAAAAATCCTTCATCATCAGACCCCAAAAGTATGCATGAAGAGCAAATACCTTCCCTTTTTTCCTTCCTGGGCTTGCATAGTATCTTTAATGTGTTCTGCTTGAAAATCAGAATGTAAAATCTGGGAGAAAACACCTCACACCATGTAAGAAAGTGATGTAAAAGGTTGCTGTGAGCCCCAATATCTATGGTTACAAATACAAAGGATTCTTCCGTTGTGTGAATAGCAAATAAACTCCAGGCTTTATTCCAAGTGAATACCTCTTACCACAGAAAAGGCTAAAGCAGATCACACCCTAATGCTTGGGCAGCAAGAGAGGACTTTCCTCTGAGTTTTACCTGTTTCAAAAAGCACTTAAGATCAAAGTAGAATTGTCTAACCTTAAAAAGAAGAAACTACCCTTGAAATTCCCCTATCCTGAAATATTATTGGATGCAGAACTTCAAGCTGAGTATTTTGGCACCAACTTGAAATACTGTCAGAGAGATTAGAAAAACTTTTTTTTGTTTGTTTGTCTTTTCAACTAGACAGGATTTAACTTTCCTGTTTTCTTGAATCATGGAGATCAGCCTCTTTATGCTTCTTCTTGAAATCAGAGAAACTTTACAGTCCATGATAAGCATTGACTAGTCTATGCTAAAACAGCTGTTAGTGTAGTTGATTTTGGCCGTGGTCAGTAACCGGAGATCTCTTAAATGGATGGAGGCAAGCATCATGAACATTGTAATTTTCTTTTAATTATGGGAAAAACAATGAACATAGGGCTGGGAATTAGGGCTCTTGGTTTGTTTCCAGATCTGTAGTGCTTTTTACGGGCAGCCTTGCAGGAAGGTATTTGCAAATACCCAGTGCTTTTAATTCTGATTTGTTGGGACCAGTGGGTAACCAACCCCTGCAAATGCTAGGCCTTGATACTTGGTGAACCTCAGTTTCCTCAGCTATATAATTTAGACCATAATGTTTGTGTGCCTCACAGAATGAATAATTAATTAATTTTTGCAAAACATGAAGAGAGCCCCTAGTAAAATATACTTTGAATCTGCAACCAAACTTTTGTTCATGTTGGTGTGCTTTCTTCCTGGATTCCAGCTTTCTAACGAAGAAAGACCCAGTATTAGAGAAAATTATGGCACTTTTCAAAGTGCACAAACTCTGAGGAAAAAACATAAAGAGTGACACTGGTGATATCAGACCCACGTTACAGCTGACTGGGGAAAGTTTCACTAATGGAGCACTTTGAGATTCTCATATTTTCTACACTGCAAGCTATTCATTGGAAGCAGCAGCCTTACTGCGCATAAACAAATCTGTATCTTTCCATAGCTGAAGGAGGCCAGAAGCTGAAGAGAAAAACAACAACAAGACAAAGGCACATACCGTCAGGGAAGGGAGAAAAAAATATCCCCAAAGCACCCCGAGCTCCTTAGCTAATGGAAGGAGTGCTTGAGATGGCAAAGTGCTTAGCTGCAAGCCCAGGGGCACAGTAGCATTGCAGGATAGAGACTCACCATGCTTGAGTTATAACATGTGGATCTTAGCTAATATATTGTTGGCAAAGTGCTCAGGGCCGAATTCACTCTCAGCAGTACAATTTGAGCTGAACGGTGCCCTGAGGACAGAGAGGTGGAAGGGGCAATAGGCCAGCACATTTCTGAAATGTTATGAAAATAGGGGAGTGTTGCTCATGTTGGGAACTGCTCTCAAGAGAAGATTACAGAAATATAAAAAAAATGAGATGCAGAGCTCTCCTGCTCTCCTAGAGCAAGTAATTAGAAACTGCAAATCATAGCTGGCTCTTTTGGGTGTCTTTGTCCTACAGATTGAAATGCCCTTATACTGCAAGTGTTAAAAGAAATTCAGAAGCCTTTTTCTGCTTTCTGCTCAGACCTGATCATCAGTGAATATATAGATTAGGACTGGATTTAGCAGGTTTTGGATTAAAATCCTAGTACCAGAAAGAATTGCACAGAAGAAACCTTGTAATATAGTGTACTTCAGCAGAGAAGTAGGCTGTAGAAAAATGTGTTAAAGAGCATTTAATTTGTTTCTGGTAAATATCCAAGTGCTTCTCCTGTTGTCATTCATTCTCACACTGAGTTTCTTTCTCTCTTGTATATAGTGCAGACTTGTTAGTTAGGTAGTACTTGCTTTAACTCTGTTTTATATTGTATTTTAAAATAGAAAAACCACTAATCTGGAATATTCAGTAAAATTAACGGAAACTTTACAATAGCAGATATTTAAATTCTGCAGAAAATATAGATTCATTATTTGTTCCTGCTCTCGTATCAGCTCTTGAAACTTAGATAAATATTTTATTTTGCTATTTAATGATCTGCTAAAGTGCCTGAGAAATTATCTGCCTTTTTTCCACTTACCTCCTACTCGTGATGTATAATGAAAAAATAGCTTTCTTTTTCATCTGTTGCAAAAAACACATCCTTATCATTTACAAGAACCAAAAGAACAAGAAGAAAGAATTTAAAAGTCTGAAGAGAGCATATGAAAATGAGTCAAATGTGTCACATTTGTGATCACAGCACACTGAATAATAACTCACACCACCTCTTTTTTTTTTTTTTTTTTTTTTTTTTTTTTTTTTAGCAGGGAAACATAACAGTGAGCTACTCCTTGCACAAGATGGAGTCTGGCCTCATACCCAGAGTATTTCCCGTTCTGCCTTTCATTCCTGTGTGACAACAGCCCTTTCTCCAAACTAGAAGGTGTCCTAGAAGGAACAGTAGGAGTGGTCCAGTGTCACCACCTGGTGAGTCTCACCTGCCTTGAGAGGCCCAGGAAAATGATTGTTATTAATTTTTTCCAAGACATCTTTTAGTGATGATTTGAGGATCAAGTTTCTGGGAATAGATAACTGTCAGCTTTTAGTCTAGCAGTACATAAATACAGCAGTACAGCAAGATCTGGTTTAGAGCTAGTCAGTCAAATACAGGAAAGGGTTCATATTTTTTACAGTATCAGTAAGAAACCCTTATATTGATGAGGACAATTTTTTGCTATTGCACACTTAGCTTCAAGGCTGGTTTTTTTTTCAAAGGATGCAATGAACTTCAAGCTGAACTTGGTGCTGCAATAAGGCTCTGTGTGCTTGTCTTAGAGAAGAGTTCAGACATGAGGGTTTCTGGCCCTAAAATGCATGAAACAATAAAACAGAACCCCACCATTCTGTATGTTTGTTTCAGTTATACTGAAGCAACCATAGTTACACTAAAAGATATCATGGCCATCATCAGTTCAATCCAATTTAGAAAATGGTCTTTTGTGGTACTTTAAAAAACATTTATGTCTGATTTGCTGCTCTAACTCAGTAAAATGGATTTATGTCAAGCCCATTAAGAACTTCTTCAACTGTTGTTAGGGAAATGAAGTTAAAATCAGAAACAGCATGTCCCAGAAATGGAATTTACCCTTTCACCTGCAGTATTCCTCTGGGTTTTTTATATATAGTTGTATTTGTTCTAAATAAAAAGCAGACTCACTGGCAAAATTTCATGACAAAATTCCAAGAAATTCACCTCTTAAAATTTGATCGAAAAGAAATCTTGTTATATACATTTCTGTATAAAAGGTATTATTTTGTTTCCCATTTGCCTGTTAATCTGGAATAGAACGGCAGGAGAATATTACAATACACAGTAATGTGTAGAGGACATTCATCCAGATTTCTGGCCAATGATAAGAGTGAATTCTCAGAGGAGTTCCCATTAGAATCATCATGGAAAGGAAAAAGTCTTGCAACCATTTAGTTTTTATTTATACATTTTAAATTTGATTCTGAAAAAGGTCAGACAATTTCAGTTTCCTAGGAAACCTATCTATTGAGATGTTTTATCACTGCTTGCTATTTTGTCATCTTTCATGACAGTGCAAAGTGGGTTAAAATGCTATTAGCTTTGTGGCAGCATGAACAAAATCAAAATATGAGTTTTACACAAGGGCACAGCAGTGAAAAAACACAGTTCAGGGAAAAAGTGTTATGTTGATGCTTATACAGACTTACTGGAAACACAATTCAAAGAAAACTAGCAACAGAGCTGTTGAAAGTGAAAAACTCAGAGTAACTCAGGGAAAGGGCAGTGAAAGGGATCATACAAGCAATTTTTTACCCACTTTTGTGGAAGGTCCTCATTTCCAGCCAGCTCTGTAGCTTTCTCAGTGGCAGCAAACTGCACACTGTAGCCTTTGGTTTCTGCATCTTCTCTGAGGCTGTCTGCACCCAGTTGCACACAGTCCTTGCTGTGACTCTCCTATCTGGCTCACCTGGTAGCCTTGAGCAGATAAGAATTGAAGAAATGCCTGAGCCCTGGTCCACAGAAATTCATCTCACCCTGATGCTACTTTAGGGAACAGAGACATAATGAGTGGACAAAACGTAAAGCAAACAAAAACCTCAAAATAAGGAAATCCTATTATAGCTATCACTAAAGTTCACAGTTCTGGCTAGTCATTGAATCTTTCTTCCAAAAGAAATTGAAAGGGAGAGTTGAGTTGTGATGTCTTTCTCTCTTAAAATATAAAAATTATGGTTGAGTTAGTTGCCTCAACTTTGGAAGCCCTGTGTCCTTCGTCTTCTACCAGAGTAGGAAAAGTGGTGTTCAACATGGTTTTTCACCTTTCAGATAACTTTCATTGTAAGATACTGGGCTATCTCATCCAGACCATAGCAATTTTTTCTTTTTCGCTGTCCTTGTTCTGAGGCGGAAACAGGGAAATTTACTGTGATAGTGTTTTTGTGGCAGATGGTAACAAATTCTGGGAATCAGACTCTGAAGGTGGAGAAATCCTGTTTTGGTGCAGGAAAGCCTCAGTTGAAAAGTTGATGCCAGATTCTGCATTATAGGGGTTGGATGGTTTTGACTGCATCAAAAAGCAGAAAAGAAATTAAGTACATCACAAAAATAAAACATCCTCTGTTTGAATTACAAAACTTTCAGTTTTAGATTTAGTCATGTGAAAATGTAGTGCATCTTCTTAGTAGCCAGAGCAGAGGAAACATTTAAAGGCTGAAGGAAAACTACCAAAGACAGGAAAAAAATGCAGGTCAAGATTGGATTCATACTTCAAATGTAATAGAAGGATGAAGCTGGTGTAAACTAGAGTTGCTCATTTGATTTAAACAGAGGAAAGCAAGGGCATGTGTTGAATCATGCTGTGAATCCATATTCTTTGCTCCTTACAGGACAAGGCAGCTGTTACCCCTTTTATCTGTTATCCTGTTATCTGGACAGGAGGCTCTATGCAGCTACACTGACACAGTCGTAACAAGGGACATGGGAGTGCAGAGTGTATTTGCAACACTATTGGGGCAGGATGCTTTCTATTAGGAGATCTCTTACCTCAACTTATTATGTGCAGCGTAGAAAGCTACTGGAATTAACTGCTGAGGCTTTTTCCCCTCTTCTGTGTTCTCCTGCTATTCATTCTAATTTTGCCAAATGAAACTTTGCCTTGCTTTTGGCTTCTTGCAATGCTGATTGAAAGATATTTTCAAGGAAAATTTGGTTTGGCTGAAGTCCTAATGTAATGCTTTTGCTGAAGTCAGTCAGCAGGCAAATCCCTTTAACAGATATTAAATGTAGCCTAGGAGACAAGTAGACCCCGCTGAAATCAATATCTGCTAGTATAGCAGTCATTTGTGGTTATTCATTACAACAGCAGGCTGCTTCTCCCACTGAATTAAAGACAAAATCCTTACACCAAGTTGATCTCTCTATACTCTCTGTCTCTGAATTCTTGAAATGTTAAGGCAGGTTTATTAAAAATCGAGCTTTTTTGACAAAAAGTTACTTTTGCAGGCTGGCTGGTTATAAAAGTTCATAATAGGTGTATGCCTGCGTAGCATGATGAAAGCCTCAAAATCTGACAAAAGGCTTAGCATTCCCACATATTAATAAGATATGTTTGGATTGAAAACAAGTGGAAAATGACCATAAAATTCAACTCCACTGGCAAAGATAACAATAACTAACATCTCAGTGATTTAAAAAAAATTAAATTATGTATTCTCAAGGTTCTGATTATATGTCCCAGCCAAAACCAGCACATGCGTGTATTATTTTAATGGAATAAGCGTTGTTCCAGTGTGCATTCCGATTGGCAGTTTTATATGAAATAATAAGGTATTATTATTATTAACAATAAAAAGGATAAGGTGAAAAGGTAACGGTTCCTGTTTTCCTTAGCTCATATCACCCCAGGAAGCTGAAAGGGTGAGAGGTTAAATAGAAAGTTTGTGATATTTGTGGGTGAATTAACAGGGACACCCCCACCCCATGTTTGCTTATACTTGTCACAAATGACTCCAGTTCTCCTAATTCAAATGAGAAATAACTTTATTTAAGGATGTTAAATAATAACTTTATTTAAGGATGAGTGGAAGTGACAGCTCCTTCTAAGGCAGACAAAATTCAGCCTTTATCCAGAAAACAACCAATGATAGGCAGCAGAAACACTATTAGGAAAAAAGAGTTTTGCAGCTACAGGTTTCTTAATTAGGCCCACAAAATCGGAAGGGTCTTTTAATTAATGAGCTGGACTGGACAGGAAGGGTTAGTTTTCCATTCTAGAGAGGACTTTGATTTAAGTACTTCAAATCATAGAAGCCTCATATTAGGCCTGTAGGACATGGTACCACTTTCTGCCTGGTTTTTCATTTCTTTGGAAAGGGAATTAGTATTCTTGAACACAAGAGATGTAAGCCATGCTGAAGCTGGGTAAATAGCTTGTCTTAAGCATACAGAAAGAGACAGGTAGGAAAAAGGAATTAACAGCAGACATAGATAGATAGATAGACAGACAGACAGACAGACAGACAGATAGATATGGCCTAATTTTGGTAAACTCTAATTAACAGAGGGCTAGAGACTAAAGTGGCCTCCCACGCACCCTGGCTTGTGGATGAGGTTTTGCAGGAGCAATTACAGCTTTGGTTTCCTTTGATCTTCTGTTATTGGAGTCCTTTCCTTCGTATAACAGTCCCTAAAAACTGAAGTATTAATTTAATGTTTCATGTTGAAGTGCAACAAGTCCTATGTCACTATTGTGTACAGACCTTGAATAAATCCCATGACATAGGGTGCCTCAATGAAAGTAGCATATTTTTTCTGAAAGTCTTTCTAATGTAAGTAGGAGTCATGATGTTAAACAGTATCAAAATTTAAGACAATTTTATGTAAAATCCTGAATATGGATGTGTAGAATAGTTTGTTTGAAAAGGACATAAAGGTTAACTAGTTCCAAACCCCCTGCCATGGGCAGGGACACCTTCTGCTAGACCAGGTTTCTCAAAGCTCCATTCAACCTAGCCTTGGACACTTCCAAGGATGGGACATCCACAGCTTCTCTGGACAACCTGTTGCACTGTTTTATCATCCCCTCCAGTAACGAATTTCTTCCTCATATCTAATCTGTACTCTTTCAATTTAAAGCCATTTTACTACCAATGTATGATTTTACATTGGTCTGAAAAATTCGCCTTAATGGCAAATTTATACCTCTTACCCTTCACATCTAAGAAGAGTTCCTCACTACTAATTAAACAAGCAAAAGGCTTATGAGAAACACGCGTGTATAGAAAGACTGAAGTGAAGCTAATAGGAAAATCCTATATCAGATTACAAATTTGAGACAAAGCCAATTAAGGCATTGTGTTCATGAGAGGAAGCAGTTATAGAAGTGATAATTTGGGTTCCTTGAGTTCAATAAGCCTGTGAGTAGGAACCTTTGGATTCAGGCTTCTTTGCTGGCTAAAATTTGAAACAAAACTCTGAAACAGCAAAGTTATGGGAAAATAATTTGACCTGTTTCCCTCCCATGTATTTTAGGTTAATTTTAAAGTGAGAATGACTGTGGTATAACTAATGAGAATTTTATGAAATTATTATGACTGAATGCTTTAAATGATACTTAGAAAAGCAATTAGAAGTCATTGAGTGAATGGATGCTATTCAATAGCTGACCCAGCTATGCAATTTGTAGTCTGAGATTAGAAAAGAGCATTAAAGAGTAAGACCTATTTGCCTGTCACACTGGTCTCATTAGCAGTGATCAATATCTTTTTTCCCTGATTGTAAGTATGAGAGAGCAAAAGAACATCCACACAATGGTTGAGGAAATGATGCATAATTGTTGGAAGTATTTTAAAAGATAGTTAAAACAAATTCTTCTATTCCTGAGCCAATTCAGCAAAATAATTCACTAATAATTCAATGAGACTGATTCTGACTATTGAGATATATGTAAGGATAGACTTATGACTGGTTACCAGAATTACCAAAACCAGGACTCCTTGACCCTTAAAACCCCCCCACCAGAATATAAGAAACCTGGGCCCAAATATGACCTCCCTCTGGAGCTGTTAATTTCATTAAGAACAGGCTGTATTCTGCTAACAGACAACATGTTTTGTGTCAAAGGCCATTACAGAGATATTAACGCCTAACAATTTTTTGACCAGTGGAAATATTCCCAATACTGTTACAGTATCTGAGAACACTGTCAGAGTATAGGAACTGTCATTGTACAGTAAGTAAGGGTAAAGTAAGAGTGATACTTTTATACAGATTGATTTCTAGATGAGATACTCTCATATTTGTTGTTCCTACAGGAAGAAATTGTCATGGTTTGCCCCTATTATTCATCATCTAACTTTTGTTAAATCTAGCTGTATTTCCAAGAGCATCATCTAATCATGGCCTATTTTCCTCCAAAGTCAAAAGTAATGCAATGACACTGTGTCATGACAAAAGTTTAAGAGGTTTTCCAGTTTGGAGAGGATTGTAGTAACTGTTCAGAGCACCAAACCCACCTACTAGCCACATGAAATGGGAAAGATTCATAACAAAGCAGAAATCAAAAAGTATAAAAGGAATCTTTGTTCTTCTTTCAGCAGTACCTAGACCCAGCTCTATTTTTCTTTCCAGGATAGACCCCACTCAGGAAGAAAAAATGAAACATTTTATTCACTAGCAGGGCCAAATTTACCTAATGCTTGCCAGGCCTTCATCAAAGAAAGAATTGCCAACAGCCATTAGAGGTACAATGAAGAAGAATATAATATCCATATTGCTTAAATATTTTGTTTTTATTAAGGAGGTAGAAAAGAGCAGTATAAAATAAATCAAAATAATAACAAAAACCCTATAATGGATATTGCCCAGTATGTGACAAGAATGAAATAACAAAAGGAAGGCAAAGCAGCAAGGGCATACAAGCAGAACTGCAGTGGCAAGAATCTGACCCCAGAACTGATGATGACATGCACACCCAAAAAGCTGGTGGTGGTACAGCTCTGTTGCTCTCTGTGGTATCTCTCCATGTGTCTGCTGAAGTAAGTTGATTGTTCACAATTGTGGAAACAGAAGATATAAAACTGTTCATCTTGTTGGTTAGGGAAAATGCAGGGAATGTCACATTGTTTACCTTCTAGACAGTCCTATGAGCAAAGCATAAATCTGCTTATATTGCAACAGCTGACCCCACAATAGGCAAATAATGTAAGTGCAGGCCAGATAAAGTGTGGGGAACATCTTAATTCTGCTGCTTTTCTCAGTAAAACCCGTGTGCACTGCAAAAAACAATGCCACTGTTGCTGTGCTTACTGCTCAGCATCACTGGTTTCTTCCTTGGCTATATACAGATTGTATATATTAGGTATTCCAGTGATTAGGGACGGTAAAACAATAACCTGGCTTTTAAAACAAATGCATTGTATTGTCTGTCTGTGCATGTATGTGTATGTATATGTTGATATGAACATGTGTATATACATATATATATATATCTATCTATTTATGTGCACATATAGAATTCTTTTTAAATGTTTTGGAATTTGCGTGTGGGACACCCACCTATATAAAAATAAGAACTGTGAGGTGAATATTCAACTAGGTAGATTCCCCACCCCTCCCAGTTGACTCTCTGATTTACTGAGAGAGATTTAGACAGCAAGAATTAGGACCAATTTCAATCTTGAATGATTCACATCACTTCTGGATTTTGTCTCAAGCATATAAAAATAGAAAATTATAATAAGATTAGATTGCTGCACTTCCCTGTTTATTAGCCATTATTTCTCATTGTATTGTTTGTTTAATTTGTTTGTTTTGTTTTTGCTTCCTGACAAGGCTATTGAAGACTGCCTACAGAGAAACCACTTACTCAAATTGCTCCTTGTGGAGGGAAGGCAGAGTTTTAGATACGAAACTTGAAAAACTAAGCACCAGATTCTGCCTTCTTTTCTGTGTAGAGAACCTTAATTGACTTTGTTGCCAGTTCTGTCAACAGCTGGGGACGAATTCAGTACCCCTGTGCAAATTCAAGGTTGTGAATAAGTAGAAGACGATGGCTTTAATTCAGGGTTGTCTGATTATCAATGTTATTTGGGCACAAAACTGGCTTATCTTAATACTCAGTACAAATCATATGCCTTGTTCTGTTATAAATAGAAGGTTTGAGTGAGCAGTAGAAAATGCAGGGAGGTAGCAGAGGAAGCAGCAGTGGTGGCTGAGAGAGGACCAACACGAGCTTCAGGGGAATGCCAGTAATGCCGTCCCCACCTTGCTGCCAAAGTGCTTGAACAAGCAGACTCTTGTAAAATGACAGACAAGCAATCTCACTCTTACCTTGTTGAAAGACCATTATTTTCTCCTATTGATGCTCTGTAAAAGCCTGAAACTAGATTCCCAAGGAGTTTTCAACTTCTAAACAAGTTCAGAAAGTTTTTCTGAGCTGCTCTCCTGAGTACCCAAATAGCATTTTAGGTTACCAAGTGCTTGGTTAAATGCCTGTCTTTGAGCTGTGATCAAATTAGACCAAGAGGTTACAGAAAGCTTTGCTTTACAGTCAGCAAAGAGGAGTTGGCAACTTAAAGGCAAAAATGTTCACCCACTATTGAAAGAGCATTATGACAAACTGCTGTGTCTTTCTAGGGCTCTGTGTGTGGTCTATTAATTTTTCTTGTCGTGAAATTGAGTGGCAATTAGTGGAAGCATGCTTTCTGTTTCTCAGAACTATCGCATCTGTCTTCAGAAACTTGACATCTCCATTCCCTTTATTCCAGAAGTAGCATTGGATTACCTCTGGACCAAAATTTCTGGCATAGAAATATCTCAAGTGGAAAATCTGTATCTGGAAAAGCAGGTATCTGACTTCTGAAAGTTGAAGCATATTTGGCCCAGAGAAATGTTATGAAAAAGAAATTCTTGTCTCCCTATGCTAAAGAGCACCTTCTGCTAGGTTAATATCCAACACTTTACCAGAAAACACTGTTATATAGTTAAGAACAGACGTCATACTGTACTTTTGACCACAATTTATATATAGTTCATCTGGTTCAATTATGAGATATGGATAATTTTTTCTCACTGACTCTGACAGCCTGAGCTCTATGCATTAGCATATTTATATAAAAATCTTATTTTTGTCATATATACCTTGTTTACATACATACTGATTCTTCTAACTGATATCAGAAAGGCTACTTACCTCAGTGTGTTCCTCTCCTTGTTATTCGGTGTAGTTTGAATGAACCCTAAAAGAATTTAGGACATCTAGGTAACTGTGTGGTAATAATTACATGCAGGAATTTATTTTCATTATAAGGTAATTCTAAAATCATCAAACAGTTACATAAAACTACAGACAATGCAGGCTTTATTATTTTATAAATTTCTCTCTTTTCAGCACCTTCTTTAAATGCCTTTTCCTGTCGATGGTTATGTGCTAAATTGTTAGTTTTCCTGAGGCAGTTTTTCATTAGGAAAAGGACAATAAGTTATGTGGTAACTCAAATTTGAGAAGAGGAATGACTGCTCTTAGGTTCTTATGCAAGAACATATGCATCAGGTGTCACTGATCAACAGTGGTTTTAACAATCAAAACCACAGGACTTTTTTCTGGGTCTTCAGGATAGTGTTTGGATGTTTATTCATTGCTCTATGGAATCAGATGAGTTGTCTCTATAGTTTAGAGTAGTGTCTTGAACAGTGAGGAACAGGCAAGCAAACAAGTAATAGTAGAGAATAATAGAAATGGGGATTCTCCTGAACCACCACTAGAGATTGTTTTGTGCCCTGCAACATGTGAGTTGCTATGTCTGTGACAGATCACCCTCGGATGGAAGTCAGCGGCTCTGTGCCATTTAGTTTCAGATGAGAGTCTGCTCTTTGGCAGAAGGAATACAATCTCTGTTTTCAGTCCATTTTACCCTTCCTGAGATGTGCTTGTTGCTCTAAACTGCCGCCATTTTCTTAGAATCCTATTAGGGCATCCTACAACCCAACACGGCAATGAATATTAGAGGTTAATTATGTACAAAATGCAATTATTTTAGTAGCCAGACTTAAATGTAATATGCTTTGATATGACTGAGTCCTTCCAGGTTGTTGTGTTCTATCAAATCGTAAACAGAACTTTCTGACTTACCTTCTGTCTGCATCATACTGCATTTTAAGTGCTGCTATCACAGCTCATCTTGAGAGTATTAATATAATCTTTGTTTGTGATTAAATTAGCTGGCTGAGGTAATCTGTGTATATTCAACTATTGATGGATATTAGAGTACTCCTACTCCAGAAAGGTGGCTTTTTTTCATTCTTAGCACACAGAGAAGTATTCTTTTCTGCTCATTGCTACACTCAAATTCTTGTTTACAGGCACAGTAGAAACATCTCCTTCATATATAGTTAAGAATTTATTGGTATCATGACTGAAAATTTAACAGTCTAATTCAAGAAATTCTATGTCTAGTTCTAACAGAAAAATAAAGTAATATCAGTAACATAGGTAAACTTGTTACATGTAAATTTCCTAGTTCCCACCCCATTTCTTGTGTTAGCCTCATGTCTCTACTGCTGCTCTGGCTGCTGAGCTCGATGGTTTCATGCTGATGCTGTTGGTGGGGCACTACAGCGAACTGTCATCATCTTGAGTATTTTGGCATGAAGAATATATGTTTGTGTAGATAGTTTCTTCTTCCTTGTTCTAGAACTGATCAGGAGTGATTTTTATACATTTTCTAACATGCTTTTATGTGTCTCATTTGTCTCCATTGGTCTGCAGTTCTCCATTACACCTAAATTTACTATATATAGTGATTTTCCTTATGTTAGACACTGGTTTTGTTACCCCCTAAAAAGACTTCTGTCCAGCTCCAGGTCTACGTGTCTTCAACTGACATGTGGGTAATTTTTTGTAGTCAAGGGACCTCCAGTGCCAGCCTGTGCCCTCACCTTCAGCATCCTGTGCTTGTGGCCCTCTTCACTGCATCCTGTCTTCACCGCTCAAGGACTTCTGTTGTAACAGGCCTGTTTTTCTCTGCACTACGTTATCATGTTAGAGCAGTACCTATCCCATTTTCCATAGGACAACTGCTTGTTGTTGATTTGTAAATGAAAGGATATAAAGTTGCACTCTACGAAGATAAACAAAAGTAAAATGAATTAGCCATAGACTTGTGGTCAATACAAGAAATTGATGTCACATCTAAACTAAGTTGAACAAAACCAGAGGCAGGTCAAGAAAAGTTCAGACAGAGCAAGCCTGATAAGCCTGAGTCCTGAAGCCTTGTAATTCTGCATGAAGCATATGGTCTGTTAGCAACGGCGATACAGTATTACATGGTTACCTGGTTACATAATCTTTTATTTATTTCTCTTTTTGTAGCATCTTGCCTGGGACAGCAAAGGGAGAGCTGAATTTTCATATAATGATATTATAAGGAATTGGGTTATTATTCTGGGCAGAGAATTCTCAGTAATTCAGTTGCTGAGTAACCACGAAGACTTCTCATCATTGGCACAGTCTGTCTCTGATTGCTCTGCATATTAGTATTACTTCTTTCAGGTGCACTAATATAGCATGGCACCGCTTGTTTTTCTAATAGCATGTCATCTTCCCCCACTCTGTGAGTCCCAAATATCCTTACTGGAATTAGTAAGAGAGATAAAATTAAAAAATAATGACAGAAATGGGTTCACAATATTGCAAAAGCCTGTGTTTTCTCAAGGATTTTTCAGTGTAGCACAAATTGACACTAGCCTCCTGACTGCATTCAGACAGTAAACTGCATGAGAGCGCTGTGACATCCATATGATGTGCTTCTTCCTCTGATGAACATGGTGTGCTTGGGGGCAAGTGGACCAGTCTTTCTGCTTGCAAATAGCTCAGAAATCAGCTTGGTTGTAAGAGGCATTAATATAATTTGATGTTAAATGCATGAAAGTAGGTGAAGGGTGAAAAACTTTGGGACTATAATCGAACCACTTTTGACAGAATCTAAAGGCGGTTAATTCTAACCAGAGAAGGTTATGGGAAATGTACTGCCCAGGAAGCTGCATTCATGTCTGAAGCGGGAACTGATCTTTGCTGTCACTTCACCTCATTTAACAGTGAGTGCATCTATTTCAAACTCACTGAAAGGAATTATTTCCAGCTTACTGTAGGCAAATCCTGTCTACTTTAACCTAGTTGTGTTAGGTACTGTTAAGGATATAGTTACATCTTCCCAGAGGTGGCTGCAAAGTGTGTCTGAGCTCTTCTCTTGCTATGTTAATGCCACTGCTGGTGTCTGAGCCAATAAGGTAACATTAACTTGTATGGGTTATGACTGCAGGAACTGTGCTGTACTGTAGAGGACAGTGGGAAGATATTTCAATCCCATTTGTTGCATTACAAAGATGATTGGCTTCAATTTGGACTCTGCAAGAAGGAGATGTTTCTAAATGAGTAAGGACAGGAAAGAGTAAATTTAGGACTTTTTTCTGAATGAAGAAAAAACATATTTGGACCCATAGAAACACAGGATGGTTTGGGTTGGAAGGGACTTTTAAAGATACAGTTCAACCCCTCTGATGTGCACAGGGACCCCTCTCAACCAGATCAGCTTTGTTGAGCAGAATCTTCCCAGCCTCCAAGAGAGCAGATGTTTCACATGGTGTACAGGCACCATTTCCCAGGGTTTCATCCTTCTGGCGAAAATCTTTCCTTGTGTCCAATCTGAATTTCCCACACTGTGGTTTGCAACCACTGTTTCTTGTTACTCTGTTTGGCACCACCAAGAACAGTTTGCTTTCAGGTTGTTGGAAGTACCCATGTACTTCCCACCTACATTGCAGTCAGATTTCCATCAGCTGCCTCCTCTCCCACCTCCACAAACCTCAAACACAGGTGATTTTGGCAACTTTTTGATCTCTACATCAGTTCTGACTTGGAGACTCAAAACTCTAGAAAGTCCTCAGCTCACAGAGCCATGGGTCATGTCAGAATATTAGAAATACTGCCATGAAATCTAACTCCATTGCTAACACTGGCTGAAATGAGATGGCAGTTTGGTGCCTGCGGTGCATCGAGTTCCAGCTGTCTACCTTTCCAGCTTCTGCAACCTAGGTAAACATTCTTCTACTCATCAAGACCTGAAATAAAACTGATTGGTTTTTTCCCAATATGGATTCATCTCTGCATGAACTAAACTCTTTGAAAGGAAAAGTTCATATACTTCTTTGTCCTAGTGGATAGGTCAGAGCTCTTCAGTTCTAGTAAATCCATCTCTTATATTTTCTTCATGCTTTGAATTGTTTTCTGGATGACATGTTTGGCTTGATATTTATGGCCTGTTGGACATCTGAAAGCAGTATTTATTTCCTGTGGTTCTAGAGCAGAGAAAAGAAATCTTTAAATTACTCCAGAACTGTTACATAAACTTTTGGGTTGCCACACAGGATCCAAATCACCTGCAATAACTCAGGAAATAGGCCTGTCTCTTTTGGAGTATAGCTGGATGAAGAGTCTGGTTTGATGAGTAGCAGTTGTACAACATCAAAACAAGATGTTCTGGTAATAAAATATTAGATGGGGACAGTAAGCAATACATTATAATGCTGCTATATCAATAAATCAGCAATCTGATCTCAGCAGTGAAATTGTGATTCTTACTCAGTCTCAGAAAAGATATTGAAGGCCCATGGAGTGGTCAGAGAGAGGTGATAAAAAATGGTACAGGGAGAAACACTTTAACCCAAAGGCAGTTTAAAATCTGGCTATGTTTACTTTAGAAAAGCTGCAAGTAAAAGTGAACTCAATAGCTGAAGAATTTTGTAGTTCAGATTCTCTTTTATCTTTTCTTATGATATAGAGCAAAAGGAACTGTTGCACTGGCAGTGTCGACTTCTTAAATCAATGGATTTAGCAGTTCAAGGAGGAACTGAAGAAGACTATTGGAATAAGTAGTAGTAGCAAAAATATATTACAATGAACAAAAATCTTTGTAAGTGGGGATTTGATCCTGTTCCAGTAACTGAAGACTAGAAAAAGGCAAAATTATCCCTATCTCCATTCCTCAGTGTTTGAGATGATCTCAGGCTGGAGCCAGGACTCCTTGATCCTCTTTTACAGAGGTTGAAGAAATTTTTATAATGACAATATGCACACAGTTGTAATGTCTCAAAAGATCTTCTATTTAGTTAACAGCAGAAACTCTCAATATCTAGTGTAATAATCTATCTGCTCATCCCAACCCTCCTTTTGCATCTGCTGTATCTGTTATGAGATAGAACAACACACTTGAAGAAATTATGCTTCTTTTTTCAGGTTTTTGTAATACAGATTTTAAGAATGACTTCCAAATCTGGATTTTTAAACAAGAATATTTCGGCTTCATTTTTAAAACTTCAGTTGCATTATAATATTTTTCTTTTTTTCTGGTTATTTGCCTAGAATCCCTAAATGATTACGTTTCTAGGATCCAGCAATATGTATGAATAATTTAAATTATTATGCCTCTCACCTTCTTAAATCTGGTAGTTCTGTACTACAGCTTGTTACTACAGCTTGTTGCTTCTGCTACTAATTAGAAACTGCAAATCAAAGCCTAATTAAGCACTTCAGCTATGAAAAGTGTGCAATACCAAAGAGTAGGTGGATTAATATGCTTAATATTTGACACAGCCTGTGGAATGAAAAATAGAACAGTGGGAGCATGTTCAACGAATTGTGAAAATAAGGTTCAGATAGTACAAATTGGAAATCTTTGTTATGCTAGTTAGGCAATACTGATCTGGTTTTTTGCTACCTTCTCCACAGCCTCTTTTTTAGACATACGGACTTTCACAGTTGGTTGTGTAATTCAAGAGCCAGATAGCGCCCTTTTTTTGCTCTAGCTACCAGCCCTGTTAATGTGTAACACACTGAAGTTCTACCAGTGTAGTTACATACTGGTTAAAAGGGATTTGAGTTAGTCCATCCATGAGGTGCACTCAGTGCAATCTTGATGTATGTTGATTTAACCTGAGATGAAAATTATCTAAAAAATGCCAACGAAGTGTGAATTAAATTAGAGGAGACAAAGTCATCACACTTCTGGTCTTGTGGAGTTGAAATCACACTTTTAATTAAACTAGGACAGGTTTGACTAGAGAGGAAGCCTTTAACTTCAGATGCAGTACATACCACCATGCAATCTGTCACAAAGAGCTAATGTGTTGAACACAGTGGCTCCAAGAAGAATTGGTAGAAATTTTACTATCAGCTTATGAAAACATAACATATAGGCATTAAGATTTTCTTTGAGGCTTTATTACTAAACAGTTTTTCAGTCAAATTTTTATACACAGATAATTTCTCTGGTAATAGGGAATAACCAGGAAAAAAAATGATTCCTGACACTGAACCATCTTTCTGAATTTGAAGAAATTGCTGAAGTTGTTTCCACCTTTCAATTTTCTAGCCTACTCTAAAGCACGCAATCTGCAGGATTTAGAACTGCTAACAGTAGCTGAATGCTACACAGCCTTTCCACAAATATGCAAAATGTTGAATGGTTTTACTTGCTTCATGAATTTTTTGCTAGTGGATCCCATGGAGTAGTAATTTTAGATGCTCTAAAATGTGAAAACCAAATTTAAAATTTTTATTACTTGTTCTGCATGCCAGCAATATTATTCCATGTTTCCCAGCTTTGGCACATCGATTTATGGTGTTGTCAGCAAATTCAGTACAGACTGCTCCGATTACAAATACGACATTCTCCAGTTAGCTCTTTATGAAATGCCTTCCAATTGATAAGTAACCCTACAAAAAGCAAGAAGGAAGTTATTACCACTTTGTGAATCAAAGAGAAAAGTGAAAACTTCAAAACAAATTTATCCTTTATAGTGTATGGAAAAATTTTGACCACTCCTGCATTGAGCTGTGCATTTCTCCTTCCCCAGTGCATCCAAAATAATGTTGAGCTGGCCATTTGGATACTCTTCTAAATGGGACACATAGACTTAAGCTCTTCAAATTGAGTCTTCCAGTACCTAATGGACAGTTATAGACAAGATAAGATTAGACTCTTCTCAGAGTCCATGAAAGGACAAGAAGCACTGCTACAAAACTGTACTTAAAGAAAGAAAAGTCTGCTCACTGTGGATGATCAAGCAGTGTAATAGGCTGAGGAATCTCCAGCCCTGGACATCTTCAAAAGTTGACTGGGCAAAGCTCTGAGTCACTATGAAGTTACATCAAGTTTCTCAGAAATTATATTAGGTTACTTTGAACAGGAGGTTGCACTACACTACCTCCAGAGGTGCTTTACAATTTAATTTTTTTTATGATTCTGGGGTTTTTCTGCATGTAGAATCCTTCATTCTTTTCTCCACATTACCGAAACATTAGCTGATGGGATGCAAGGTGGCTTCAATTATCCTCCTGTGGTATGGAGGAGGTGGGGTTTCGAACATTTCCTGTGTGGTGCTTTGAAGAAGGAAGCTTACATCCACCCTCTCCCAGCTGTGTACAAAGAAAAACACGAGTCTTTCTTTAAAGGGATCTTTTAAATAAGTCCTTTTATTTCAGAAAAGAATTCTAGGCTGTGGATCCCAGGCAGATAAGGATGCTCATATTCCTCTTTCACATTTCCTACATAGAATTTTTTTGGCATCTTACATTCTGATTGGACAGAAAATTTCTCTGGGTATCTGCAGTGAGCTAATGGCTCTCCTTGGCAGTGGATTCAGACTAAAGTTCAGACGTGAGACTCTGCATGATGAAGGAAATAATTATTAGGTCTAGATTCAAGCCATTATTCAGTGTAGCACTGGTAGAAAGAGGGTCAAAAGTGCACAGCAGAACATTTCTCTCTTGTTTATTTTTCAGATAGTCCGTGTCTTTGTTTTTCATATATTTTTCTGGCATGGTATAGGGCTAGTTTCATATTTTAGAATTCATGATCCAGAGTCCTACTCACATGTAAACCTCCTGCAAGTGACTTTTAATACAATTAAATTCTACTGTTCGCTTGTTTTGGTTACTTTAGATCCAAATGAAGACTGATCATATTTTCCCTGCATCAATGAGTGGATTAGCTGTTTGATCTACTAATTAAAAGATAGTGGTTTCTGAAAACACTTTGTTAAGACTGAATTTGACAAATTATTTTTCTGACTTGAGTCTATTCCAAGCTTAGTTTGTGGCTTAAGCTTTAGTATCACAAGCAAAATATATCTGTTACCTACCACAATCATGAATGTATTTTATAAGTGTGAAATGAACTTTTTCCCTTTGGTTTGCTGATGTGAGAGGGTAGGATAGGAAATTCTCACAGCTGGCAGACAAAGAATTACTGTAGTTGCAAAGTGGTCGGGAACACGAATGTTGATTATTTCAATGAAAGAATTCAATTAGGCCTCCTAAGGAACAGGATATTACTGACATCACTGATTTGCCAAAATGAGCAAAGTAATACAGCACTTACCATTGCAATATCACTCTCTTAATGATGCCATTATTAGAGTTTGGCTGGCATCCTGAAATGTGTACAATAGCTTGGCAATAGTGTAACGATTTGGAAATCGCAGATGTAAGGCAACGATGTGAAAGCCAAAGGTTTACTGAAAAGAGGTCCAGATGAAGCATTTTTAGTGCCTCTCAATGTCAAGGATCTGTAATGGACTGTCTCTTTCTCATTACTGCAACATATAGGATAATTAAAAAAGGAAATAAAAAAATCACCGTGTTTTCTTAGTCTCACTTTCCCACAGGCAGGCTTTCAGTCCTTTTCAGTTTTACCTCTTCCTTTATTAGGAAAGTTCTTCTCCCCTATAATATCCCTATAGGCAAGATTTAACAGGTTCTCTGAGAAGTTTCTCTTTTAGTTCCTGCACTGATGTTCCATTAAGTCAAAGAAACAAGGGACTCCACAGGATCCTGTTATAGGTCTCCTTATGGATATACAGTTTCCAAATGTGGTGGATTCGCTGACCTAGCTCAGTTCCTGTGCTGCTCTAAATTGTAGTGCTCATGTGATATTCCTAGAAAAGCCAGGTTAGGGAAGACTCCTTTCTCCTTCTAATACACACCATTCTTCTCCAACACACCTGACAGGCAGACTAGTATTGGAGAGACATGGGTGACACAGCCATAAAATCTGGCACTATTTATACCTCTGACAGATCATTTTCAATTTCTCCCTGTAGTAGAATTGTATTCCTTCTGTAGCATTTTAAAACTGCAGTAAAATCTGGCTCATTTAATGTGAACTAAGTAGTGCTAGCTTTTAAATTCTGTCTGAATTTGGACAGACAAATGTAATCCTAAGCAGTTTTATTTTCAACTTGTATAAAAATACTTCTTGGGAGGATACTGAGGACTGAATTAAAAAGGAGATATTTAGATGAATGGCATACAATGGAAGAATCAGGAGGGGATATCCAATCTATATTTGGAGCTTATAAATTCTCTCCTTATACTCCTTTTCTGTCTACTCTGCAGTAGAGATGTGGTTTGGTATGCTGGTATTTGAAACAACTGCCTTTAACAGAACCATTTATAGGGCAGATTGAATTTGGTATATTGTTTTAAGAAAAAACAACTTGAATTGGAATTACATTTGATATCCAAGCACAGCTAATATTAGTCCTAGTAACTAGGAAATGAGAAATGTTTTGAAAAACTTCTTATGGTATAAATATCCCAAAATACTTTGGATTGCACTTTACATTGAATAGATCCCAGTGATTCTCAAAATTTAATTTCCTTCTAATAATAAATTGCAGTGAATTCTTGTTCAGCCCCTCATTGCTGAATGTACAGTAATAGCAGCTAACAAAGCTCTTTCAGCTCTATGTGCGGCTTCTTTCAACTCCAAATCCCTTCACACATTTTCAGATACTGAGATTACCCAGACTCTGATTCCATTCTTTGCTCTGTTTGAGCCTGCAGCCTCTATTTTAGAAATGGAGCAGAGCTGCTCCCTTCATTTGCCTTATGTAGCATTTCCATTTGTGGCCAGTCAACAAGGCCTTTGCTCCCCTTCTACCCCATTCTGAATCTAAAATGAGTCATCTACCATAAAATTTATATTAATCTCTTCACAATATTATGGTGTACCTATAGGAAGTTCCTTATGGGCAGTGAAATATTCAAAGCTTACTTTCTGACTATTTATAAACTATTTGCAAACAATTATCCATCTGCTAGCACTGTACAGTCACAGCAAAATTTGTCTGATGATAAGTAACTTCCTAAACTTCATATAAATAAACTATTTTTGCCGTCAAAACCAGGTGCAATGTTCACGCTGAGACAGATGTACATAAATGACAGAATTTGGGCCACGGTCTCTTTAACCTCTGAACATGCCTGGAATGACAACTAGAAACCTTCACGACTCTAGTTCTTTTTCCATTGGAAGAAGTGGATAGGAGTAATACACTTTCTTAGATCTGAGAGCAGCTGATACATTATGTGCCAGGGGAAAAGCAGATGTCTGTAAGACTGTCAGTAGCCAGACTGCTCGCTGCACTGCATTGACACTGGCTGTTCTGGTGTTTATATCCCCTCAGGTGGGGTTTATGTAGATTTCTCTTTGTCTGGCAGCTGATTGAGAGGTCTAATCAATAGTACTGCTCTCACCTATCAAATAAGTGTAATCCTGGAAACCATTTTGATAAGATGCAGCCTCTGAAAACCTCAAAGTCTAGTTTTGCTGTTGGATGACACTGTTTTGCCACAAAAAATGTCCAGCCATCTTCAGGGAGGACAAAGCCTGAGGGTTTTACTAAGACATAACTGAGTTACTATTTGAATTATAGCAGCAACATCTGAAAATACAAAAAGGAAGTGAAAACGTGTCTTGAGCCTAATAATGTAAATAGAGTCTCTAGTAATGCTTTGGATCGTTTTTTCCCCTTGAGAAAAACATATGGCCTTGAATAACGATTTACCTATTGTTTTAATTTTGTAACCAGCAAAACACCTTGAGTGATCAGTACAATTAATAGTTAAATGCTTCCTTGTAACAGAACCCCATGCCACAACAAGGTTGATTTTTTGTGATTGCAATTATTGCTGCTTATACCCTGAACTGTAACTATATTTTTGGTGTTGTTATCTAGGAAAGCCATGGTAGTATCCACCTGCTTCTCAAGGGTGTAAAAGCTGTGTAGCTTGTGCTACTAAGAATAACTTTCAGTCCTCTAATCTTTAATGATTATATCAAATATCTTTGTTGCCTCCTCAGGGCAAATTTTCCTAATTATTTATGGCACTAAACAGGCCAAAAGGCCAAAAGCTTAGTGCTGCCATTGTGAGCATCTCTTCCTGCCATGTATACGTCCTGTCAGGTCTTCAGGTGACTGATTTTGAGCTCTTCTTGTCTGGGTTCTGAGATCCGAATCTGCTTCTAGATGGTTCTCTACTGAAAATAAATGTACAGTAACTCTTATGTTATTGGTGTGAATGATTGTAAGGTAAAGTGAATTTTTTTCCAAATGAATAAAGATATTTATGTTCTAGCTGTAGCAAGATGGTTTTTTTGGAGGATGAGTGATTTTTCTTCAGATATGACAAAGCTTAAAATAAATAAATCTTTATCACACTTGCTTTTCTCAGAGTAATATCTCAATGACTGAATGGGGAAATATGATGTGACTATCATTTGATGTATCAAAGTGCTGCTGGTTTAAAGCAGTGTCTCTGGGGAAATCTTGTTATATGGCAAGTTTATGACTAGATTTTTATTGAATGGCAAGTTTATGACTAGATTTTTATTCAGTGATTTTTTTTAAACCAGAATGAATGAGCAGTATTACATTCACTTGAAGAAAGTTACAAGTCCGTATCATTCACGGCTCTGTCTTCTGAGGAGATGTAACATGGTGATGTCACAAATGCCTTGTCTGGAGGCAGGAAATCCACTAACTGACACTTGATCAGAAGTTATTAAATATAAATAACAGATCAGAACCTTTTTGTCTGTAAGGAAAATGATATATTTAACTTTTATTATTATGGAATAAATTCTGTAGGCTAGAACATAGGTTAAAATTTGATTTTTTAAAATATTTATACTTTGCTTGTCTCAATAGAATATAGATTTTACAAGTTAGCTTAGCAACTTTGAGGATAATCTGTATACTCCTTGCAATGAAAATTAATTTACAGAACTAGGAGAAGATGGAAAATATTCTGTCAAAACCTAATAAATATCTTTCTTTACATCAACAGTGTGCAGATTTTCCTTCCTAAGGTCCAATTATATTATTTTAAAAAGGTCAAGTGGCCAGAAATCAATATTCAAACTGTTTTTTCCAGGTTCAATTAGATTAAGTAAGGTTTTGATGAATTTTCTCCCCCAGGCTGCCTTAATGCCTGTCACTGTGAAAAGCAGTGCCCTTGCAGGACCGCTATCCCCAGGGGAAGCTGTTGAGGTCCTGCAGGAAGGAAGCGAACTCCTGGCTGTTCAAGGAATTAGTCAATAGAACACTCTGAGAAACTGTCCTCAGGGATAAGGGAGAACACCAGAGCTTGTAGATCTTTAAGGATGTTTTTCTCAGAGTGCAAGAGCTCTCGATCCCCAGGAATAAGAAATCAGGAATGGAGGGCAAGAGACTGACATGGCTCAGTCAAGACATGCTGAACAAACTAAAGGGCAAGAAAGAAATGCACAGGCAGTGGAACCAGGGACAGGTATCCTGTGAGGAGTATAAGGACACTGCCTGGTTATACAGAGGGGGTCAAGAAGGCCAAGGCACAGATGGAGCTGAACTTGGCAAGGGGTACAAAAAATAATAACAGGTCTTTTGCAGGCAACTCAGCCCAGAAGACCAGCCCTATCCTGGGCTCTATCAAAAGCAGTGTGGTAAGCAGGTCGAAGGAGGTGATTCTTCCCCTCTACTCAGCTTTGATGAGACTTCACTAGGAGTAGTGTTCCAGCTCTGGAGTCTGCAGCACAGGAAAGGCATGGACCTGTTGGAGCTGGTCCAGCGGAGAGTCACAGTAATTATGAGGGCTGGAACATGTCTCCCATGAAGAAAGGCTGAGAGAGTTGGGGTTGTTCAGCCTGGGGAACAGAAGGTTCTGGGGTGACCTTATTGCAGCCTTTCAGTACTTAAATGGGTCCTATAAGAAAGATTTCAACAAACTTTTTAGCACAGCCTGCTGTGATAGGACAAGGGGTAATGGTTTAAAGCTAATGAGGGCAGATTTAGACTGGATATAAAGAGCTTCAGCTTTTTATGCTGAAGGTGATGAGACACTGGAACAGGTTTTCCAAAAGGGTGGTAGATGCTCCATGCCTGGAAACATTCAAGGTCAGATCAGGCAGGGCTCTGACCAACCTGATGAGATGACCCTCCTCACTGCCACGGGGTGGGGCTAGGTGACCTTAGTAGGCCCCTTCCAACTCCAAGTGTTATATTCTATAACTCTATGCTGAGGTTTTTTTCCCCAGTACCTGAATTATTATTCAGAAGTTGGTGTAACTGGCAATGAAAAAATTAAGAAAAAAATCCTCTACTTAAGGCTCTTTTGCCCATGACAGGTGCTCAGACTAAGTGCATATACCAGCTGTCCTATAGTCTGAAAGACTTACCTCAATCCTATTCAATAATCAAATCGCATTTGTGGCTTCTTGCTGATGATAATTGTGTACCAGAAGCAAATATCAGCAGATGGAATATTTTTCAGATGCACAAATATTTTTTTTTGGGGGAAAGATTTCAATCTGAGCCACAGTAATGCTGTGTTGATTTTATGCTTTTTGTAAAGGAAATATGAAGCAAATAAACAATATAAAGCAACTTTAAAATTAGAAACTGGCACAGCTGTAATTTGTAAACTAAGAAAATTGTCTTTCCCTGAAACCATATGGTCAGAATTAAACTAGACAACTACCAAAAATGTGATAGGTCAATAGCAAGCAAAACAGGCATGTCCATGGAGAAATGTAAGTGGCACAGAGTACAAACGCTCTACACAGTGGATAAGCCTGTCTTTATTGGTAAGCATGTATTATCTTTTCTCCTATGATACAATTTATACGAGATCAAATCAGTGATGATATGTGTGTTTACATGCACTCTCACCTGCCATCCTAGTCTATATTTTCCAATAAACTAAGTTTTGTTTCCCAAGTTTTAGGTCGTGAAATTGGAGAATTTCTGAAAAATATTGTTTTGTCCTCATGCATGGTGATCTGGGACAAAGACAGTTCTTTGAAGAGGAGAAATTATAAAAAGCATTTAACTTATTTAGGCCATTCTACCAAAGAGCAGTTAATGAGTCACTGTTATGAATATCCATCTTGACAAACAAAATTGTAACCTTTTCTAATGAATACAGTTTCTGGCTCCCTGGAAAATGATGCCGTAGAAATACTATTTTTGACTTTTCTTTCTATCTTTTCCCTGTTCCTTAGGACTACAACAGCATTTTATGAATATAAAAGACCCAGAGTTTATGCTTTACTGAGCAGAAACCAGCAACCTCTTCCTGTCTGTACCTCTGCTTCTACTTTTGATGTGTTTTTCCACGCTGTGGAAACTCATGCAGAATTCTTATGCCAGTTCAACAGAATTGGATAACTAAAAATAAGTTTTTCATTTTATATCCATCATAATCCATTAAGAATTGAATCATGAATGTTATCTGTCTTTGTGTACCCATTGGATATGTAGGCATGGAATTCAGAGTACAAAGAGTTATGTCTATATGCAAAGTATATATAAGGGACTTTTCCATGTTTCACTTCAGGGGAATGGAGTCAAGCTCCAATTTAATCAAAAAGAACCTTACTTAAAGATAAATGATCACCAGTGGTAGATGGGTGCAGGAGACCACTGAGGTTATAGTACTTAACCAAGATCTCTGAAAAGAATGATCAGAAATACAAAAGAAACTTATTTGTGTGCAATTGCAAATATAATTATGTATTAGAAGAGGAATAGCAACTGAGAATAGGAACATGGTTCATAAAGTCCTTTTCATAAAAAATGGAAAATACTACAAATCTGGCTCTCAGGCAGCTCCATTGTCAGTAAGAAGAATGTTTACCCTGAGGTCTCAGACAATGTACTGAATAAGAAATAGTGTGGAAATCTTTAGTTAGCGTGCATAGTGAAGCATTCTGTTTATATTTGTTTCATAATAGTTTGCATGCAGGTGCTTAATTTGTAAGAATAGATGATGGGGCTTTTTTTTTTTCCCTCCATGTTAAGTTACTACTCTCATCTAACCCAGTACTTCTGAAATATGAATTTTATACTCCCTTGAAATCAAGTCCTGAAAGCTGTCAGCAGGAACATGAGAGCTTGTATAATGCTGGAGTTATTTGGAGATTCACAGCCAAGATCTCTGGGGTAATTGTGCACAACGTTTCAGATCTGAGATCTGTCTGCATCAGTAAGATCTCAGTGCATCTGAGATCTGTCAGAATTCTTATTTCAGTGGCTCTGTTGAAATTTAATCTCTAAAATCCCTCATTGATAATTAGGATTATGTGTGATTCCTGATTAAATTTAGTAGCAATGGGGGATCAGATTGTTAAAAACTATCACGAGGTGTTATCATAACTCTTGATCAATCATAAGAAAGGTTTAGTAATCTAAGATAATTCAAAATACTTAGAGAGAAAAAGGAGGTCTACATTTGAAAATAAATTATGATAATTTAAGGAATTATTTTACTTATTCCTCATTCTTGAGGAATAAGTGACATTTTATGTAAGATTGTATATAGTTTTGTCTACCTGGTTTCCTTGGATGTTCATAGCCAGTTTTTGACATGTATCACTTAAAAACCTCATGGGAGTTGAAGGATATGTGAACTTAAATGTGAAATACAGTGTTACTTGACTGAACCTTTTATTTGTTAGAAATGGGGGTTGAAATACTCTTTTTGTAAAAGTTTATTCAGAAGTTACATGTAAAGCTCCTCTTTGCTAGGATATGATCCAGCATCTGCCATAGCAGATGTATTCTGGGAAATAAACTCTGCCCTGGAAGATTTTGGGTCTAGAGGGAGCTGGGCTTGCCTGCACTGGAAGTCCCTGCCCTGTCTCTTCTATGGAGAATGAGAACAGTTTTCAGGTGCATTCTGTCATGGGATGATTTCATCCATGTTCAACATTGAGAAAAAAGATACTCACACAGACTCTGAATCCAGAGTCCATATTGCCCCTGTACAGGTCCAAATTTCAGGACTTTGCAGCATGTTGCAAGAAAAGGGGTGGAGAGTGGAGGAGCAGGTTGACTGCAACAATTTATCTCTGAAGGTTTTAGCACTAGAAATCTATATGATGTGAAATCCCTTGTTTGTGCTTTTCTCTTGGAGCCAAATAGGCAGACGAGTTTTGCACGAAAGATGAGAACAATATTTGTTTCAAGGAATTTCAGCTACTGAAAGAATGTGAAATTTAAAAGACCAGAATTAAGTACACAGGCTGATGTTTCCCAAGTAGTGCTTAGTAGTTTCCTGAGGTTGACAGAGCATTGGTCTTCTTGGATGGTTCCTAGATGTCACAACACATGTTAACTTCTCTGAGGCTGCTCTGTTCCCATTCACTGTTCCTTTTGGGCTTCCATGGCAAAGTATAAAATGAAACTGGGGTAAAAGCTACAAATCTTTCTTATGAGGTTTATAAGCTAGAAAGATGAAAGCAAAATGGTTCCTATTCAGAATGAGGAACTGAACACCTTATTAAACCTTTTCGGGCTTTTTACTTTCTCAGTGCTCATACTTCCGTTTGTTCTGTTTATTTAGTGTCATCTTAATTTATTTAATACTTTAACCTCTTGATTTCAGGAACTGAATTTGTCTACAGTTTGGAAAGCGTCCAGAAGATAATGACAATGGGAACTATCAAGTGCTACTGCAATGCAAGAAATGATTGATCAGGCTAAGATAAGATTACTGGCTTACTCCTGGTCAAGTAAGTTTTTCATGACCCCTTACATTAAGCTTCAGTGATGTGTAGCATATTTTAGTCAATAAATAGCATTTTGCTGTTCAAGCCCATTGGAAATCATACACAACGCTGCAAGAATTGATCAAAGAGCACTATTCTGCTAATTCCTTTGCTCGTAGCAAAGTTAAATATTTACAGATTATCCATTAGTATTGTGAAGAGATTTTTAGCCCTGAAAAGGATGCTCAGCCTTTCTGCTTTATACTGGTTTCATAAGTATTTTTTCCTCCTTTACAAGTTCTTTCACAAGTGGTTTCTTTCTTTTTTTTCAAACAAACATGCAGGACATAAAGATTATGCTATGTTTGCAATGGCCATTTAAAATGTTTGATTACATTAGCATGTTGTGAATGTATATATTGATTGGAATGCAGTAATTCAGAATTAAAGTGGAAAATTCCTCAAAAATAAAATCCATCAGTGCCTCATCTCAAAGTGGCTGACTTATAGTAGGATAAAGAGAGGCTAACACTGTGCTCTTTTGTGAGAAGACAGATTATGAAGATGACATTAATTTCAAGTTTATTTACCCAAATACTAATGACATTACATGAAAAATATCTGCACGCAAGAAAATTAGTTATTTCCTCCTTATTTCTTGTTTTGTGCTTCCTTATTCTCATCAAGAGTTCTCTTACAGCCTTGCAGTAGAAGATACAATGAATCCTTTAGGCTTTCTGTCTCCAGTACTTGTTCACTAACCTCATGTAAATGAAATTGTTTATACTTAATTTTTATAGTAATGTATTGAATGAAAGCTTGGTATTGCTAGATGTGAAATGAAATAAGATCCAGGAAACCTTCTTTCCAGTGGTGAGGTGACAAACAAACAAACAAACAAAAGAATGGATTGTGCAATTGAAAACACAGCATGCTCATGGAGCAGTGCATAGCCAGCTGTAATGTGGTAAGATTAATTTCTATTTATGCAGGGAAAGGTTTTAAACAAAATCATTATGGGACATGTATTCAGTATTTAAAATAACATGAAAATTTTTCCATTCAATGATGCTTTTGTAATCCATCAAGAGCTAGAAGGTTTAAATACTTCTGTTTGCCCTCTTACGTTTCAGTATGATGCCGCATTATGCCCGATTCCATTACGTACATTTTCTTCCTTTAAACACGGTTATGTGTTTGGAGTGAAAGGTTGGAAAAGAAAGTAAAACTGAATTCACACATGCTTCATTGATAAATCTCTAGAGATCTTCTTGGTGCTTTTGAAAGGAATTGCATTGTTGACGTACAGGAAGGTGCTGTAAAACAGTAAGTGCCTTATGTTGAAATTTTACATGACTTTGCTGAATTTCCCCTTCCATTAGTATTTTGTAATTAATGGAATGTGGATTTTAATGGTTTGAGTTCCTGTTGTTGCTGCTTTGGGAAGATTTGGAGCTTAGTTTTGTTCAAAGTTCAGGTTTCAGCTAAACACAAACATAAATGTCTAACTTTTCAGAGCTTTAAATTGTATGGTTCTAAATATCAACACGGGCATTAGAAGACACAGAACAATTTTTTTAAAAGCTCCATGGAGAAGGCAAAGGGAAATGAGTACAGACTGCTTTGGGATGGATTTCATCCTGATATAAGATATTTTCATAAGAAATTTTTAACAGTAAGAACAGTCATACACTGGAACAACCTCCCTAGGGAGGTAGTAGAGTTCCCTCACTGGGTGTTTTCAATATTCATTTGGACAGAATGCTTGATAACCTGATTTAAACGCCATTTTTCATGAAAGGTTGAACCAAATTATCTTTTGAGATTCCTTCTATCCCAGGACATAACCTAATCTTCTTCTAGATGGAAGCTGTGTGAAAAACTGGTCATTACAGGGGACAGGGCCTGGGAGAATTCTGTGGCTGATGGTCTCCCAGGATGGTAAATAAAGACTGAATTTGTCTCTCTTGTTTTATGACTGAGGAAGTTGTTAATGTTTAAGGACAAATGCAGCAATGCTCTCTTCTTTTTACTGTTAGTCCATCTCCACACATTCAGAAATCTGGTTTTAGTCAGCAGTATTCAGGGTAATACTTTATGAATATCAGTTATCTTAACTTCCTCCAGTTCTTGTGTAAGAGAAAATATCCCCCTTTTCCCCCAAATATTAAGATATTTTCCTCTGAAATATCAAGAAAACAAAGCATGACAAAGTGAGATGATAAGATACCTAGTAGCTTTAGCAATTAGCATCCCACTCAGATGAATAACCTGGACTTCAAAAGACTCCTGTAAAACCAATGGGAAACTGAAACACCTACATTTTCCCCACCAGACTGCAAAGACAGTTGCAATGTAGCCAGTGTGTGAACCTCTCAAAATGTTCGTCTAAAGTCAGACAGAAACAGAACTCAGACCTCCAGGTTTCTAAACCTGGGCCTTAATTCTGAGACCAGAACAAATATTTGTAATCCTCTCTATCTCTACTGACTTGGTCTCAAAATAAGGGTATAAATTCTTGTATGTGAGAACAGAGTTTAGCTTAAGTGATTGGATCCTGTGCTTTTCAGGTAATTACTGTTTAAAATTTATTGCACTGATTTTTCTTTGGGTGTTTTTATTAGTGGCAGATTGCTGTATCCATTTATATAATTTATTGTCTTCTATTAAATTTTTGAGCTGATTTTTTATCATCTGTATGTAAATAAATTGCACTGCCAAAGTTGGGAATTGACCTCCCAAGGTTTACCTAGAACCCATGACCAGATGTATCCTCAGGTGAGTTGACTGAATTGTTGAGATTAATGATGCCACTCACTCTCCAGGCAGGGTAGGAAGTTCACATTTTAGGATGTACAATGCCTCATATCCTTCATAAAGTCTTGCGGGTGTTCATCAGCCAAGGAGGGCATCAGTGAGCAAAAAGACCTATCCCTTGTCTATATATATATTTTGCTATGGGAATGATCAACAAAGGTTTTGAATCTTCAAATATTTCCTCAATTTTTCTTAATGTTTCATACTGTGGCATGAGGAAGTGCCTCGTTTGTACCCTGTAGGCCAACGTGGCCTGACAGAGGTGATTTTGTGTCAATGGTGAGTGATTGCAATGCTTGCTGAGCCGTTCAGGGTAACATTTTTATTAGAGAGGTGAGTTACAGAGAGTGAGCTGCAGACATGAATGTTTCACTGGGATGTACTAACTTAGATGAAGAAAAGAGCATTTACCTAAGTACAAAGCTTTGAGGAAAAGTGAATCGCATAAACAGATACTCTTTAAAGCAAACTTTCTACTCTGTATTATGGCAGTGATTTCAGATGATGGTCTAATTTAGGTGTTCTTCAGAATTTGCTGTGTTTTAAAGCAGTTATGAGCAAGGGAGAGCTGAATGAAATACTGAATGATAAGGGATGAACCTTCGTGAGCGGCTTTGTTTCCTTGAAATTTCTGTCATATATTGGGAAAATACATGTGAGGCTAGAGGGCACACAAATGAAAACTCATGGAAGAGAGACGGTAAGCCTGCGTGGGTGGAAGGAAGCACTTTGCACTATAACTGTTTCTTCCACTTCACCACCACCAAGAGACAAAAGACAAGAAAAAGTGCTGTGGTGCTAAGCCTAAGTGTTACATCTTGATTCTTTGCTGCCAAGAGCACTTGAGCCTCCATGCACAGCTGTACATTAGGCTCTCACTCTGTTCGTGATTTTTATGCCTTGGTGCATCTATACACTGACTCTATCTATAATGAACAATAGCTGCTGCACTTTTCAGGACAGCCTAATACAGAGCTTGCATGAGCTGGCTTTAAATACAGTTAATTCAGTGTTCCTTTAAAAAGCAATGACAACAAGTAAAACTCCAGACCTGTCTTTGGATTTCAGTGAGCTGTATGCACCTTGAAAGAAATCTTCCATCTAGTTGCACAGGTCAAATTTAGCTTCCTTGATTAGATTTTTAAGACCCCAAGGTTTTACCCTGAGAATCTTTGCTGCTCATTCCCTGCCCCTTCTACACCCTAGAACTACTAGACACTGTGAGGGTACAGATAGCTGTGGCACAGACAAAAGATGCACAGCACAGACTGGTTAGAATATATGCATCAAAATATTTCCCACTGTGAATGTATAACTAGCTTTTAGCAGGGAGCATGGCACTGAGCAGAATTTATGTACAGTGTAATTCATCTCTCATACCCTTGTTAAGCTTCATTCTTCTGTGCCTGTGTGAATGCTCCTGGTTCCCCTCCGCTTCCTTCAGGTGTAGGTTCTCTCTTTAATATTTGTTGAGATAAGTACCTGTGGCTGAGAAGCATATGGAATTTGATGTGGAGTAGGAAAGAAGCATTCTGTGTGTGCTTTCATGTTAATGAAAAAAATATATTTTTTGGAGGGACTGTATTCTGAAGGCATAAGGTGCCAGATTAACTAGCTGTTACTGCATATTCTTGCATTGCCCAAATACTGCTCCATGGATTCTTGTGACCAGCTCTGCAACACTCTTATGAGCACAAATAAATAAGAATAAAGCTGTTTAGTTTGTAAACTGGAGAAGAACAAACGGTATTCTCGTACTATTTCAGCCAAATTGTTCCCCTTATACTCTGACATGGCTCTTGTGTTTTGATGCGATTATTTCACCTTGGGGAGTCAGCTTCAGGGAAGAAGCATCCTCTTTCCACTGTACTTCTCCATGCACACAAAACTTTATTACAAAACTTTATGACTACAAGGTCAGAGGAGCTGTCAGGGAACTGGTTTTTTATTTGGTATGAGTCTCACATTCTTCTTTCATATAGACTTCAGCCCTCATTAGGATCTTTTTTTCCCAATTGAAGTTGTTTTTATCTCATTTTGCCAACAAATCAATCAATCATGACCCATCCCCATGAATACAGAATATCCATGGAAGAAAATATTGATGTCTCCTTAGTTCTCCTTAGCTGTTTCTTATTATCCAGTTCTCTAAAAGATGCTAAACAGAAACTAATAGGGTTCAAAAGACATTTCTCCTATTCTGTTTTTCAGTGCTGAAGAACAGAAACTTGTACAGGTATTGGGAGTCCTTATTCATTCTGGTCAAAGAGTGCAGTTGCCTTACAGTGATTACTTGCGTTGTAGAAATATTTGTATTTCCTGCTGTCTTAATTGCTGTTACCAGTACAGTCTGGAAGAAAGGTAGCAGCTACTACAAAGTGACTTGTTAGCCAGTCAGATTATTATAGAGAGTGAAAGGTAGCCAAATCATTTTAATAGGATTTGTAGCTGTTCCAGAAAATAAAGGATTTCAGAAACAAAAATAGACCACTTAGAATCTTGCTGGTTTTCCATGCTAACAGTGCTGTCTGTTGTGCACAAATATCTGTACTAGCATGAGATCATGGTCAGGGTTGCTAACGGTAGCTGCATAATGATGAAGATACACAGGACAAAATAAAAAAGACTTGAGGTTCACTTGTTAACATGGAAAGTGGACTACTCCGCTTATGTAAAAAGAAGTCCCAAATCAAACCTCACAAAAGCTAGGTCCATTCCCTTGTATAAGTTACTATATTTCCTGGGGACCACTCCTTGTTTGGGTGTTCTGCATGTGTGAGTTGTTACCTGTGGTGGTTATCCTTAAGCACCTCCTTCCATTGCAATAGTTATACTTTCCCCTTTCTGATAGCTGGATTGTTGCAGTCTGTAAAGATGCAACATGTGTGTTCAGGGAGCCGTGGGGCCCGAGGTTGATGGGCAGGCTCAAGAGGTTCTCCCCAGGTTAGGGTGAGTTCCCACTATGCCTTGCACTGACATGTAAATTCCTTGTCTTTAGCTGGTTTACTGATTCTCCACCTTCTTTTATGTATGTCTCTTTGAATATTTATACCTTCCCCTTAACAGGTATAATTTCTAGAACCCTCTGCGCTACTCAGTCCCCCATTGGTTCCCTTTTCCCTTGTTCATCCCCATACTTTCCCCATTGCTCCATACCTGTCATTCCATGCCTTCTCCACCCCCTGGCCCTCACCTTATTGGTTTTGGTTGTCTCTCCGCCCCTTGCACCTCCCACTATATAATCCCTGGACCCTCCATTTTGTGTGTTTTCGGCCTCTGGAACCCTTCGAGAAATAAAGCCTTGGAACCCCATGCTGGAGACCCCTCTCGCTCCTTTATCTCCGGGAGACATGCGCAGACTCTCAGTGACCCGGGCTGGCTTCCTCCGCTGAGGTGCCTGTGTCACTTCAGCCTCGACAGCAGCTACCCTGCACTTTGGTTGTTCACAGGGAGGACGCTGTTGCCCTCTGGTTTAGGGGGCAGCCCGATAGCATCACTGGATACCAAAGAATTCCACCATGGCAGAGTGCCAATGGGCACTGCTGTCTCTGATAGTTCAAACTTTGTGGAAGTAGGATAAGATACCTGTCCTCCATGGGAGAAAAGTGCTGGATCGTGCACCATCTTAGCCCATTTCAGCCGAAATTCTTGCTTCAACTTCCTCTCCAGCAACCACCTCAATTCAAACAAAAACTCCCCATTTCCTCCCTCAGAAAACCAGTGATCAGATGAGCATGTTGAGCATAGTCTAATATTACAAGTTATAATGAAATATGTGATAACACAGCATGCTTGACTTGAAGTTGAAGCTTTTCAGCAATAAACCTTATTTACTTTGTGCAACGAACACAAAACCTTTGGCCCGAGTTGTATGTGGTAACTGCAATTTATTCAACAGCTGTCCTACATTAGGTAGTGCCTGTTGCCATTGTAAAACCAGTAAATACTGGGTTAGAACACTTACAGAAAGTACAAAACCAGTAAAGAATATTCAGGGGATTATTACTCTGGTTACCCATGCAAGCATTTTCTGTTTAAAGTGGAAACACAAAAAACTGTTTAGTTGTATGGCTTAAAAGCAAAACACAAGAGAGCAGGTAGTTATCAGTCTTGTGTTTCAGGAAACCTAATTTTCACACTACTTACAGACACAGCAAAACTTGAAATTTATGGGCTCCAGAGAAATATGGATCTAGCCCAGCCTTTTTGTTCTCAGTTCCCAAATGTATGCTAAAAGTAGAAATAAACACCTACAATACAAATTTTTGACGTTAATATCTTTGCAAATGCAGCAATCTTGCTGCATTGTGGCAAGATGTGTCATTTTAAAGCAGATAACAGAAAAAGAGCACAAAATGTTTATAGGAAATATCTGGTTTTTTCAATTAATTTATTTGCAAATGTGCTATTCAAAGGCTGTATGCTTTTCCCATTATACTCTCTCCTTTCTTTAGATTCTCTACTCTCAGTGAGACAGGTTTTATCTTGGTGCTTTCCAAGGCAGTATGTACCCATGTATCGCCACTTCTGGTAATAATACAGTGATCACCTACTGGGACTTTTGTTATTTCTGTCATTCATGTAGTAGAGTTTTGACACAATTAGTAGTTGGGTTTGAATCATTCTGCACATTGGCTCTGTTAGGATGCGGGATTTAAGTTCTTGGATTGGTTGTCTGTGCAGTACTTTGCCTTGTTTTTTACAGAGAAACAGGAATGGCAAACATTTCTTTGCTGAAGTGTAAAACTAGAGTGTTCCAAAGTTCCAGTAAGTAGAAATACCATTTTTGAAATGTTACATAGCTTAAGAACATTTTTTCATAAGAGGGGAAAGCTCACAAAATGTCAGTGTTTCCTTATCCAGGAAAAAAGTCACGATATATATCAGATATGTAAAAATACTTTTAAGGATAAAAGATAAAAACATTTTAGGGATAATACGGAAAATAACTAAAATAACTGAAAGAAGCAGTTTAAGTGAAAATGGTGAGAAAAAGCGCTCACAAAAATACATCAATAACTACAGTTATTGATTGAACTATATTGAACTTCAGCTTCTTTATCTAATTTTCATTTGTCACTCACAGCAGACTTTGGAGACAAAGTTAGGTATCTCTAGAAATGGGCACTTATCACAGAATTCAGAAAGAGCTGACAACATGCAAAAGAAGAGATTATTTTTTCCCTTTAAAACTGGTAAGAAAAATTTAAAGTAGAAAACTTATTTCAAAAATCATATATTCTGTAAATGAGGCCAGTACTGGCAAATATCCTAGACTGTATTCTTGATTCCTTGCTCATTCTCAGTCCACTATTTGCATCCTTTGCCAAGCATTGAGAAAAAACTTGAATCATAGAAACTTGACATAGAATGTGTAGAGTTGAAAGGGACCAATCAGGA
This sequence comes from Oriolus oriolus, assembly GCA_013400235.1. Taxonomy (NCBI): domain Eukaryota; kingdom Metazoa; phylum Chordata; class Aves; order Passeriformes; family Corvidae; genus Oriolus; species Oriolus oriolus. The sequence goes on from VXBT01008719.1 coordinate 257,524, forward strand.
TCATTCAGTCCAACTGCTGGCCTGGCACAGGACACCCCAAGAGTCACACCATGTGCCTGAGAGTGTTGTCCAAAAGCTTCTTGAAGTCTGCCAGGCTTGGTGCTGTGACCACTTCCCTGGGGAGCCTGTTCCAGTGCCCAGCCACCCTCGGGGTGAAAAACTTTCTCCTGATAGCCAACCTAAACCTCTCTTAACTCAGTTTCATGCCATTTCCTTCAATCCTGTCACTGGTCATGAGAGCAAAGAGATCAATGTCTGCCCCTCTGCTTCCCCCTCACGAGGAAGTTGTAACTGCAATGAGGTCTCCCCTCAGTCTCCTCTTCTCCAGGCTGAACAGACCAAGAGACCTCAGCCACTCCTCATATGGCTTCCCCTCAAGGCCCTTCACTGTCTTCATTGCCCTCCTTTGGACATTCTCTAACAGCTTAATGTCTTTCTTACACTGTGGCACCCAAAACTGCCCCCAGCACTCAGGATGAGGCTGCCCCAGTGCAGAGCAGAGCGGGACAATCCCCTCCCTTGTCCAGCTGGTGATGCTGTGCCTGATGCCCCCCAGAGCATGCTTGGCCCTCCTGGGTGCCAGGGCACTGCTGACTCAACTTTCCTTCAACCAGAACTCCCAGGTCCCTTTCCACAGCGCTGCTCTCCAGCATCTCATTCCCCACTCTGTCTGTGCATCCAGGGCTGCCCCATCCCAGGTGCAGAATCGGGCACTTTCCCTTGTTAAACTTTGTACAGTTGGTGATTGCCCATCTTTCTAATTTGTCGAGATCTCTCTGAAGGGCCTTCCTGCCTTCCAGGAAGTCGACAGCTTCTCCCAATTTAGTATTGTCAGCAAACTGTGTGAAATCAGGAACAGACAAATGTTGTACAAGTTACCTTTGATTTTAAAAATACAAATTATAGCAGGAGCAACAGATGCCAAGATGTAAATTGATTCCTCTAACAGTGGTTTCAACCAAGTAAAGGAAACCGTGCTTGGTGAATTGGCATAATTGCACAAATGAAAGATATAAGTGGCAATAACCATTATTAAATTGCTTTGTAATATGATTTTTTAAAATTTCAAGCAGAAGTTTCTACAATTACTAATTGAAGGAAATTACCTAGGCATGACTATTAGAAAGAAACAAAACCCATTTTTAAACTGATATTAAAGTGAAATAATTTTTCTTGTTAAGCTTTTCTGGCTTGTCTTTTGTCAACCTTTCCTTGTTGTTCCTAGAGGCTATTCTCATACTTCATATTGATCTCCAGAAAAGCTGCATATACTTCGGTAACAAAATCTAATGAGACCCAGAGTTCAGAATATAAAATCAGATTACAAACAGTGATTGCTCTGTGGTGATTTTGCAGCATACTTCCTACTAGCAAAACAAATAAAACCGTGGGATCCTCTTATATAAACTGAGCAGGAATGATTTGCAACATGTGATAGTCCTGCTGATTTGAAAATATATTTTGTTCAGTATGCTTCCTTGATTTTGAAGTGGGAAGACTCAGAAAAACTAAAGACAGGCCCAGAGAAAGGAGCCATGCAAGGTGTCACCACGATCAAATCATCTTTCAGGTGCCTGCCACAAAAGATTGAAATAGCCTTCCTTAGAGTGGATCCTATGTAATTTTCCTGAGTTTGTGTATTACAACTGTGTAAGTGAGGGTAGATACTGAGACTGCTGATTCTGTTGTTAATATCCCGGTCGTGAGAGCCCATTCATATAAATCTGTAAGTGTTCAGATAGGTCAGAAACCATAGCAATTGCATTATGTGCAGAGAAGCAATCTGGGTGGACACTTAAAAGGAAGCTATTGCTGAAAGCAAGGGAGGACTCGAAGCAAGAAGAAACCTGTAAAGAAAAATGTCAGAAAGAAGCCTTAAGGGAAAAGCTGGTAAACAAGACAGTGTGAGAAGTGATCTAATTTGTATCTGAGATTTGCATGGAAGAGCTTTCACAGTTGTGTTAACTTTCTCCATGATATTTAGGCAGAGAGAAGATTCATGACTCTATAAGGGATCACCTGGGGAGCTGGAGATACTTGCACAAACCACAAAGATAGTATTTTTCTTGCTACTATGTATAGAGGAAGTCTCAGTGCCTGGTTTGCGCTGCATACATACAGTTTGGACAGGTGGAGTTATGTGAGTTGATTGCCTTTTTAAGTGAAATACTACATTTACATTTCTTTAACAGAAAAAAAAATCAAACAATAAAGAGTATTTTACAAGCTACTTAAACACTTGTGTTAGTAGAGTGCAAGGTAAGAGAAAAGGTAGAAGATTTGGCTTTTGCTTTATTAGAATGAGGATATTTCTTTTGCCAGGGAATTAAATTAAGAATATACTAAATCGTACTTTTTGCCTGAGAAAATGAAATTGAGGGAGTAGGTAAAACCCGACTCATAACTGTATCCATGAGAAGGGTACTCAAAAATGTAACGTTCATGTTTGCCAGAAATGTATAAGCTTTTTGAAAAGTATCCTGAAAAAAATGCAGGGACAAAATAGTGCTTAGGAGAGTATTGTATAAAAAACTGTAAAGAATCTCTGACAAGAGTCTTTAAAATACTTCAGAGATATGCGATGCTAAAGCAAAAACAAAAAAAGCAAAACATTACTTCAGGAATGGTGAGATTATGTTCCCTACCTGCTCAGGGATGAGTCAATGAAGTCAGAGCTGTTTCAGCAACAGCCAGAAGGTCGACTTCTGTAAAGAGGAGGAAAATTCAGATTTCTCACTGCAGTTTAGTGCCAGAATTTTAGCAACAAGCTCCCTTTGACACATCAAAACCAGCAACATTGGTGCTGTTCTGTGGGAATTTCCTTGGCCTCATATGTACATAAAACATACAAAATGTATTCTTATGTTTAAATATGTTGGTAAGCAATAGAACAAATATATGTTATGTTTTGTGTTACCAAGCTGAAAAACAATAAGGTCCTGTCTGCCTGAAATAAAAACAGGTTAATGGAGACTTTCAAGTATTTCTAAATCCACTATTCTTTCATTATTCAAAGGCTGATAGAGTATTTTATTATTTAAAAACATATGTTTGGTGAAGTACCTACCTGCTATAAGTGCAGTGTCAAATAATATATATTTCTTCCCCCATTCATCATGCTTTATTTTTTCACAGAAACATTTTCTTTGTACAACTGCAAATCATGCAGGAGAGGAAAGAGAAAAATAATCAGTGCTGTCTTCTGAAGCAAGACTAATGCCTACTTTTTTAGAGCAAAAAAATTTATTCTTTTCTTTCAAAAAACAGCTAAACTTACCCAGAACAAATATTTTGGTGGTTCATGTGTGTGAGCAAGCGCAAAGTCCTGCTGGTTTTAAAAAAATAACACCTAGGAGTATTTTATTTCAGTCTATGTTTAGGAGCTTCTCCCCATTCCTCACTCCCCAGCCATGTTTTGTAATGTGCTTGCCTGTTTTCCAAGACATTCGCTTCATCTTAGAGTCATCAGTTGGACATAATGCCTGTTTTTTCTCCATACATACATTTTTCTCAACAGAATGATTCTGAACTCCTGGCAGTAAGATCAAAGAGATTTTTCACAATGCATCTCTCTTGCTTAGCATCTAACAAGTTCACAGCAACTTCTGAAGGTTAACTATTAGGTCTCCCTAACACAAGTACTAACATGGAGAAAAAGGGGCCTGAAAGTGAGATTTTTTTAAAAATTGTTTTTCTCTCTTCTTAATTTCCACTGTGAAAAGGGGCTGCTTTCAAAGTTGACCAAATTTTTTATTTCACCAGAAAGATGGGATGGTTAAAAAAATAACTTTGCATTGAGATCTTTCTTTCATCTCCTCTTCGCCCCCTTTTACTTTGCTGGAGCAACACAAAATAGTTTCTGTTTTGCTAAATCCAGCCCTGAAGTAATTTGAATTCTCATACCTGATTTTTATCTGATCAGATAATGCTTGAAGTATTGTTCACTCCATTAAACTTTTGAGTTACATTTTTTGTTGTTGTTGTTGTTGCCAGTCCTTTATTTTATTCAAATCAGGACGGCATCGCTGGTTTTGTTTGAGAGCTGAAGGTGTAATTTCTATTGCACTCTATGAGGTACCTCTGCTATCAGCTATTTCAAATCTCATTACTGATCTCATGAAATGAATATAATTAGGAAGGCCCATGTTATATGTAATCTGAGTGTCGATGCTATGAAAAAGGACTCTATTAAAAACTTTTGAGCTTATGAAGTTGTCAGAAGCTCAGGTAGTATCCTAGTATATAATTTAGCTATTATATTCCATGAATTCTGACTTTTTATTGTACTGTATCTTGGAAAGCCTTTGCACCTGTATGAAGTGAATGCCAAAAGTTGTCATCATGAGGCTGTTTTTAACAGTGCATTTCTTTGTCTTATTTTGCACTGTAGTATAGCCTAGTACAGCATAAATTTATGTAACTTTTCAGAGTTTTGCTCTTCTAAGCTGCCAGCATTCAGCATTGACAAAGGATAAAATACAGAAACACCTGTGTTTAGCAGCATTTGATTCTGATAATGATAGTTATTTGCTGACAAGAAAATGTTCATTATCATTTTCTACTTGGAAATAACAGGACAAGTCTGAACTGCATATAAGAGCTCATACAGTAGTTATGAATGTTCAAGGAAGCCCACAATTCTGTTGATCCACAATTTTTGCCTAGCTCCAAAAATGCTACCCACCAGATCTTTAGCTTGTCTGAACTGGCTCTGTAGTATTGAATTTGTAATTATTTTTATTGGTTGAATTCTGATCCAGGGTATGCAAACAGTTAAAAAAACACCTATTCAAGTAGGCTGAAAGTTCCATTGTATGCAAGGGCACAAATTATATGCAAAATTATGATCAAGATCTGAAGACTTCAATCTGTATTGATACCTACTCAAAAGCTCTAGGAGGACCATCCTTAGTGAATGGAAAAAAAATCATGAAGGGTGAGTTGCTGAGCAGGTAGAATTCAAGGCCCTGATGAAGTCTAACTGACTTCCTGAATTAAAACAGTCTGCCCTCTGGTACCAACCTGGGAGGAGTCCTTTGGCCCTCTGCTGAGCATGGGCACTGATTTTCTGCTGGATTAACTGGGGACTGCAAGACTGGCTCAAGAATCCTAACAATAATCTGGGAGCTTTTTGGCCATGCTTAAGTTACTCTGCCACTCTGTTCCCTATTTATTTATTATGGTTAAGAAATTCTTCTCTATCATTAGCTCTTTTTTTTATTGTTAGTCTTGGGCAAAGGATCTAACCTAATTACTATTTGCACATGGTGACTCAGAGACTTTGATAAAATAGATTACTATGATGGAATTGGCCTAAAGCTCTTCTTCTTACTAGTCTGCCAAATGATCTTAGAGAAACAGAAGGTACAGCTACCTAAGCTATTTTCATGATAACCCACTTATCCTATTACAGATCTAACACCCCACACACTCTACTGCAATTTGAAGCAGGGCTTCAGTGAAAATCAAAGCATGACGGCTGACTTCAATTAATCTACATTGACTTAGAGCTGCTAAATACCATGTACAGTATTGACAACTTTTAGACAGTTAATGCAAGAAATTCTATGGTTTTGTTTTATATATATATATATATATATTTACACACTTGATGTAAACAATTTTGTAACTTGTTCATGAACATCCATTATTTCCATCTATTCTTTCTCCTTCTGAAATACCTAAGGAAATGAAAGGCAGCTGGTATTGCAGAATCCTCATGGTACTGTCCAGTTATAACCTCTGGACCTCAAAGCATTCACAGTAAAGCAAAAAAAAATGGATATGTTACCTTTAAATCCAACAGAGGCAGGAATACTTTGTTTAAAAGCATTTAATCTGGGCAAAAGAGATTAGAAAAGGGAAGCAGCAGCAACTGAAACGTCTCTATTGATTCATAAGTCATATCCTAAAAACAGGGAACAAAGTGTGCAGCGCAGCATGCCAGTGTTCAGAATTTTGTAGTCTTCTAACAATGACATCTTCGGGAGGCTTGTATTTTAAACTCCCTGAGAGGGTGCACTAAACTTACCTCAAAAATATGGGTAATACTGTAGTAGAATAGCAAGCAGCTATGCATTCCAACTATGTTCTAATAACTCCACAGCTTTTCTTCTGACGCATTTGATCTATGTGATTGTTTTCAGCAACAATCTATAGAGTCATGCTACACCATGACTTTATTCTTCATTTTTCCTGTGTGGTGGGTGTAGTCTGAAGTGTATTGGCATTCCTAGCAAGGAACCTCAGTCACAAAAAGGAGGACAGGGGCAAAGGGAGGAAGGGTAACTCCTTTTCAAGCTCTGTCTCCCCGGCAAATGTGGATGCAAGTAGATCTAAGGCTTTGCACACTTAGACTTGAGCAGGAGCACAGCTGCTGAAGGCAGTACAAATACGCTGCTGTGAGTCTTTCAGAGTGAGAGTAACAAACAAGTAATATTTGTCTGGAATGATAATGTTTTTTCTCTTATTTATCTTTTTTAACAGTACATACCTGCCTACAAATGGTGAAAATTTTTTGCCTAATTTTTTTGTATGATAGTAAATTGCAAAGTTAAAAATTCAGAGAAGAATATGAAGAAAAATAATCAACTATCTTATAACAAGCGGAACTGGAGTGAAAACAAAGGCCCAGAGCCAGAGAGGAAAGAACTAGCTAGATACTTTTTTTCTGAGACTTATCCAAATATTTATATGGTATTAATTTGAGCCAATGCCATCCTATCTTGCCCATAAATGTTAATTATCATAGGCCAAGACACCATCACAGTTTTAGCACTGGATTAAATTTAAAGATACTAGGTCCTAATAAAGTGTAACTACAGGGATTTTTTGTGTTTTAGAGGGAAAAATAAGAAAGCTATTTAATTTTGGTATAGTTGCAATGCATAGGGATTTTGATCTTCCCTAAGAAACTTTGGTCTCTCCAAAAGCATCTATCAACTGTTTAAAACTGTGATGTCATTATTTCAATTTGAATTTACTTCAAATGTCTTCCCTTCATTGATAGAGTAGGTTGACAGAGGGTGTGAATAGAGAAATGCTGGCTGAGTGTGAAATGAGTTCAAATATTGGCCAGAGGGTGTGCTGCTTGTCTCCTGTTTTATGGATCAACAGTCTGACTGGGTGAGTAATTTAGTTACATTGTGGATCTTGGAGTGATAAGGCTGTTTACCTTCCTCATTCATTTTGATGTCTTTAATCCTGCATCACACAACTCCATAGATCACAGATTAGTACCTTAAATCACTGCTGTGTAATACACTTCTTCATTTCCTGACACCCAAACTAGCTTCATAAACACACTCTGGGACAAACAAGGAGTGTCTGGATATATGATGGAGGTAGGAATGTACTACATTTGAAGGGTGACGAAATAAAGCTCTTTGAAGTACTGCTTTTTGGAATAAGATTAATGTTCCTGACTGTTCAAAATCATTTGGCAGATCCACTATTTTTCCTAAAGGTACTTTCATGGGACCTTAGATAATGGCAATTTAATTTATTGAAGTATGTTTTTTTCCTAACAGTTAATGGTTAGGTTTACCAAAATCAGTAGCAGCACTTGAACCCAACACTAGAAGTTCTTTCAGCATTCCATGACAGTTATTCCAATGCCTTTGCTTTACAGAGGAATTGTTATTAATGACTTGAACTGAGTAACAAAATACAGAAGAGCCATTACTACTACACACAAGGCTGAACACTGCAAGGAGAAGACTTATGCAAAACACTGCTCAGTTTCAGACTGTGTTCCTTTTGATCTCCCTGTTCGCAGAAGATATGTACGTGTTAGAGTGTTAGGTTTGTATTTTTTTTATTTCCTTGAAGATGTTTTAGGATTCTTTAATATCTGTTTTGTAAATGTGCCTGAGAAAATGATATAGAGGTTATTATAGCAATCAGTTTTGTTTCTTAAGTTGCACTTCCTTTGAAGTTTTCCAATCTTCTAAATATTTGCATCTTGTTAACTGCAAAGCAAGTTAGACTAGCAGAGAGATTCTGCAGAGAAAATGAAGCATTTTGTTTATTTTCACCTCTGTGTAAAACAGTACTGCAGCCTAATTTTGGTATATGGCTTTTGGAAAGAAAGGCAAAGCAAATCTTTATCAGCTAGTTCTTCTAGAGTTCCTGGGTTTTTAAATAGTGTGTCACCCACCTAGTCAGGACAATCCACAATAGTCTTTAACACAGGTATCCAGCATAGAATATGACTGATTATTTATGATAACTTACAGTAACAGTTGTTAATGTTGTGGTAAAGAAGTACAGAAAGACTTCCAGTCAAAGGCTCCTGGTGAAAAGAATTCACCTATTGCAAAAGGCTAATAAAAGCAAAACCCTGATTTTTTTTCTAAATTCAGGATTGTTTATGTTATGATTCATTTCTAATTGGTATTAGTCTGAACTTCAAGTCTAGATTTTATTTTTCAATGTCCCTCTATCAGAAAATATCAGCATTCAATAACCTGTAATTTACAGAGGAACACTGTATCGCCTGCATTAAATGCCATCTTTTGAGAATGAGGATGGCATAAAGTCTGATCTCCACTGGGTAAATCTGTAAATCTAGGCACAGTTGTAGACAACTGGCATTGCCTGTGTTAGGAACAGCTTGTCTTGTCTTATTGTGACAGAAACTTTGTGTCCACAGTGGATACTCTGAGTTGCTTGCAAGATATTATATGCAAAGCTTAGAAAGAGCTTAAGGAACACTGCTGGTTCAAATACATACAGCTGAGTCTGGAATTCATTTCTGTCTGTAGGGGTTTTTTGGGGATGTTTCCCATCCATGCAATATAGACATCTGTAGCTCAAACACCTAACTGAACCATAAGTACTAATTTAACCTACTCCTTACAGTCTAAACTAAAGTCTATCAAATTTTACATGCCTAAATGTTAGAAATTTGATCGAAGTTAATCACATAGGCTTCCTCTTTTATTGTAGGAGAAACCTGCAGAGGGGGGCTATCCACCTAAAGATGGTCTATATTGTCATTTGGAGTCAGTTGTAGGAGCATCTAAAGATCATTGTTGTTCTGAACTAGGCTGGGCTCCTTAACTCTTATTTGTCTAAATAGGTGCTCTAGTCAGAGCATGCTGTCTCTTCCTTTTCTTCCCCCTCTTGGGTGTGCTTTCTGTGGAAGCAGAGCACAGTACAGATACAGGCCTTATCCTGATAAGGGGTTGGGGCACAGACGGGAGGTGCATCCACTCGTGTGTTAGGCACTGCCAGTCTCCCTTGTCTGTAATACTGTAGTGTAGACTACATGCCTGACGTTTAAATCTTTGAAGCTTTGTAAGAACATCTTTCCAAATAGCAGTCTCTTGGCATCTTTTCCTTTTGGCTGTGGTTGGAATCTGGAGTTAGGTTGTACGTTTTTCTCTCTTTGCCTTCCTGTTTGAAGATCTGAGGCCGGCATTTAGATCTCAGTATAAACAAAGCTGATTCAGAACTTGTTAGAGTCAACTCCACCTTTGGGCTCCTGAAACTGGGAAGCTTTGTCTCTGATTCAGCTATCTGATACATTCTATAATCAATTCATCTGCTTGCTTATGGTCCTTGTTTCTGTAGATTATGCAATGTAAATGTTATGATGTTTATCTCTTGTGTACTTAGCTTTTATATATTTAGTTGTCTGGTGGGTTGATTAAGACTGTACCAAAAAACCTCTCACTCCTCAGTTGGACATTTACCCCCTTCAGAAACAGCAGTTATGAAAGTTTTCCCAAGCCATGGCTTATAAATTGGAATTGTATAATTGATCATACCTTTCCCTGACCTGGTTTTTCTGTTTATTCTATCTGCCAGTCCTTTCCTTTCATGTCCCAGATTTGAGTATAATTATTTCAGTTTAAAATTCCATCAGTTCCATCAGTTTTAAAATTCCATAAATGAAGGGATATACCTTTTCTTTTATCCCCTGTATTCTGAAGAATAACCATTCTACCATTTTCTTCTCCAATCAGGGAGATCTCTTTTTAACTTTCTCCCTCCACGGTTCACAACATTTTTTTATTTTCTGTTTAGTGCTTCCTACATTTCTTCCTAGTTTACACCATAATTGACACCCTTTTCATGCTTCATTACACCAGATTCCCTTCCTATTTCCATGCTAATTTCCTGAAATGTTCTGACTCTTGGTGTCTAAGCACCCTGCTTTCAGGATGTGTAGGCCTATAGGTTTACTTGTTTTAGCCGCCAAAAAATCATAGAATATCTTCAGTTTGGAAGGACCCATAAGAATCATCAAGTCATAAAGGTATGTGTCTAGATGGCAAAAGCAAAGCTTTGATATTGAAAAAATAAATCAGAAATTAATGTGAACCTCTAAATATGAATATCACAACAATATCTCGATGGGTTTTATATATATACACAGGCTAAAATTGAGTTTGTGCAGCAAGTAAGTACTTCATATGGTTTAAGATATGTTAATTTAATGAATTTGTGCCTTGCAAGAAAGAAGTATGACTTGTACTATGTTTTGTTTGCATCCTGTGTGGTAAATGGTGAGAAAATTTTTTTCCTTCCTTTGTATATCCTCATAATTCAGCTTCAGTGGTGGAATGCATCTGGGCACTAAGAGTTTCCCTTCCACAATCAGGTGAAATTAGAAATAAACCCCAAAAGTTTGAATAACTCTACAAATTGGTTACTGTGTATATATACATATATATGTATATATCAAAATTCTATGTGTGGAAAACCATGTGAATAAAATAACTTTTGTATTCACATCCACGATTACAGGTGGCACCTTGTAGGTTTCAGAGTAAATTCCTTAAACTAGCTTTCCCTTCTTACTGTGTCATGCATATCTATGTGAAAGCAAAGGAATTTGATCCATTTTCAGAAAATGAGAATGGTTACTTTGAAACAATCAGCTTCTAATATCTGTAGCTGTTTCATTGGTTTTATTTAGACGCCCATAAAAAGAAAGAAGAATAAAGAAGCCTCACACAAATGTGGTCTGAGTTCACCCCCCTCTCCCAAAAGAAATTAAAAACCCAGTTTCAAAACAGCTTTTAAAGGAGAATTTTCCTTGTTTCTCTTTCACTAGACTGTAGGATTATTTGTTTACATTAAAAAGTGAATTAAAAAGTCACATAAAATACTACAGAGTCCTGCTCAGTAGCATTTGCATTATTCAACACAGAAGCAGATAGCAACACACAGCACCTAGAGATATATTAAGACATTTTTATTTATCAGTTATGTAGGAAGTCTTCTCAAATGTGGGTGTGAATGAGCCCAGAGTTACAGCAAAGGAAAAATAATTCTGAACAGGTGAATTATTATTCTGGGTGTACATAAAAACTTATTCAGAATCCCAAGCCATCTTCTTATATGCTGAATTCCTGTAAGAAGAATTCAAAATATGTATGAGAGTGATGCAAGTGTAAGGGTCTATGTTTATATATAAATACCATCTGTCTCTCTCTTAACCATCCATTATCTCTCTCTCTCCTTAACTATCCATCCATCCACATGAATGTATTTCCAAATATGTTGATGGCCAAGCATTGAACTTGTGTGCATTCGTGTGAAATCAGTCTTTATGTGAATTTATATAGTACAAGGAATTTGTACACATGGAAGAGCCATGGCCTGTGTTGTAAAGGGACATTTCTGTAGTGATGAACAGTTGCTAATGTATCCTGGGGTCACAAAACACCTACTCTTTTCCCTCCAGAGATCAGCCTTGCTTCTAGGTAGACAGCTGATCTACATTGCACTTTATCTACTCCATTCTGCTTCCAACAGCTCTCCAACATGCAGCCTGTGGAACGGAGGATTTGATGGAATGGGGAGACATGCTGAGCTAGTGGCCAGCTGTTTGAGCTGTCTTCTGCTGAATGTAGCTGACATCCTCAATAATAAGATCCTAGGAGCATAACACTCTCATTAAAAGTGAAAATCAGCAGCAGATATGAAATAGTTAAACAGGGAGACTTAAATTTTCAAGTGCAGTTATTTTGAGAATCCAGTAAATGAAAAAGACTAAACATACAAGGAATTTCAGAAGGATGATGACAACCTTTATTCTTACTATGGTCACATTACTTATTGGATTGTGTGTTAAGTGATTATATTATGAAACATTATACACTAAAATGTCTGTCAAGAAGTCTTCTTTCTCAATGCAGGGTCTCCAGTCTGAAATTATTTGTGGAAAATAAAAATATACTAGAATGTTATACCATTGTTTTTAATACTCAGGTATAATAAATACTCTGCTCTGTTAATATTCCATACTTTTATGTTTATAGGACCTAGAAATTGCATGAAGTTTCCATAACTTTATCCCCCCTACAAATCTCATCTGGTTGTTTTTTTGAAAGTACGTATTTTGTTACTGTAATAATAGTGCCAAGATAGACCACTTCAAATCCCTTTTACTTTGCATATTCTCTTACAAGTGAAACATATATATTTGTTTTTCTATAACCCAAGCTCAAAGTTTTTTCTGCTGTTCAAACTGATCCAATCAAAAGATTGATTTGTACCTTCCCTCTAGCTGTGCCATTTCAATGGATAATGTCCCTTATATCTGCACAGAAAGTTTGTGGCAATTACAGCAAGTTGTTTCACATAAAAACTATACTAAGAAAATAGTGGACATAGTCTCTAGTCTTGCAATGAAATTTAACACTTAAAAGTATATATTGAATGATCAGAATGACTAGCTGGCTCTGTTCTTATTAGCATCTAATTGCAGTTCAGATACCTAATGACATGGACTCTTTTTCACCCTGTTCCAAGAGGAACAATAAGACACAGTCCTCCTGATGATGTACCTAGCTAGAGTTTGATTCTCTGAGGAAGAATACACAGTGGAGTTCATTTTCTGCATTTTGCTGATGATCTTGAGCTATGCTCCAGTGGTTTACTATGCTCAGATCTCTACGAGCGATCAAAGCTTCCCATTCTGTTACTCTTCAGAGAAAGAAAAAGGCAAACTTTTTTTGTAAACTTCTCTTTCCTTTCTCCATATAGCTTTATATTCCCATCTATGTAAACATGGATTTGAAATTTTTCACTAAGTAGAAACATAATCTCTGAACCCTAAACCACAACTTTGTGCACGTCTGGGATTCAGCCACAGAGTTGTTTCTTCCTTTGCAGTACTCTGCTGAATGAAATCTGTCGATTCTGCTCACGGGACACACGCAGGAGTCATGGGGAATTATAAAAGGCCAGACACTCTCTGAATAGATTCTGGTACACACACTTGCCACATGTTAGAACATTTTAAAGTTAAAAAGGGTTTGAGAAGTTCTGAAAGAATGAGTGCACAGTCTGAATCAAACAATACTGCCTCAGTTTTTTGCTAGATATTCCACATAAATCTAGTGAATAACTGTATTGTTATATTATTCCTTAGGCGAAGATCAGGCCCTGGGTTCTCTGGTTGGCTAGTTGAGCTTTAGCTCTCAACCAATATCTACCTAGACAATACTGAACATTTTTTATTTTGACAGAAACTTTCAGAAAACCATTAGATTGTTAAAGCTATGAAGCCCGCAGATAAAAGCAACCCTTTTGAGTATGTTTGAATTAATGTCCCCCTGAAGTTCATTTTTCTTAATTTCAGCATTCTGGCATGCATGAAATTGATACAATTTATGGAGTGGGGGTTAGAGGCAGCACTCTATAATTTCTCTCAAATGATAGGTCAGATGCTTGAAATTCAACACAGCATGATTGTAAAGTGTGATCTTATAAAGCTATCTGTATTCGTTCTAGAGAATCAAACCAAAAGTATCTGTCAAATCACCAATTTCACTTAAGGAGATTCAGCCTATAGAAAGGAAAGTATTTGTGTGGATGGTTTCCTTTAATTCCTGTGGTGGGAAACTATAAAATAAACATACCTTGCTAAAATGTTTAAATGAGGGAGCAGGGTTCTCATACACCACCTGACATTCTTGGTGTTAAAATGAACTTCTGCCAGGATGTAGAAATTAAAATATTACACCAGAACTATTTGAAAAACAGTATAATAATTTGTCAAATACTGCAAATTCTGAAAAACTAGCATTTTTCTTTTCAGTGCAAAAACATGGAATATCAAAAGTTTTGTCTGCACTGAGAATTTGCAGAAATTTGAGAGGAGAAAAAAAGTGTAACTCCTTATTTGTTAAATAAAAGAAAGAAAAACAAATAGAAGTTTAGGCTGGAATTTAAAAAATTGGGAGTTTTGACATGCATAATGTCTGTAACAAAACACACACATTTGAAGTCTAAATTGTGATAGTGGTGAAATCTTTGTGGAATTTTTACATCTTTAGTAAATGATATTAATGTCAAATTAGCACCCTTGTTTAATCACTATGTTTTCCATTCTAAGAATATCAAATTTATCTATTTTATTCTGTTCTTATCCATCCAATTTGTTTTACAGTTATTATGTCTTGAAAGCAGTTAAAAAACAAAACGTGAAGTTCTCTCTTTTTGTTGGAGAGAGAAGTTATAACTCTGAATGCGTCAAAGAATGCAGGTGAACCTGGCTCACCTTTGAAAAGAGATGGTTTAAACGTTAGTGTTAATATATTAACTCATAGTATAAACAGCTGCATGAAATAGAATGCTCACTGAAGTATTCTGATAAAAATCTCAAGTATTATTTACTCCAACAAGGGACTCAGGTCCTGCCAGCATTTCCTTATATTTTCTTGTAGCATAGCTGCGCTAAGGTTTCTTTCTGCTTCAGAAATGTTACTTTATATTCCTGTGACTGGAAAAAAACCAAAATTTCTTTCAGCTGACTTGCTTCATGTGACTATAGCTATTTCCAGGGTATTTTTAACCTAAATATAACACAAACTGATGCTTTGTTCCTCAAGTAAAAGGTCTGCATTTATTTCTCATGCCATACTTTTTCAGTGGATTATCATAAATGCACCCTAAACTTCTCTAATGCTTAATCCAAAGAGTACCTGGATATTTTCCATCATTATAAACAGCACAGATGCTCATATTTAGAGCAGTGCAGTTCCCTCATTTGAAGCATTTTTGTCATTTTCTACTGCAAGAAGCTCTTTTATTCAATTAAAGCATAGACGGTCTTGAGGTTTAAAATGTGTTTTGCTGCTTTTCTATTTCAGAAAAAAACCAAGTGATTAGCTTTGGTTTGCTAACAGGCTTTTGGCCAATTTTCTTTTAAAATACTGATTGGTTGAGAAATTATGCTCTCTCACTTTGAAGCAAGGAAATTAATTTCACTTCGCTTATTTTGTCAGAATTTTCATTATACAGATCACAAAATATGTTCTATTCTCTGAAAAATCAAGCTACAGACACACTACAGTGGGAATCCTGAATTATCCTAAGTACTAGTGCTTTTGCACACAGTTGCCAATAGGAATATTTGTTGTTGTTATTAATTTTATAATACTCCTTTATCTTCCTTGTGATATAATCCCGTTATAACAATGGAAAATCCTCACTGAAATTAGCAGCTCTGACTCCATAAGAGTGTTTGAATAGTGGGCTGCAAACCAACCTTCCAACACCAAGTGTACACAAAGTATTGGATAGCTGCCCAGACAAATACAGTTCACCTACAAAATAAATAAGACAGACCCCTGAAATAACTTATGGTCATGTAAATAAAACATCTTTATTTTAATACAGACTTAGTTTTCTTTATTACCCAGTTTACTAATGTTTAAATGTCTGATATTTCAAAAGAAATGTCTTGTATTCAAATTTGGGGTTATGTCTTATTTAATTTATATATAATGTATATAATAATTAATATTACAGAATTAAATTTGCATCATAAATAGAATTTCATGTTTTGTTATTCCCATGGTAAATGCTGTTGTGTGTATAAAATGTGCTTATGTGTCTCAGAGCCATATGAAAGTAGCTAGTATTTTACCTAAGCGAGCTTACAAATTTTCTTCCAATTTCGTGAGTTTAAAAAAAAAAAAAGTAGTAGAAGTTATACTAGAATTTTAGATAATTTAGTTTGTCTGAGTGGGATGCATAATGTACTTTCAGAAAACACGTGCTTTCAAACTTGTGTTTCTGAATTTGGGAATAAGAAGGAGCTCCTCTCATTCTGTCTTCAGTTTCTGTAGGAAATAAGTAGTTGATAGGCCAGATCTTCACCTAGCTCTGTTAGCATCTGCATTACTATAGTAATTAGCCCACCTGAGGATCCAGCCCTTCTGAATGGATGGAAGGAAAGAAACATAGCTTGATCTAACCTTTTTAGCAAACAAAAAATCCTAACAGTATGTTCAAGTAGGGTGTAGTGTCATGAGAAAGTAAGTGGTTTTGTTTCACTGCAGAATACTCTGTATGGTTTAATCTAATTTATTTATATAAAACCATTTTCTCCAAGCCTTTGCAATTAACATTTAGCAAGGGATTATACTATTATTATTTCTGGATTTTCCCATAAATTTTACTCTATTTTCTTTCTTTTTTCCTTTTTTTTCTGCTTAGAGCATCTTGTCTTTTGCTGCGCCCTGACCCTTTAAACAACATCCACGTGAAGTGGATTGGTCATGTTCAGTGTGGTCTAATTGATGTTACTGAATTGAATGAAAAAATAGGGTTATGTTAACAGGCACTGCTTCAGCCAGTCAGGAGATTAAGAATGTGCAACTCGACAAATACTGCTTAGTGCTGTCTAGGTCTTGTTGACTGTGTGTACCTGATATAGAAGAAATTAGAGTCTTTGGTGTTAAGGGAGGCCAAAAAACCAAAAGGCTGGAGAATGTACACGTGGGGAAAAATAGAATGAAGAAATGCAAAGCATGCAAAAGATTTTGGTTTTGTGGAAGTAGACTTTGTTCTCTTGAATGAACATACAGTTTTACTCAGGTGTGTGTATATTCTGTTTACCTCAATTGTTTTAAAGACAGAATTAGACTGCAGACCTGGAATCTGAATCCAGTAATCTGCCTAGTATTCAACAGGCTGCCCAGATCTTTCAGGCAGTAATGAAGTTTCACTCAAGGGTTGCATTTGTCTGAAAGTAAAGAGCAAAAGAATTCTGATACAAAACCTCACTTGCATTCACTAGAATTGTGGTCTCTAAATCCCACTCAGAATCTCAGGGTTTGATGTTCCTTTGTCTCTTCATTGAACAATTATTTTCATTTGGAGTCCTCTTTGATTACTTTTTGTTTTTTATAGAAACACAACCAAATAAGAGCATCTGTGTAACTGATATCGTTTCTGATTTTATTCGGCTTCTGCTAAGTATTCTTCACTGCATAACTTTCTCCCTTCACCAGAAAACACTAAAACCAAAAAACTTCCAAGTGTTTGCTATCATACGACTAAAGTCCAATCTGCCTCTTGACATTTTTCTTACAAAATCAAAACTTAAAGTTATTTTTTATTAGACTGTTAAGTAACCGTTCTTGAAAGTATTCCATATCTGAAGGGCTATTCTTAGGAATGTGTTCAATATTTACTTGAACAAGATCTTAACCTTGGCTCTTTTTAAAAATACCTTTTCATATCTTCATTCCAAAGAAATTAAGTCACTATCGTATACACAAAGGCTTGTTATATAAACCATTTTGGCCAGGTGAGCCAAATGATCTTTTGGAGAGAAAAGAGAGTCTGAAATATTTGTTTGATATTTGTTTTCATACTGAAAGGGAAGGTCACAGAAAGCAGGGACAGGGTCAATTTCTGTTGTTTGGTATAAATTTTAAAACTTGTTTTTCAGCACAAGGCAGAACTGGAAGAGCAATAAATGACCTGAATTCAGAGGAAAACATATGTATGCACTGCCAAGGTACATCAGGTAGCCTTGTGACTGTATACCTAACTGATGACTTGAGACTGGAAACAATTTAAAGATAAACATTTATTACTCAGTATTAGAAACATATTTTTGCTGAAAGAAGCAGCACTGTTAAGTCTAGTATAAATTAGTAATCTTTTTCTTTCAGTGTTTCTCAGCATTCTGTCTGACATATATGTCTGTCTAATATACGTGAGTGAAGAAATTGGTCTTCAGTGCAGTATAAACATCCTACAAGATATGAATTTTTGCATACACATAGGGGACTGTGTCTCAAAGAGAGAGAGAGACAAAGCAAAGTTCTTCTATATAAAGAACTGTGAACTGTGAAGAAAAAGAATTCTATTTCACTCTGAAAATAACAGGTAAACATAATATGTTTTACTAAGTGCTTTAGTTTTTCAATTGTAAGACCATGACAGAAGTGGACTTGTTATCGACTAGAATCCCAGTACAGTAAAATGATGTTTGAACAAAATTTCCTAGGTTATACAAAAACCCACACAGTGCAAATTGTTTTAGTGTCTAGAAACCCTCATCTAATATAAAATAGTATGTACTACATAATCTCTGTTATCCATGAGCTGCTTAAATGAAGTATAGATTGTTTGTAAGAGCAGAAAAAGCCACACTGGCTCCAGGCAGAGACAGGTTATGTTTAGACAGCCTTATTAATTTAGAGATAGTCCTTCACAGAAGGGGCTACATTTTTCCAGGACCAGAAATCCAAAAGCATTTTGTGTGGTATTGCACAGCATAAAGCTGAATCTTAGCAAGTCCTATTAGGTTTAAGTTAACAGCTTGATCATTTCACAGGGCTAGAAATGCTGTGGAGGGTATGGAAACACCTCTGTGTCACTCCATCTGAAGACTATTTGGATTTAGCATGGATTTATCTGTATGTCACCATTATCTCTACATTATCTTTTAATATTCTGAGTGTTAGGACATTAGTTTGGATATCTGGAACTAGGCACAGATATTTGGGGCTGCACCTGAGCTAAGAATCCCACTTCAGACCAAGAAGAAGTTGGAAGGATGTGCTGATGTTTTTTTTAAATAATTTTCTGAAATGTAGGCATGGGAAGGGAATTATGAGATTATGAGAAGGGGAGTCTGGAATTTTTTTCTTGCTGCTCAACATAGAATAAGACAAACTGTAAGAGCCAACCTACGCTATATCCCTTATATACAATAGGTATTTACTGACATTGGCTTTAATAGTTTACATGATCCAGAGATCTATGAAGCTTTTTGGGTCCTGCTGTGCTGAAGTAGGATCTTGATCCTAAACATCTGTTGATATAAATTGATAAGAAAATTTGCAAAAAGACTTTTGATAGAATGCCTCATCATAAACTTGTGAAGCCTACAGGATTCAGCAATAAGCACTTATCAGTTCTTAGCAGATGAACTCTAGCCATCACTAAGGTCTTGTGATTTCTGCCTGATGCAGGACCATCTGCTTATGCCTCTGATAACCAGTAACTCTTACTCTGTTTGCCCCTAACATCCTGCTATTAACAGCTAAGTGAGGGGCTGAAGGGTGGATTTTTTAACAGAAAAACATTACATGAATAAAATCCAAATCAGAGCAAGCTTCATCTCTGTTTATTCACTTCTGTGTAATGGCTTGGTATGGGGTATATCACTTGCCTTACCCAAAAACTGAGATTCCCTGGTGGAAAAAAGTGGTTGGGATTTTATTTTCTAAGTTATTTGTGGGGAAAAAAAAGATTAAAACCTGTTTAATGACATTCAAAAAAATGAAAAAAGCAAGTACCTCTACTAATTTACTGTCAGAAGTATTGAAGCCACATTAGAGTTAAAATGTTTTAACTAAGAGGGGAGAAGTAAGCAAGACTTTGAATAATTGCATAATATTGTATGTAAGTGTATGCACTGTAAGGTCTCCAGTGCATTAACACTCAGTAATGGCTGCTGTACCCTGGGTACCAGTGCAAAATTTTTTTCCAGTTATTTATCTCACATCTGGTTAGTTTGCCAGTGTCTAGTAAACAGATAAGCATAATTAGGGCTTCCACAAATGGAGTCTGCTAATAATCAGCACTCGGAGGGGTCTGTAGAGAATGATCATATTCCTGCTTAGCTTTTCCCTGGGCTGTCTCTGCAGCCAATTTCTAACCAATACCATAGGTAGCTCCATAGATCAATAATGATACAGGACTATGGAAATGAGCATGCTGGGATCATACCATTGGCAGCCCGATTCTTGTAAAGACCAATAACTATTTTTATGTAGACTTCACAAATTTGTGCATAAGGACTCAGAAAAGTCAACCTCCATCTGCCAGATGCAAATGCTTAGCAGAGTCCTATACTTCATAAGTTAGGTGTCCTCCCACCTCCTGGAATCCATAGTGAGACTCTCAGAATATGAATGGTAGTGACCATGAGGCTGAGCAGGAAAACATTATTAAAAAATTATGAATATTTCAAAGAAAAAAATCACAGCATAGGTAATCAACTACCAACAACTTACAGACCGGAAAGGTAAATGAGATTTTCTTCTAGCCTGTGGTGTTGCCTAAAATAAGGAGAAAAACTTTCCAGACAATATTAGAACTGATAACATAAAGAGCAGTCTTTTAATGGAAGCTTTCAGGTGCACAGATAATCCCTATGCCCATGTGCAGCATGGAATTGTCACAATTTTTATAAGTTTAACTAATTATTATATCTAGCAGGTACATCCAATAGGAGACTGGTTGCCCTGATAATCCACCCTTGGGCCTGCCCTTTGGAGTCCCTCCAAGGGTTCTTCACCCTGTATCTTGTTATGTCTCCCAGGTGCTGGTGCAAAACAGGATGTCCTTGTTAGAAATTCTTTTCCTTGAAAATAAGACTAAACAGAATATGTGAGAAAGGGAGCTGCTGTTCTAAAGCAAGAAAGTGATAGAAAATACACAGCTATATATTAAATATCTAGAAAGCTACAAATACGTAAAAAAGCGAAAAATCTTTAGGCATCAGTGTTGCCTATTGGATAAAGAACCAAGCAGCAAAAAAGTTTGTAGAGTTAAGCTTTTTCAGAAACTAACTGCACATCCACTTTGAGGTAATTTCAGACAGAAATGCTTTGGTTTTGTCCAGTAGTAAATTGCCTTGAATTGCTTTGTGGGGAAGAATAGGCCAATTAAAAATTTGCATGAGTGTTTCCGTCTGGACATAAATTCCCTATTTTCTCAAGCCCTTTTTCAGTATTCTCAGATGATAAGAGCATCTCTCCTGCAAACATATGTTAAAACATTTTGGGTTCTTTCATCACTAATCCATAAAAATATCCTCACGTTCCATCTGGAAAATAATTCACATTCCTTTTTCTATTTAAAGCTGAATTAGAAATCATTAGAGGAAGAGAATTTGGGCGGCTGTTGCTGCAAAAAAACCAAAAACCAAATCAATGATGGTGTAATTATTCATAAGTATAGTTCATTATTCGGCCAGCTGCATACACAAGACATCACTGCCATTAAAAGCTGTGAAAAAAATCCTTGATTTTCCTCAACACTTGTAGCTCAAACTATTTTTGATAAATCAGTGAAATTTGCATCTCTTGTGTCTTGCGTTTGAATCTTAAAAGGAAACTGCAATTTTATTGGCACTGTAAAGTCATACCTATGTACTGCATTAAAAATGGGTCTGTTTATTTGGCTTTATGATAGAAAAACAAATGTATTAATTGTCATGGGAAAAAGTACTGTTTATTTATAATTGCACCTGTTCTTGCATAATAGGAAATACAGTTTGAGACACACTTTCCTGGAATTGTTTTCTAATTGGTACAGTTGGTCACTAAATCTGATACCCTTGTGCTGCCTTTCAAGAGATGTTTTATTTCTTCTACTTTATTTATTTATTTTTTAAATGCCTGGCATGTTGCTCTTTACATTAGTATCCTAGCTATGTTTCCTGAGCTGCTTCTGAGGATGCCTTTCAGGCCTGGACAGTAGCACCCAGTGTCTTCAAATTAGCATTCCTTGATGAAGTTGACATAACAGTCAAATGCACGTGATTGTGGGCCAAGTTGGAGGTAAAGAAGACAGTGTTCTGCAAATTATAGGGACTGCTTGAGAAGCTTTTTTTTGTTCTTTTCCCTCCTTAGACTATGTGGCTTACTTTAATGTTAAAGGTTTGCAAATCAGCCTTGTCATTTCTACCATTTGCAGTAACTGTACCTCTGCTGTATTGCCCTTCTTTCCCTCAGCCAGAGGGCTTCAGTTTTAAAAGCTTTCAGGAAATAGTAGAAAACTTCATGATTTATCTTTCACCAATCAAATAAAATAAATTGCAATTCACTTTTAACCCTTTTCTAAGCTCAGATCCTTTAATGCATTTGCCTCCAAATGGGGAAATTGCTCATGTCCAGGCAGACCTCAAAAAGAACAGAGATTTAAATAAGCAAAGTGGTTTCTTCTGCCTAAGTGGTAGGAAAAAAATCCCACTTTCAACTACTTTAACAAATCAAATAAACTTTTAATGTCTCGAAAAGGTAGCTTAAATGCATCCAGTGAGAAAAAAGCCTGGAAAGTGAAATTTCTGACCTTTGGAAAACGCTTAAAACTTGGATTTCTTTTCTGATTTTCACTCCAAATGAAAGCAAAAGTTCATATTTGTAAAATTTCTTGTTGCAAGCAAATTTTGATCTGTAATTGTTGGTTATTTCAGCCTGAAAGTCTGAATCAATGGAAAAAATAATTTAGCTGGAAAATGGAGTATTTTTAGTTGTGATAAAAAATAAAATCTTTTTTCTTTATGGATTTTAAACTTTTCTTCCCTCTCCATAGAATCCCATAGATTCTATAGAAGGCTATGAGTTCATGTTGTTAACAAGAAATTATGAACAAATGTAATAAAACCAAACAAAAATGAGAGAAAGAGGAGCACTGAGTACAGTGAATGCTAAAAAGACAAAATACATTTTTAAATGTTATTGCTTGAAGGGACCAAGGCTGAAATTTAGCAATCAGATGAAATAGTGTTGCAGAGGCCTGAGACTCACTAAGCTAATTAAATTACCGTGCAACTGAATGGAAATTTTTTGTCATATCTGGCAATATTAGGGGAAGGATGGCTATGAGGAAACAGCTTTGGTTGCTTTTGCAAAGGAAATCACTTTCAAGCACAAGGTCTAAGAATTTTTAAGAACAGATGGAAGCATTAGGAAGAGAGACGGAAGCTCAGGAGAAAAGTTATCTGTGGTGCAGATGTTATGAAATGGTCTGCAAGAGAAAAGTGACCTGTTAGCAGGGCTCTGCAAAGAAGAGATATTGATCAGATAAGAGCTGGGCAAACGTTTTTGAAAGCTCAGAAGAGAAGCAGACTGTACAGTGTCATAGGTATACCCTTGAATATTACAGGGCCTTTGATGAGTAGTGTAAAATCCTGGCTCAAATGTTCATCATAGTGTCTGGGGAGGCCACAGGAATGGGTTTTATATTTACACAGGGCTTCATTCTGTGGTAGTTTATGGCAAGTTTTGATGTCCTTCACTTGCACAACTAATATCATACCTACCGTTCCTTTAAAATACACATTAAATAAAATTTTAATAAAGAAGACATAGAACTGTTGGTGAACAGATAGATCCATTCCCTGTTGTGGAGCCAGCTTTAGGCTAAGGTCAGGTAAATGTGTCTGGCATGCCAACTTCAGCGATGTAAGCAAATTTTCCACCTGGTAGAAATGATCTCCCTGTCATATGGAACAATCTTCTGTCTGTTTCTCAGGGGCTTTCACATGCTTTGAAGAGAACAGATTGCTTTTCCATATTTGCAGTATATCCTGGAGCTTATTCCTTGTCATTGGATAGCTGAGGAAATCAGAAACCAGTTAACTCACTATGTAGAGTGTTATTAGTGCAGTATGACCTCACATGAAGATGAATTGTTTTTAGGAAAAAGCTTTCATTTTTGAAATCAGAGATGATGAGACCATTTTTGGTATCTCTCAGCATAAATCAGTGTTTTTATGTACACTGCATATCTTTCCCAGATCCTCAATGAAAGTTAGTTCGGTTTGGGAATTTAAAATTGACATTAGCTACTTTTCAGAGCTTTCATTTTATTTAAGCATATTCAGATTTAAGGCACAACAATATGTTTTAAGTTGATGTTTCTTATCACTAACATCTACTGATAGGCAAATCCACAGCAGATTGGGAAATGTTTTGTGGAAGAAAATGACTTCATGTGACATAGCCTGTCTTCTTGACCATCTGGGTTGATTAAGAGGTTTTCCATTAAATGGATTAAAAAGTAGAAATTATTGTAAAAGCTTTAGGATTAAAAATTGCATACAACTATTACTTGCCAAGTAGTTTACTTGGGAAATTAATAGATTTTTGGACAAAAAACCCCAAACTAATTTCTTAAAGTATGTTTAGATTCAGCTGAAGCTAGCTTTGAACATACACCAGCACTAAGTCCTGCTGGAACCATGGCTAAAGTGATACCATTCTGGGAGAAACTTGTGAGTAAGGTTGCAAAAAAGTCATAATTTGCTGACACAAAACCAAGGCGGCTATACTAATGATGGAGTCATTGGACTACATCCCAGTAGAGTTGAACTCTGTTCTTGGCGTGCACACTGGCCTGCTGGGTGAGTTAAGGGAAGGTCCTTGACTTCAGTCAGTATGACCATTGGTGATCCTGTCTCCTTTGAAACAGATTTTGGGTTCTACTGATGAAAAGTATTATTGTCACTTATCCTTATTTAATATTATATTCATATTATTCAAGTCAGGTGTTTTCTTCTGAGTGAAAGCTGTTTGCTTAGGAAGATTCAGTTCTATTATTCTTCATGAGCTTTTCTGAAATTCTGTACCACTCACTGTAACAGGGTCTAATATTTAGCTTTTTGTGCATTTATAAGTTTAGGGAGAAACAGTAAATATTAAATAATTAATTTGTGCTCTGTTAACTGTCTCTAAGAATATGTAAGGAGTAATGTTAAACACTGCAGCACCTAATTTATCATGTAAAGATACATCTGCTGTTAAACTGAACACAGTGCTTGCTCAATGGACTTGAATGCAGTGCCACCTTTCTTTCCTATGGCTCAGTGAAAAGCAAGATTCCTTCTGTGTGGTTTTTGTCTGTGCCTACTGGTGCTCCAATACAGGCAGCATCCAGTTCTGGAGAGAAATGACATTCCAGACATAATTGTTAATAATCAGTGTGGAAGTTGCTACCGTATGCTGGCAAAGACAGACTTGTGTAATTTGGGTGTGGCAAGGTAGTAATGTTTCTTGTTGGGACCAGGGATTGGTTTTCTTTATCATATTTTGCTATTTCTGTTGTAGTTTTATCATAAATCAAATTGCTGAGGGGAAAACACTGAAATAATAATGATTGTAGCAGTAATAGCAGCAGGGGCATGGGTATGTGTGTTTTGTACTATCTGTTAAGAGTTTTCCAAGCATAACATCTAGTATCACTTCAAGCAGAGCCTGTTACATTATCATAGTTATATATACTACACAGATGAAGCCAGAGTTTCTTTCTCTGAGGGCCACACATTGACATATTTCAAAAGCCAGACTTAGAAAAGATATATTACATGTCTCAGCAAACAGCAGCTCTGATGTTAACGCACCAGGTAGTGATGGCCACAGCTACTCAAGGACAATGTCATTGTTAGGACATCCCAGATGCGTCATCCAGATGGGCAGTGTGTGCAGCACCTCCTGGCCATGGCCCACAAGGTTTGTGCCAGCAAACTGTCTGGCTAATGTGCCTCCTTTTATTGCTGGTATTTGGACTGCTCAACTGAATCCAATCAACACCAAACACGGCAGCTTATGTGACATAAACACATCATGTAACTGCACGGAAATGCTCATGCCATAATTCAGAAAACTCATATCCAAGGTTGTTCAACTAACACAATCTGCCTAATCTGTATCAGACTCAGGCCAAAAATGTAATGCTTATGGTCCTGAGAAATTCACGTTGATTTTTTTGCTTCTTGGGAAGAGTTTAGAACACTAAATTGCTGTTATAGACAAAGATAATTATTCTCTTCCTACCAGGAATAATGTTCTTAACAGCAGAACATATTAAATGAAAAAGTAGGTAAAACTGTAGAATCATAGAATCATTTGGGTTGGAAGGAACATAAAAGATCTTGGCAGTGAGGTGTAGATAAACTGTATATTGCCCAAATTATGAGTGTTTAAACTCTGCCTAGTTTTGCTTGTCCTTTGCTGTGCCACTGGGGCTGTATGATCAACAGGGCAGATGTTGTCTGAAAAGATGTGAATGAGGAGTGCTATCTGAACCTCATACACAAGGAGAAATTAAAGAATTTTCTAATCTGTTGCTACGGAAATCATAATCCCATCTACAGAACATCTCTTTAAAGAATGTATTTTTAGATAAGGGATATATCTTAAAGGTATATTGCCTTTAAATATTGGGGAATTTTGCAGCATGAACCCTAGCCATTTGTCTGTGCCCTCTTGAGAG
Source organism: Oriolus oriolus (assembly GCA_013400235.1). Taxonomy (NCBI): domain Eukaryota; kingdom Metazoa; phylum Chordata; class Aves; order Passeriformes; family Corvidae; genus Oriolus; species Oriolus oriolus. The sequence continues at coordinate 283,795 of VXBT01008719.1, forward strand.
CTATGTCCTGCTGGTCTGGTGAGCAGTAGGTCAGCAGTAGCATCAGGAAAGGCTGGAACTACTGTGGATTCTCAGTAAATTCAATGTGCCAGAACACATTAATCTGTACACTGATCTCTGCTCTTCAGGCTCAGTCAGTGGCTGTCACTTTGTGGAAGAAGCTGACAATTTGTTAAGAAGACACCTGTCCTGGGATTTGGCCCTTTTGTAACCATGAAAATATGTTGAAATCTCTACAAAACCATCCAAATCCTCAAATTATACCTGGACAAAATTTTGGTTGCGGAAAGGGTAAACTGTCAGAGAAATAGAAATCCAAACACATTTTGACTCCATCCACTTTCCAGACTGAACCTGGCATCTCTCATCACAACGTAAGAACAAACTAAATCTTGTTAGAATGTAAGTCTACTTTGGATGTAACCAGAGGGAAGTTGATTATTAGAATGATGGCTCAGCTCAGGAGAAATCTTCATGAACTTGTTTTTTTCTAATGTAAGCACAAGCTGTACCTCAGAAATGTTTGTCTGACTTTGTGAAAACAACAAAGAATTTGCTATTACCTTAGGCAGGGAATTTCATCTTGGATTACATAATACTTAGGAGCGCCCAAATGAATAATACCCCAAATAACTATTGCAGCAATTTCTGCATCTTTGAAGTAGCATGACTGAGCTCCATGTTGGATGCAGGTTATTAAACTGGTGAGGAATTGCTGATGGTAGAAATACATCTAACGACTGATTTGATTTCTACAAATTGCATCATATTTTTCTGAATGAGACATAAAAACCCCAGAAGAACTTTTACATTAGTATTTCACATGAAAGTCTTCCTCACAAACTGAAAACAGTTTCCTGCAGTCAGAGGGTATTATTTCCTTGTGTTTGTTTTTTTTTTTTTTACTTTTGGCCACGCTGTGCATTTCTCCTTTCCCTAATCAGTCTTTAATGTGCTACTGTTGCTAGCAAAGCACAGACTTCTAGTTTCACATGGAATATGTGCTGAAATTTCAAATTACCTTGTTAGAAATGTGCCTTTAAAGATAATATCAAATAGTTCTAGGATTGAGAAGAAATTATATCCAAAGAGAAATTTAAATAAAAATACCTCACATTTACATGTCCTGAATTTGTGTAATACATTTTGTATTACAAAATAGATGGGGGCAGATCTCTGGATAGTACCCCTATTATACCAGTGCTGTCAGATTCTCATTAAGAATCATAATTTCAGTCTCAGGGAGATCAGAAGGATTTGAAGAACATGCAGGAAAAAAAGCCTAGAATAGTCATAATGCTGCCATTAAACACTGTATAACAATACACCTTCAAGTTTGCATAACCTGCAATTTCTGTGGTTTGGCTGCCAGTTTAATTTTTAATCTACGGATTTTAAAATCTCACTTGTAATTTGGAATGAATGAGAAATTTTTTTGGATGATCAGTTTTGTCATGCTGATTTTATTCTCATAATTAATAAGATGAAAAAAACGAAAGACAGCGTTGTGGGTATAAAATGTAATGATGTATTTGTATTTGAACAGCAAAGGCTTCAGCTGTGCCCCATAACAGGATTGATGTCATAAGGCAGTATCTGTTGCAGAATCTGAAGTTTCAGCAACACATCACATGCAAAGAGTGCTTATATTAGCATTCAAGGCAACATCTAAGTTCTTTGCTGTGTAGTCATTATCAAACAGTTAATTTTTCTAACAGCTGAAAACTATTTCTAACATCCCAGAAAAGGATAATTTTAGAGGAGTTTGAGACTTCATTAATTTGAATTGTATGGGGTGTGTTTTTCTTTGTTTGGGGTTTTTGCATGTACAGATTGCGTTCAAGGCTGGAGATAATTCTGGAGGAAGCCAATAGGCAGTTAAAATTGTCATCACTGACAGACAAAATGAAAAAAATGGAGTTTTAGAATCACATCCCTGAAGCAGTTAAAGAGGACTAACTCTTGAAAGAGCATGTGTGTTTGAAGATCAAGATAAATAAGTGAGGAGAGCCAAGGAAGAATTAATTTGCATTAACCTAAATTAGAAGACTTTGGAGATAAATTTTAAAGGATTCTATGAAAAAAACCCTGAAAGATCTAAGATAGAAGATAAGGATGTTATCACACTTTAACATTATTATAATACCTGCATAAGAATTGTAGCACTTATATGTTAAAAACAAAATTGCATTCATCTTTGCACTCCAATAGATTTGATAAAGAAAACAAATTCCAAAGTAATATCAAGTATCCTAAAAAATATGAATAAACCCCTTGTTAGTCGTTAGTTGGCCCAGAATGAGATTATTGGAGAAAATTAATTATTTCTTAGGAGGCAGGCTCTGAAAGACAATCTGTCTTCTCTGTATTTGCAACTAGCTTTTTCACTGCAATGTGGTTTCCTTCTGCAAAACAAAGCAGAATGGAAAAAAGTGCTGTTCTTCTGTAGGGGGTCTCTGTGAAGTAAATAACTCTCCTTAGATCATTTATGAATGTCAAAGCTTTTATTACAAACAAATTCACAGACTTTTCCATACAACATTACTTGAATAAGATCTGTTTTTCAATCACTTAAATTCAAACTTGCTCTCTGACTTTTCTATATTCAGTGTAAGTGGCACTGTAAAAATTACCAGGAATTTCCAAGATCAATTTTACTTTGGCTGTGACAACAGCTAATATGTACAGACAATTCAGAATTCTCAAGAACTATGGAAGTTACTTGCATTGTTGACTAAAATTATTTGAGAACATTAGTATTTAGGAGTTGGCCAGACATCAATCATTTGCTCTTCTCGTGCAGCTCCGTCACTCCTGTGACTCAAAAATATCGGATAAAATCAACGTGCTGCGGAAGAAGGTGGGGAATCATATTGTACAAAAGCCAGACAGAAGAGGAAGATTTGTTAGAGCATGCAAAAGCATCCACATTCCTGTCTGCTTGGCATGAGCAGAGGGTAGGAGAAGCCTGATGGTACAATGTAGTGTCACAGAGCTGCCAGTCAGAGCTGTGGATAGATGAAAAAGTGGAGGGGGATGTGAAGTAAGGAAAACCATCTGGGATAGGAGGAGGACAGTATGAATGTTGCTATGAGCTTTGCTACCAGATGCTGGCTGGGAAATCCGATGTTAAACATGCGAGTTATGCCTGAGAGGATTCAGGGGGAAGTGCACCTCCGATAATGCCTGAATGGTGTCCTGGTCAATGCTCCAATCAGATGTCTGTAAGAGAAGACAAGATGAGGACTTGTGACATTTTCACATTTTATAGGTGGTTACAGCTTATTTCAAAAGGTGAAAAAGAACACAGTAACTGAACATGTTGGTGTAGTCTTTGCACAATTGATTGGAGCAGATGGCAGAAGTGCTTTGCTACAGAGATAGCAGGAATAAAGAACGAACTGGTAGCTCCTGTGAAACAGCAGGCATGTTATGTTCCTTGCATCTGGTCCTATGCCCATCACATTGCATTGTGAATATTTTTGCCAAAATCAATTCCACTTTGAATTTTCATTTAAATGTGGTGGTTTCAGTAACTGCCTGAAAAGCTGTCTCACATTAAAAATACAATTTCTGGTCAAGTCCAGAGAAAAATTTGCCTGAGAGCAACTCAGCAGCAATGAGGAAAAGGGTAGATGTTAGGAGCTGGTATTAAACTCCTAGCCTGAATAAAGCAGTTCAGAAAAAGAAGCTTCATTTAAGTTAATGCAATCACTTACTTTAGGCTGGGATTTTGCTAGATTTTGTCAGAAAATTTCAGCAGTCTCAGATTTGCCTAGTGCAGGATGGAAGGAGTTCTGTAATAATTTCCTACTTTTCTGTAATTTTTGTAATCAAGCTACATTTCTGATGAAAATGGATGTGACAAAGGGACATGAAAAGCCTGCCTCTATTCAAAAGATGGGAGTCAATCTTCTAACTTCTATAGCTCCAGTAGAAAGAAGTACCTTGCAGTGATACGCATCCAAAAATAATTTAATTCATAAATTATATGACCTGTTCTCACCCTTAATAAGTAGCAGATAGTTCTAGTTCTAGAATCTTCTGAACTGTTTATCTTATTTCATCAGGTTCCAGACATCTATGTAGATTTAAGTAATTGTCAGATAAATTTCCATATTTTTATGGGCTTACTCAAACCTCTCGTTGAACTTTATTGCTTTTCTTTTGTAACGGTACATTGACATCTATACTAAAAAATAAAAAGTACAGTTGGGATGTGACTCACAAGTTACCTGCTGAAAAATCATTTACATTCTCATCTGTGTGTTACACTGTTGGGAAAAAATATGTGATGTTCCTAAGTGGATCTGACACCAAAGGCTCATGTTGCAGATAACAATTTTCAGCAGTTAGACTCCTATGTCCCCATCTTCTCTTCTGCCCCTCACTTACAAATGTCAACAGCTATAACATTTTTAGAATACCCTGGGAAGAGTGGCTCCATTTTGAGCAGTTAAGATTGTGAAAAAATGTGCCTGAAGAACAAATGTTTATAAAAAGCCTTGGAAGATTTTGTGAAAGTATCAGGGATCAGTGCTGTTTGTTATCATGTACCAATGGTAATATTTGCATCACTTAACCTTTATGCAACCTTTTAATGTAAGGTTAAATACTGCTTTAATATAAGCAGTATTCACAAGGTATATGTGAGACAAGAAAGAAATTCTGAATGCAAAAAAATCCAGCCCTTGACCTCAAATCTCATTTAATGTTTTCTAAAAGACATCTAATCTTGAATTTAGATAACTGATTTGGAAATAAGGGTTATATAGCTTATAAAAAGAGAAAGCAAACTGAAGTATTAAGTTTCTCACCCTACCACTTCATGTACTGTAATGCAATGTAAAACACCTCTCTCCATTCCCTCTCTACTCTTTGTTTATGGAACATCAAGAGCAAAATGCATCTTGACGAGTTCATGAGCTTGGGTGTTCAATAAATGTTGAAATAAGCTTTTCCTTGTTGTTTCTGAAGGAGCGCAAAGGAATTTTAAACCTTCTTTCTACATCAAAGGTAAAATGGCATTCTGTAGTCCAACCAGAAAAGGTGACTTATTTTCTTCCCTGTTGCATTTCATGGGATTACCATAGAGTATTAATAATTGGCTGTATGGACATATTTAAACTCATGACAGCATCTTCTAAATGCTCTTTACAAAGTGTTATTTCAGTCTCATTGTGTGTAGTATTTATGCTTCAGGACTTTGTGACCAAGCAAGTCTTCCCTATTGAGGCTTAAGACCCTATTCAAAGAAACAGTCAGAGGATGAAAATATTGTACAAGAATCTTCTGAGTTAATTCAGAAAAATGCAAGTTGGTCTTCTCCATACAGTGAACACTCATGCTACCCTTACATAGTCCTTGGCAAATTGTATTCAAATGAATTCTAGGATGCTGTTGTTTATCCATTATACTAATCATAGAATTGCTTCTTTTTATATTTGTTCTGGAATAACTGTTTTATTAGCCGAGACCAGTCCTCTAAAATAAGAATCAAAATCTTACTCTCATTGCTTCTATATTTCATGGGAAATTTTTGGCGGAGGGGGGAAGTTTCAGAAGGTAAAAGTTTTTTGTCTTGTCTCCTTAAATCTTGTTGTAAAACAGTGTTTTAGGATATATGGACTTTCTGCTGACAACTGTACCAGTCTGTCACAATTCCACACTACATTTTTAATAGCAGGCATGAAAATGCACTTCTGATTTAGTGGAATTAACCATGCACTTGGAATTAAACCAAACACTTCAGTTTTTTAAGACCTAAAATGTTCAGTTTGATTCCAGTAAGAGAATGAGAGATCTGAATCATATCTAGCTCTCCTGCATGATGACATAAATCTGCTCAAATGGTTAGGTACCATTATAAAAAGATAGGGTTAATCATAATAACATCAGATCTCAGTAATTCTTTTCATGTCCTTGTATCTGATGACCAGAACAGGTTTGCACTGAATGACTTCACAACAGATTCATCATGTAGCAAAGCTTAAGTTCTGTGAGTGACAGAAAACAGCCTTTTGAAATGTATTAATTTACATATCTTTCCAGTAACATTACTATAATAAAGAACACAAATATATGGACGATGTTCTCCATGTCTTAACATCTGAAATCATTATTGCCCTGCAATATAAACCAAGCTGTTTGTTTTTTTTGCTTTGGTTATAATTTGTCAAATGTGTCAAAACTTAAAAATGCCCAAACCCGCACTACTTTCACTATGAGCTTACTGTGTGCAAGTGTGCTTTTGCGAAGAATTTTCCTTTGTTTTGTTTTAAGATTTTTTCTCTGTCTCCTTTTCCTTTTTGCTCTGTCAAAAATATTATGTCTGAACTCTGAGCCATAAGAAGTTTGCAAAAAATTAATAAAATATCTATTACGGTTCTTTTAGTTCTGTCAGTGGAGGGCACATGGTGAAAAAACCTCAAAGAAAAATGGATTTTCACTGTTTAGATAGATTTTAAAATTCAGTTAACTTATTGAATATTTCAAAATAAGAAAAGAAAAAATTAAAATAGACAAACATTTTGCTTTTTACATCCTTGAGCAGATAAAATAATGGAATTTATCTTTTATAAATTATGCACAAAAATGCCTTCAACATATAACACCATATTACAAAGCCTTTGAAAAACAGTTTTACAACAACAGAATTTATTTTATCACTTGTCTGGATTTAATATAAGAATTGTATCTTTGTCATTAGCTAATGCAGAATTTTTGTACATGTTAATGACAAATTTTTCCTAAAAAGTAATTGTATATGCCCCAAACCTGTTCATTAGAGAGTGTGAGTTATCTGCTGAACCAGTAAAAATAATGGAAAGGACTGGAATGTGGTAGGAACTTCAGTATCATCTGTTACACTAAGTCTTTCATTGAAGTGCATTAAAAAAAGAAAAAAAAAGTAAAAATTTATAAACCTTAGCATTTTACCATGACATCTAGAAATTACTAATTGAAACCGAGGAAGGCATAGTTTGCAATATTTTTTCTTCTAGGAGGAAATTACTAAGCACTTATTTTCCTTCCAGAGTCTGAAAGAAGACCAGATCTCAGAAATGGCTTTCCATGCTGTTGTGAATCACAGACAAAAAAACCAAATTACTCAAATATCAACATGAAAATTTAGGGATTTGGTTTTCATTCTTTGAATTTTCTGAAACTCAAAAGAAAGGTGCCATATACACCGCCCTATAGAACTAATTCAAATCTTAATGTTTGAGTGTGTTACTAAATAAATTCTATTTTATATTATCTCAAGTATTTTAAAAATTCATTTGCCAATTTTAAAATGTAGGGACAAATTTGTGTAATTCTTTTTCCTTATCTTTATCCAACGAGGGAAAAAAATATTTGCTTCCATTTTGACAGACCACATTATTAAGAAATTCAAATTAATTTAACTTCAGAACACACTTTAAGAGGAAAGAGAGAAATGAAAGAGCAGAATTTTAGAATTTAGGTGATATTTTCCATCATTAACGTGATTTATTTATAGTAAATTTAGATTGTGTGTTGATCTATGAACCTGATTATTCACACAGTTTTGTTGTGGGGTAATTACAGCGGTTGAAAGAGGTGTTGGGTAGTGCTATGAGAAGAAAATCCATGGAGAGTTGCTACGTAAGAAGAATCCGGTTTCAGAATGTGGTTTCAGCCAACTGAGCTTCAAATTTTGGAGACTGTTATAATATTCAGGAAAGTGTTGTGAAATGTTTACACTCTTTCTTGCATTTCCACTTCTACTGGTGCCAGAGATTGAGCTATGTGGCAAAGATGGGAAAAAAAGCCCTCACATTTTAACTCCTCTTTTCAATCCAATCTTAACTCTAATACTGTTCTTCCGCCCCCACATTTTATATGCATAGCAAGATGATGATACAGAACTCTTGCTTTGCACCGGTTGCAGTCTGAAATGTACCTTTCTAATTATAATGATCTTTCCTGAATTTAGGTTGGTTTTGCCTCTGCACAAGTGAAAAAAAAAGTGTATTACAAGATCTAAAAGTTTTACCTAACCAGAAAAGGCAAACTCTCAGCACACATTCAGCAATCACATTCAGTAATTTGTTCAGCAGTAGCATACTTGCAAAGGCTGGTTGGCCATTGGTTCGACCGGGTATGGCAGTTTTAAACACATTTCACAGAAGACACCTAGAGACAAACTCCTCACTTTGGTGATTTTAAAAAAGTAGACTGAGCAAAATTTGCAATTGATTCTAAACTCAGAACTTCATGAATTTATGAGATAATTCTGTAATGTTTTTTTATCACTTCTGTACATCTCCATCACTTTGGAGTTTTTTCTGATATTGAAGAACTGAAGTTGTTTTTTAAAAAAGTGTATTATATAACGCTATACAGATATATTAAGTATTATGTAATATAGATATATTAAGTACTGAGGTTACAGTATTATGACAGCATCTTTGCATCTTCTCAGTGTCTCCTGTAACCTTATTCTATGTCTATCAGCAGTGAACAGGAAAAGCTGTTCTATGGATATATGCTTAGATTTATAGCCAAAAGGTGAATTGATTACAAGCCTCTGACACCTTTGTCATATGTGCTATAATGAAAATTCTTTCGAAGACAATGATTAGCAGGAACACCCAAGATTTGCTGTTCAGTTCATTTCTTCACTTTGAAATCATGAGTTAAGAGATTTCTCTCTCTTGATACCAGAGGATGAACTATATATAGTGTCAATGTCTCTTTAATGGCTGGCCCTGTTTACAACCCGTGAGGCAGAAACAGAGACTTGGTAATTTTCAAGAGCAGGGGATAATTGATGTGGGGAGAGAGGTGAGTTGTTCTACTTAAACAGTGCTAGACTTGAACTATATAAGATATTAATATCTTACCTTCCTCCAAATCCCACGGTAGAACTAAAAAGCAAATTCACTCAAATTGTTCATTGTGCTGGAATAATCAATTATCTGAGACATTAGAAGTAAAGTCACTTTTGCATTGTGTATTTTTAGTGTGAATATATATGTATATAAACTCAGTAAAGGTTCCTTGCTGCCTTTGCCTTTGGATTTTAGGTACCACAGGAACAGTTTAGGCATTCAGTAAAAAAATCATGCTGACTCGTTTCCTGAACAAATGAAGTCATTAAATCTCCTCACCTTAGAGTGTAATATTGACCTAAGATTTGAAGTGGGACTTGCTCCTGTGACATCACAATGATAAGAAACAAATGTAAAAATTTGAGGAGTATGTGTATCTCATAAAAATGAACGATTCTTTAAAAGAAGGAAAATAATGAGCCTTTCTGTCTTGATGCACAGTGGAATGAGTATAGAGAGAGACAAAGGCTGGAAAGGCAAGAGAAGGACCTGTTTGTTTTCTGAAATGGTTTTAAAGCTTGTACAAATCAAAACCAATGTATAGCAGACTCACATGGGACATTATAACCAAGTGCTTCAGGATTATATTTCCATAAAGCCCATAGGAGGATTTTCTTGATTTAGAGGTCCATACCAAGCTTGAAAATAAATGCCTACCCTACCTTACCTGCACAGCCTGAATTTACTTTGGAGCTCAGTTACCAAGCCACTTCATTATAGTTGAAATGCCATGGCAGTCAAGTGAAGTGCCAGGAGTCTGGAAAAAGGGAAACTTTATCTTCCAAAAGGGTAGAATGGAGGGCCCTAGGAACTACTGAGCTGTCAGCCTTACCTCTGTGCCTGGGAAGATCATGGAACAGATCCTCTTAGAATCTCTGCCTGGGCACATGGAGGACAGAGAGCTGATTTGAGACAGCCAGCATGGCTTCACCACGGGAAGGTTGGACAAGGCACTTCATGAAGAGGTTTGATCATTCTTTCTCTAACTTATATTGCCAGGAAAAGTGAGTAGCTTTTATAATTTGCAAGCAAGTGACAAGCTTCTTTGCTTAAACACAGAACTACAGAGCTGAAACAAACTTCTGTACTCTAAATTGACTTCCACACACAGAAACATGACTGATTCATACTTATCAGAGCTTTCCACTGATCTTTCTGAGCTTATGAGCTGTCATTTATATTCAAGCTTAATTTGATTTGTTGTTCAGTATACAATCTTCTGATGGAAGACTCCATGATACACAACTGTGTGGGTGTCATTTTTTCTTTGGGTGACTGCAGATGTAGGTTGAGCTTTGCCTAAATGTTATTTACTTGCTATTTTCCTGTTAAAATATGCTGTTTTCTGCTACTTCTACTGTTACCAAAAGGTACACATTTGGACTTAATTTTCCCATATATGGCATTTGCTACATGAAGAATTTACCTTGAAATGCTTCATTTTATATGGTTCTTCTTTGACATGAAGAAGAGCAAAGGGGATGAGGGAACACATTTGGGTTCTCCCTATTAAAAATAAGAATATCCATGAAGTCTGGTGATGACTTAATATCTTACTCAAGGTTTGCCGGAGTCAGGAGGTTTAGTTTTTGCTGTCCTTGTCCTGAAAGGTGAAGTATGGTCAGTAACAATTTATTTGCAGCCATATCCTGTCCTCTGAATCTGGAGGCTTCATCCAGTGTGCAGATCACGATATATATATAAAAATAAGTATATAAAACAAGACATGTAGGTGAAACTGAGCAAGAATTTCCATTCCAAATGTATTTCTGAGTGCTGTGAATGGTCTGTTGCAAGATACATCAAATACCTTTCACCTGTGCTAGCCATTTCCCACCTCATATCCAGGCACTGAGGAGGAGGATTCAGTTAACCTTAATCCTACTGTTTCTTCCTTTCCAAGTGCTTGAGCATTCTTAAATAATTTTTCTTTTTTTAGGTGCTGCTGTGAGCTGCACATAATTCACTCTACAGCCAGTACCAGTTTGTAAGATGCCCTGAAGACAAGACAACTCCTGATGCTGAGCACCGGTAGACATCGTGACATGTTTGATTGTAAGAAAATTTACTACAATTTTTTATAGCTGTAAGAAAGTTGACTACACAAAGATGTACAAAATTACATATATAAAATCGGAGCATATGTGCACACTCAAACACAGAGATACACTAGCGGCTGTAAGTTATTTTTATGCGCTGAAGAAATATAAAAAAAATGCTGACAAAGAGAAAATCAAACCCGGGTAGGTCAGCCACAAACATTATTGAAATATTTTTCCTCTAGGTTTGGTAAGAAAAGAACCAATAATTTTTAAAAGGCCATTAGCTTTAAATTGCTTTCTCCTTCAGGCAAGGATTTTATCCTTTTCATTTTTTCATTATTATTATTTAAAACTGGCAATTTTTCTGGACAAAAATATAGAAGTAAAAACTATTACAAATACCATTTCCTCAAAGAGATTAATATAAAACTCTACCAGAGTCATTCATCTTAAGTGATATTTTACACATATGGAGACTGCCAGAGATAAGAAATCAATTATTTTGTTTTAGCTATTGAAGTATAATATATCTTATTATAAGCCCCAGAGAAGATGTGCACACGGACAACTATGAACAGTCTTGTTTTGCTTTACCTAGACTTGAAACAGGGATGGACAAAGTCAAGCTTTGATCTGCTGACATTGTGACTGTGGAGCTGCTCCTGAGCCAATCTAGTAAAGAAGAAAAGCAGTCTGTGACAGTTTATGTTTGGTGACAGGTTAATATGGTTATATATGGGGAGCTGATATGTGATAGAAAGAACGCTTGTACCCTGAACTGATCCATGGTGTCATGGAGTTCCATTATTATTTTCCGAGGTGTTTAAATGTTGCAAGTTTATATGCAAAATTTTGTTTAATATGCATAGTATGTAAAAATATATGCTATATATTTTTAATAGTTTTTGCCATTTCTTAAATGTTAGATAATCTTGGCTAGAAAAGAATTAACCAGTGGTATTTGTAGCAGGTGAGGAGGAAGAGAATCCATGCTGTTTGACCTTAGGCCTCTAGTTTGCTCATCTGACAGAGGAATTTAAAATATACGGAGAATCCAAGATGCATTACAGGGGACTAAGTAGAAAGGTTCATAGTATAGGTATTCTCAGTAAGATTTTCTCCTTGTTCTTTGAGCCCATGTGAAGCTTTTGTGCAGGGATTGGTGTTGGATTCTTCATAACGCTCTCAGGTCATTTGCAACAAGCTCAGATTTTGTCAGAACTTCTCAGCTGATATAGAAATTTGATGCTCTGGAAGTGTGTTTCAGGAAATAAGTTTATGCAATACTCATATTAATGTGTTCTCAAAGAATTTTGTTGCCTTGCCTCTGAGTCCAGGGAATGAGATTACTCTGTTCATTCAGACAGAATAATACATAAAGGTCGTTTGGGAGCTCTACAGCTGCCATTCAACATGTGGGAGGCTATCAGAATATATCCCTGGATTTACTGCAAATAATGGATACAGAACAGGACACTCTTAAATATCATGTGAAAGATTATCTATTCATTGTTTTCTTTCTATTTCACTCTTTTTATTTGCATTTTACAAGAGACTGTAGATTGGATGCAGCACCAGAGAGGCGGTAGCAATTTTTATGCTTGGTTTATTGAACTTGGTCGATTTTCCATAGTCACGTGTTTGTATTTCAAATGCTATTGAGTGCCTACACTTACATTCTGACACACTATTTTTAGTAGCACATTGACTCTACAATTCATTTATCCACCTCATGCACATGTGGAAAGAAATTCACAGTGTAATCAGGCTTTGAAAGTTTATTCCAATTGTACCTCAATACTTGAGCCAATCTTATTCTAAATTGTGCTTTTTGAACTGTATTGTGTATTTCATTGTGATACAGTTTTGATATTACTTTTCCTTTTTCTAACACATCAGTTTTCTTTCTGTAGTGTGTTAGATACCACCACACCAGAGGTCTGTAAAAGCTTACTGAGTAATAGTATTTTATAGGCATGTTTATATTTGCTATACAGGTGTCCAGAGCTCTACTGAGAATTTTTCTTGGAAACTTAAACAGAAAAAGCCTAAAACCTCACAAATAATTTATACATCAAGAAAAGACTACTTAAACTACTTGCTTACATTTAACTAGTGTGTTTGCATCTTTTTTCTTTGCTTGTTTTTATTTCTTGTAAATGATCTCTGTTTGTAAGTCAGAAAGAGGGAAATTCATTTCACAAAATAGAGGTAAAAATATCTGAGCTTTTTATTTAGTCAACAGAGGGAAATAGGCATTGCAGGGTACAATTTTTATCATAGAGATAATGTCTAAGAGAGGATAGATGAGAAAATAGGTCTAGGAAATATTTTCTTTTACTTAGGCTGCAAAATAAATTTTTCTTTGAGTCTATTGTAGTTTTGATTATTTTCTTAAAATTCTATAAATATATGTTGAAATGTGTTTTAGAAAAAAAATTAAAAAAATATTTATAAAGAAACCATTTAGTAAACAATCCGATTAATCTGAGATTTCATAAATGTTTTTGGTTGGCCTCTGATGTCAGTTTTTTATTTGGATAAGCAATTTGTCCTCCACTAATGTGCTCTTGTTGGTTCTGTGAAATTCAGTTCAGAAAGCGAAGGCCAGTGCAGAATAGTTACCAAGACCATTACACTGGGATGCCATATGTTGTCATATGACATTGAGCTGCTGCGCATCTGTACAATTCTTTTCCCTTCAAATCCGGTCTGAATCTGTTCTGGGCAGTGCATAACAATATTATAGTCTAAAATCTGGCATATTTTTTAGAAACCACAGCCAAATATGCTGCCATTCAGCTTCTGTCCAAGCCAAGAACCATGGCCAGCTTTTCATGTCTCATTCAACGTTTGCCTTTATGATTCCTGTTACTGGAAATTGCTACACTACATACTTCAGCAGACCATGATAGTTCTATCTTGTTTTGTGTGAGGAAAATTATTGGACACAATTATAAACATTAGATATGGTTTACAGAAACTTAATGGTTTTTTAATGTCAATGGGATTTATCTTTCATTGGTATAAATTTTTGCTTTGTTGGCCTTCTATCCTACCATTAACTTCTGCAAGGTCATATATAATTTTCTATTGAGTATTTTTCTAGGCTGCTTTTTCTTCTTTGTTTGCTATTTTTGCACTGAATAAATACAGACCACTGTATAAATAGCACTACTGATTAGATAGTATTCCAGTAACAATTTTTGTCCTAGATTAAAACCCAAATGTTCTGAGCAGTATGATAAATTTCTATTTATAGAAAACAGATGAGAACCTATATGAGTAAAGGGTAAACCATTTTACTCTGTAAAATAAATGCAAAGTTGTACTTCATATGCTAAGTCCTTACTTTTCATGGCGTGTGAGGAATGTCCTCATGATTTGTCAAATACATATGGGGTGATTTGGAAGAAGGCCATCTGCCCTGTGTTATAATACAAATAGAGATGGCTGTTGCACTCAACGATACACAAAACTAAGAGAATTTGATCCCCCTGAGATTTACTTGGAAATATAATTGTAAGAAAATTGGATTGCTTTGCTGATATTCATCACTAATGAGAAAACGTGGTGAAAGGATGATCAAAAGTGAGACCAAGAAAAGATAACTACAGAATGGAAAAATGGAAAATAAAGGAAATGCTTTTGTTTAGCTATGCTCTCTTCCTTTGTGCTGCATCTTGTAAAAGTGTTCATAATACTTTTTCATGGAGTGGTTCAGATCCACTCTGTGTAACCATGGGCTGTGGGTATAGAGAGGCCATACCTTGCGAGGGTGCCACTGGCTCTCCCACTGCCACTCTGTTACACTCAGTTATTCCTTGAAGCCTGTGGTACAATGCCTACTTTCTTCTGTAACTCATGGGATGTGCTTATGCTGTTTCTCTCACTTCCTTTGTTTCTGTCTTTCTGTGAAGTGTATCAGAGGGCTGTGGCCATATTCTGCCTCCAAAGTGTGCAGAACTGTAACTTCACTCACATTTTAAAGTACCGGGTGCTCTAAAAAGGGCTAAAAAGACTAATGGACCAAAAAGATCTGTCACTTGTGTGTATTGGGATGGTGTCTAAAGTCCATTGTTCTTCCTGTACCACCCCATCTCTTCAGAAATGTGTTGAGAGGCTGCTCATATAAAAATGCTAATATTTCCATTTTTCTTGGGCTTTCTTCTCCAAGGAGGGAAAGGCACTTGGACCCTTTGTCTGTATCTCATGCTCAGAGTAAGGCAGCTTTAACTTTTAAATTTACCCCTGTGTATGGCAGTGGCTGTATGGTAGTCTCCAGCCACAGGCTCAATACAGGTAGTGGAGATGATTCAGTCAGAGTCAGATCCTTCTCTCATCTCCCCCCATACCTTTTTCCTGGGCGAGTCATCTTGGTCCTCACTGTCTTAGTGAAGTCATCTTCATCATGAATGAATGGTTAGGCTGCTTAAACAATTGCCATCAGAGGTATTGGCCAAAAGCAGGTTTTAATGTGAATTTGTAAAAGTGCAACAGAGCTTGATGGCTAGGTTCACTCTACACATTTATTACGTACATGAAGCATATATAGGAAAGTCAGATTAGAATCAGTTTAGGCTAGTTACACAGAGACCAGGGATGCAAAAAGGTAAGGATAAAAAGGATACAGATACAAAAGGGGTTCAAAAGGGTTTAGCAGAACTTAATATTTGACTAATTTATTATTCTTATAATGATTCAATAGTATTTACTACAATTATGACACTGACTTAATTATAATTTTATAATAACAAAATTTATATCATAATCAATTCACATGCACGCACCTATGGAAAAGAGATGTATTTATCTATAACTATATCCATGTACATCAAAATCTCCCTCATGATCATGGAAATACATCAAATCTCTTAACTTTTCTCAACAGGCGTGGGTTACACCTTGAGGAATATGTGCATAGGGGCCTATCAACCTTGGCTTTATCATCAGCCACAGTGTCAAGTATCAAAAACTTGACAGTTCATGAGTTCCAAGAGGCTTCCTACTTAGAGAGAGGTGCTGGTGCAGCCTGCTGTGGTCCAGGGGAGCTCCAAGGGGCCTACCTCACGATCACCCTTTAGAAGGTTGCAAGATGGTTGGCTTTACGTATATGCAAAATTTTCATCCTGGAAATATCCCATCTTGTTATCTCCTGGACTTTCCAAAACATTTGGGAATCATTTCAAAAGCCCCAGCAATAATGGTACTGTTCCACTTGGGCTACAAAGCAGTTGGAAATGTTCCAAGGTTGTCAAGGGTGACTGATTATCCTTTCGCCACCTTGGCCAGGCAGCTGATGTTCCTGTTACAGTCATTGTTGTTCCCACCTGAATCATACAAGAGGGCCTGGTAGGGTCAGGGATGCTCCGCCACCCAACTGCTAGAGTAAAGGGACCCTGCAGTGATCAGCTGGTTCAGTCAAAGCTTGTCAGGAGTTCCTGAGGTCATAGAGCAGACCCAAAAAGGAGGATGCAAAAACACATTCTTGAAAAAAAGAGACATCTCAGAAGTGGGACATTTTTAGATATCACAATGCCATGCCTTCTGCGTTGGTGGGGAGCTGGCATGAGAATGTGCACGTGTGTCCGACCCCTGGTGGCAAATACCCGAGGACTATGCCAGAGAAGTGTGTCTTAGAAATGCCATCTGGGAATTGTTTGGAAAAGTGTAGTTGAGAATCCGAAGCATGCCAAAGACTGTTCCAAAAATTTAATCACATGAGCAATGACCTTTTAGCATCTTGAGCACATGCCCAGGTTATGTTCAATTTACTAGTACAGATCTAGCTTCTGTTTGACAAATGTTAGTCTTGCCATGTTTTCTGAGGTTAGATTTCAGCAATGTTAGTCAAGTTTTACCTGGGAGAAAACTGCTACTCTTTTCCTGATTTCTTGGCATAATGTTTTTAAAAATAGCATAGGAAAATGCTATGAGAAGTAACTGGATTGCTCAAGGGGTTTGCTGTAGGAAGTTACACTGGATTCTTTGCTGATGTCCTTAACATAGAGGATAGCAATGGGATGGACAGGTACAGAATTATTCCTTTTTCAGTATTTCAGATGTTAAGAAAAAAAGTATGGATGAGAATAGAAGACTGGAAAAACAATGGTGGTCATTATCTGCTCTGCAATTTTCTTACGCTGAAGTAGGTACTGTCCATCTGCAGAACTCTTAGTCATGGTATAGCAGCAAGACTTCTACTTAAGAAGGATGAAATGAAGATTCTTTCATTGCAGAGAGATTCATGTCCCTCCAGTCTGTCAGAGTGAGAACAAGATAGCTGCCAAGAAATTTTTTTATTTAATGATGGTTTTCTGTAGTATTTTGCTTGGAAATAGAAAATTACGATTTCTGCCTCTTCCATTGTTGTTTTTGATTGTTTGGATTGTTACCATCTCTATTTCTTCATGAAGCTTGCTGAAATGAATTATCATTAAGTCCTTTACTTCATTCCGAAAGTCTTCCAGTTGGTCAGCTTTGAGTCTTCAATGGGTTTTGCTTAAATATGTTTTTCATGTTAGATCTTAGAGAAAATCAATTAAAGCAAGTCCAAAACATTTTACATTTTCATTTTAGAAATTGGGTTCATGCTCCTTTCAAGATTTGGGGGAGTAAGACATGAATGGAAACATACAAAAAGGGAGATCAAAGCATACCAAAGTGTGAGTATGTGGAGTGCCTAGAAGGCGCTGTCTCAGAAGAAAAGGTACATTGCTGTGACCACAAACAGCTGAATTGTCTGAAAGTATGCTAAGCTCTGTGAGCTATTTGGTTTCCTATTAAGTGAATTTATGACAGGTTGAAACATGACAAATCTTTTCTGACTGAGGCCCAGTCACAGCACTGTAGCTATTCTCGTGACAGTGTTGGTGTGGCTAAAAGCACATCTCACTATATCAGATAATGTGTTTCAATAAGTTATATTTTAGAAAGTATAAGTTAGGTGTGCATGTTCACTCTGATCAGCTTCTGGCTTTAAGAGATTCTGATTTCACTCATTTGCTGAATGTTGGGAAGGTCATTAAAAAATGTGGGCTGTGTGGAAGTAGCAGTGAATTTTTAATATAACCTCGTTAATATCAAACCTGAGAGAGAAGAGTGTTATCAAGTCCAAAATGCTCCCAGCCACAAAATGTGGAAGGGAGAGGCAGGCCTTGGGAGTAGGTAGCTACCACCTGTCTCTATAAACAGGCTGCTGGCAAGGTCACCTTGGTCATGAAATGGACTGTTCAGCCATCCTTGTGATAGAGTCAAGTATTATTGTTTTGTGTTAATATGTTAAATTAGAGTAAGTAGCAAGTAGAGAGCTATTCAGAATTTGAAATGGATCTGAATTTTGGCTATAAAAATAATCAGACAAATAGTGGCAATTGGTTCATTTTGTAGTTAAGAAGCGTGTCAAATCTATGGAAAATTTGGAATTAGTCTATTACTTTTTTTTTATATGGTGCATTTAAATTTGACAGTCTGTTTCTCTGAAGGGACTCACTTTATTTTGGTTTGGCTTTAGGCTATCAGAAATGTGATGCTGTGTCATACTGAATTCAAAATATTCAAAAGTTTATCAGTGGCTTAGTTGAGTCTGTAAATAATTATGATAGAAGGTGGATAGCAGATTTTGAGTTCTTTATCAATTCAAGTATTTGAATGGCTTTCTGGTATATGCCAAATGAATTGCATGTTACTGGCTTGATACAAACCTTACGTTACATTCTCTTGCAATATCTAGTTCAGACTAGAGATTGTGAATTCATGGCCTGAGCATCAGCAGGAGGACAAAGGTCTTCAGTGAAACCTGCTGAAAGCAACAAGCTCAGCCTCAGGCTCCAGAAATGAGAAATGGAGTGTGTGGGTGGCAGTGCTGCCACTCCACAGATGTGTGTGAGCTCTCAGACATTCTTGGTCTGTGTTGTGCTTAGCATTAGATTTTTTTTACAGGAAAAATTGGAGATAGTGACTGTATGTTGCTAGGATTTGACCTACTGAAGGAAATGTCTTTTGACATTACTTATGGAAAAATACAGTGGCTACAAATAGGAGTTAGAGAGAACACCGTTATGGAGAATTATAAAATATAAAGAACTCTCCTAGTGTATGGGAAGTTATGGTTTAAATTTTTCATCTCTATCCTCTCTCAGTGATCTGGAAATTAAACTGATATTTTACAGTTACGGTCTCCCTTCTTCCCTGGCTTTACCCAGTATTTTCTCCTTAACCAAAATGACATGAGCACTCCCGTGAAAACCTGCAGGATTTCCAAAACACTCTCATAAAGAGGATGCTCTGTCAGCTTGCATGCACAGCTGGTGCCCTCATTCATTCATTATGTGCCTTTTATTGTTAAAACCAGTAATAAGCTATCAGAATTAGTGTCAAGTATCATACCATCAGAGACTTTTTTCTAGTAGTAGGGGTGATGAACTAAAATCCTTTAAATTACACTACCTGATTTCAAGCATTTTTATTACCGCTGACTCCAGCTTTACGGGGAGGGTGCTACGATGTGCTGTCACTGCTGTCACGCTGTTGACTGAAACCCATATATTGTAATATACTCAGGTTCTGGGATGCTTACATATATAAGCACTATACTTCAGATTTACCCTCTTTTCCTCAACCCTATGTGAGGCCCTGATCTTCTGCATGCCACGGTACATATTCTGAAGCAAAAGTTTGCTGAACCATTCTAAATTCCGTAGCATAAACAGCATACAGCTGTACACAGTCCTACATCTGTTCTGTCCCATCAAAGCAAAGGCATTCCTGTGTACCATACATTCTGTCATGCTTCATGACAAAACGATTTCAAAAATATTTAGAGATCATTTTCTTTTCCTGTTACTAATATATGTATGTCAGCAAAAGATCAGAGAGAGGATGGAGAACTATCCTTTATATAGCAGTAAAAAGATTTTTCAGTAATTCTTAAAATTTTTTCAAAAGCCTCTTAGTAATTTCCTTATTCTGACCCTGTGACTGACCTCACAAAGGATTGTAAAAGATGGTCTGGCTGACCTACACATATTATACCTTTGTGCTTATAAATGGTATCATGCAAAAGAGCAAATAATTACTGAACGGTGGTATCTGGCACCATTTCTATGCTTTAAATAAAACATTCCCTGCACAATGGTGTTCCCATTTGGGTGGAGGGGGTAATTCCAATGTGTCAGTAGCATGCGGAGACTCTGTGAAACTCAGAATATGTGCTGTATGCCGTGGGATGTGGCATGCAGGCATATGGGGATATTTAAGGTATTAAACCCCACTGGAGTATGGCTGGAGGATTACTGAGAGAAAAAGAGCTCACACTTGGTCTTTCCTCTTCTGTACTGACTACTGGGAGCTGTCTTTAGCATATGCAGGCTCAGCTGTGCCTGGGCTTTGTCCAGAGGGAAAGCTTGTTGAGACAGGCCAGTGCAGTACAGGAAAGCAGGCTGCTAAGAGAGCCCTTGATGTGAGAGGCCCCTGATGATCCAACTTGCTACCCGACCTTTTGTTTTATGTAGCGTCTTGGATGGATTACGAGCAATCAGTTTTCTTCCATAGTGAAAATGTGATGATATTACATTTATGTCATTATATTACACAGCCTCATATTTTAGCTGTGTACATGATATTATATCTGTTCAGCTGATATGATCCAGCATCCTAACATGCTATGCAAAAATGTTTGAGGTAACCCTTTCACTGTGTGCCACGGAACTAAGTGGAGTGATGCACTGACTGTGTTGTTTATTTTTATAGTATTTGAATACCTTTGATCAGCACTGCACTGGGCCACTGGGCCACATGAGCACTTCAAAATGCCCAAGGAAAAGGAAAAATTGTCTTTTCCCCACTTTTGTGCTTTCCTCACATAAGTTGCTCCAGTGTTTCTTTGCAAGGTCTGGTTTCTGCCCCCATGGATTTCTCCTCAGACGCCGTGTCCATGCCATCCTGCCAGGGGCTGTTTATACTTAGCAAAGAGACCATAAGTCCCACAGTTATAACTATGGTGTCCCTGACTGATAGATTAAACACTGACCTTTTGATGTGTAACTGGGCCAAAGAGTCTTAACTGCAAAAAGTGCATTGTGACATTTTAAAAAGTAAATGTCAAACATGGAACTAATGGAACATACACAGTGTGGAAGATAGATTTAAGGCCTTATATTAATTTATCAAGAATGGGGAATAAATGGCACTTCAGTGGTACCTATGAGGTACCTAGGCTACTTGAAGTCCTACTTCTACAAAGTAGAACTGGAAAATGAATCCAGTACTAGTAGACTAGTTATGAATTTAGTATTATGCAATGATAATACTAAAGTTTTTCTATTAGAACCCAAGTGTAAAACAAAAGTTCTTGTACTGTATTCTTGTCACAGAAAATTTTGTGTGTAGAAAGGGTCTAAAAATTTTCCAGTTGCATTAAAACAAAATGATTTATGAGAACAAGAACACAGCAATGCCCCATTGTGCTATAGTTTACAAATACCATTGTATAATTTAAGCTAGGACACTGTGGTTATCCCTTAAGGAACATATGGTGTATTAAGCAAAACCAATTCCAAATTCTCAGTTAGATTTACAGATTCTCTTTCTTTGCTCTTGTCTGAGGTTAGAATTGCAATGTTGCTGTTTTTCCAAAGTGGAAGCGTATGGTTTTGAAAGCCTCTTATTCTTTTATTTATTATATATTCTCTTTCATTTTCATGCAGGGATAATCTGCTCTTTTAAAAACTCTGGAACTGAAAAGTACTCAACTCTTTCTCACCTGAGAAACAGCCTTTCTGACTAAATGGAGACTGTGCTGTGTGATTCATGAGGGTCTATCTTACTGAATAAAGAAAGGAATTTTTGATACAGGCATTGTGTTCCTTGAAAAAAAAAAAAAAGGTCCTGTGGTTTGGAAGCTTTTTGTACAACTAAGATGATCAGCAGTAAAGTGGGTGACTAATAAGCATTAACACGGTAACTAACATTTTCTCCATCACTTCCATTCTTTTTCCACCCCTTCCCCTGTTTTTTTTAGCCCCAGCCATCATGAAGAGTGCCTCTCTGAATCTTATGTAGCTTCTGTATCCATACAGCTATTGAGCTCAAAGGCCTTTTAGATGCTTGACTGTATGTTCTTGGATGGACACCTGTGCAGGAAAGGTTAGGAGTTTGATTGTAGGTTTATGGGTAAAGAAATTACCTGGACACTGTGAAAACACACTGAGATGTATCAACTTACTTAAAATCAGTGTTAAGTGAACCTGACTCATTATTTACAGGTAGATGCCTCAGGCAACAAAAACTTCTTCAAATCAGTTCAAAGAAGCACAGGAAGCCCTTGTCTGTTCTATTCACATTCAACACAGATGTGATCTGGCTCTTCACCCATTATAAAACTCCATTTAAGACACACTTCCTAAAAGATGTTTTACCTTCACAAGTAAGTCTAGGTAGAATATTGACAAATTTTATTACATTAATTTTCTTTTAACAGGACTCTATGTTATGGTGTGTTGCAAATTAACATATTAAATCCGAAGGAAATCGGGTTCCTTGGGCAGTATCAGAAGTTAGAGGCTTCTTTCTCTGGGCTAATATTTAGAAAAACCTTTTCAAAGGTCAGTAGCATTAAAGAAAAATGGCTATCAGGCTAAAACACATAAAACACAGAAAAAACATAAAACACATAAAACACAGAAACATTGATTCCTCATACTTTAATTCTAGGTGGGCCAGCAAAGCAATTTATTTTTATGTGTTTTTTTCAGAAGAAAATGTTTTATCAATGGAGTTTTGCTAAGAGTGTAAGAATAAATCTTTCCTACAAGGAAACTAAAGTAATAGGATTAGAATTTGGACCACATAATCCTATATGATTTTTTTCTTTAAAAGCCTGTTTGTGTTAACTAGTTCTAACTGGATGACTCTAGGGTGCTCAAAAGCCTCCATGGGGCCAACGTGTTAAGTGGGATGCATTTCCCAAGTAACAAATTTAATGATCTGCTTTGAAAGAGAGGCTAAGAGATAATCAATAGCCCCCTAAGGACATATTCAATCTTAATGGATTTGACCAAGCAGATTATCCTAGTATTTATAGTTGCTCTTCACTAGATGGTTAAAAAAGTATGTTTTTAAATGGAAGAAAACAAAGAATTCTTGTAATCTTATTTATGAAGTTATTCATGGTAGCATTTTAGTCCTCTCGAATGTATCTTTTAACATTTTTATTGTGAATTCCATCATGTGGTTTTAAATAATTGAGAGAGTAACTTAATCTTCTTGGGAATGGAGTGGTATGCCCTGACATGTGGTGAGGCTTGTGTCATCAGAAAAAAAAGTCTTGTCAGTTGTTTCTCTGGATAATAGTGGTAGGCACTGCTTAACGATTCCATGTATTTTTTTCCACTATGCACTCCCTCAAAAATCAAGTGAGATCTTCCAGAGGGTTTCATTAGTTTTTTTTTTGAAAGGCACTTTCCTGACAGACATTGAACTCTGAAGAGTGTCTGGGCACCTTTGCTTCTACAAAATTCCTCAGACACACTCAACAGTTCTACTATTATATCCCTCACTGGTTTATTTTCTTTCCAAATAAACTTTTTGTCTTGACTGCTGTCCATCCCCTGAAGTAAACAATACCTTTGAATGCGCTGTCTGAAAATTGGTTCCCATGAATGTACCAGTAAGAGGACATGGAGCATCCTACTTATTTTGTATGATACATATTATTGCTGAAAATTAAGCACAGAATATCTGGTAATATTCTAGAGAGAGGACAAGGAAGTATCATAATTCAGAAACAGTCATTTGTGTCCCAGTGATTGCACTGCAACTCTATCCGTGTGAAAATCCACAGGTAAAATACCTGTCAAGTTACTACTGCAAAGGCATATTCCAACCCTGACAATCCTCATATCATGGCACAATGTCTTCAGGAACAATGTGCTTTTTCTATAACAAGCTCAGTACTAAGTAATTTTCATTCGCTAGGTTGCCCCATCAATGTCAGAATGCCAGATGGGACTGATGGCTTGTGAGCCATAGAGAAATTGTGTAGGATGGTTTCGCTAGGACTGAGAAATATGTCAGCAGACACAGTTGGACTTACTCTTTTCTTGTCCTATGTTTTCTCCATACTCTCTGCTCCCTTTATATAGCCTTGGGCCTGAGAACCAACATTGCTGAATCTGATGCTGGGAAAGAAAAAGAGAAAAAACGTAACTCATGCTGCTAAAAAAAAGTATCATGGGCTCACTAGTACAATAGGACAGGTTTCATTTTCTAGTAAATATTTTCAACTTTGCTGTGTTAGAATAAGAGTGCAGAAAGTGTGAGAAGTAAACCCGTGATGATGTGTAAATTTGTAAACATCTGGTCTAGTTCAACAATTTGGCAAAAGCCCTCATGACAAATACTTTGTATTGATCCAAATAAGGGTTTTAAAGTTGGAGACAAAGTGAACCCAAAACTTGGGAAATTTGATTTTAAAATTGCAACATGATGAAAGAGATTTTAGGCTACTTATAATCTTTGAAACTACTGTTACATTTAATAAATATGACCCATTTTTTTTCTAAATATCTTATATTTATTTTAATAAACAGTCATTAGTAAGTGCATCTTGTTAAAAATTGTTCACTCAAGTTGTCTTGCAAATGTCAGCCTGAATCATTTTATTTGATGGAGATCATAATTTATATATCTTACCTGCAGAATTACCATGTATCTTTTGAAGTAGTCTCCTTATTTTATATTCTAGGAATACTTCACGCAGTTTGCTGTAGATAAGAGTCATTATAGAAAAATTTAGGTGAGTGTAATCCCCTCAAAAATTAGATAAGCTCCATGCCATCTTTTTTACTTGACAGACACCGGATGCCTGGTTTTCAACAAGACTAAGACCCACCATTTTTCCTGTCTGATTTCTAATGTACAGTGCTGATGAAGTCCCAGAATCCTGAAGCTGCAAATGACACAGTCAGTCAAGTATTCAGGTAATATTAAAGTCGCTGCATGACATTCATTCATAGTGTTGCCTTTTCAGACTTGGTTTTTGAGCAGGGAACACATATTGCCAACAAAATGTGCTATCTAATGAGATGTTTTTAAGTGTAGAGGTTCTGGTTCTGCAATTTCTATGCATGTAGATGACCATGTAGAGTGCCAGTGACACATCTAAGGCTGTCTATGCAGAGAATCCATCTGTGTGGGCTTGTTGCAGGAATGCAGCCACATGATAATGTAAAATCATTCATAGAACTCTCACTGAAGTTCATGTCAGACTTAGGACAATGAGCCATATGGTCCTCAAGTGCAAAACTTTGAAGTTAAGCCAAAATAGTTTCAGTTTATTACTTGTCACTGACTTTTACATTTTCTTCGTTAAAAAAGAGAAAAGTGAAATCTTACCATGGTACTTGCAACCAGTAGTTTTAAAAAACTGTGTTTATTCTGCTACTACTACTTTTTCATATGAGTTCTAAATTTTAATTTCTGTTCTCTGCCAAGAGCTTTATCCCTTGGGAAATACTAGTCAAATGTAAATGATCTACCAGATTTATCACCTTTCTTAACAGAAGTGCAGTGTGTACTTATGAATAGTGTATCAGAGAGCTGAGACAATGCCTTTATTTAATTATTAAAGTGATTAAAATCTGACTGACATTTTTGATTGATTTTCTACTCCTCTGCACATATAAAAGCGAGTGAAAAATAAGGCCTTGATATTCATCAGTATCTATGATATTTAGCATTAATACTTGCAAGAATTACTTTGATATCAGCCTAATATGCTTTCCAGACACACGTATAGACCATCATAGATTTTATCAAAAAGCAATTGCCAGCATAATGGTAAATGCTTCTTCTTCATTGTCAGAAGCTTTGAAGACTGTGTATCACCTTCAACAACATATCAGCATTTTTAAAAAATCCAAACAACTGATTCCATTTATTGGTTCTCATTCCACAAAGCTCTCTGAGCATCCACTATGAAGTATATATGCTATCTAAAGAGCTGCTGATTGCATATGGATCTTCTCTGGAGGGCAGTCTCTTGTTGAATGTCACAGTTTCTCATTATGAAGATGTTAGAGCCTCTTACCTAAAAATTTTACTACTTATTGCTGCTAAATTCAGGAATTTGCTCCTCGCTATTATTGTCCAGTGACATAAAACTTTTTCAAAAATGTCTTTATTGACACACTTGAGGGACTGGATGCCATCCAGAGGGACCTGAACAAGCTTGAGAAGGGGGCCATCATGAGGTTCAACAACCCCCAGCATAAATACAGGATGGAGAATGAAGGGTTGAGAGCAGCCCTTCTGAGAAGGACCTGCGGGTCCTGGTGTTCAGAGCCAGGACATGACATGCCCAGAGCAGTGTGGGCAGCAGGGCAAGGGAGGGGATTCTGCCCCTCTGCTCTGCTCTGCTGAGACCCCACCTGCAGTGTCGTATCCAGCTCTTGGGTCCCAGCACAGGAGGGACATGAACCTGTTGCAATGGGTCCAGGAGAGGGCTACAAAAATTATCAGGGGACTGGAACATGTCTCTTATGAAGAAAGGCTGAAAGAGTTGGGATTGTTCAGCCTGTAGAACAGAAGACTCTGGGTTGACCTTTGCAGCCTTTCAGTACTTTCTTGGGTCCTATAAGAAAGATGGGGACAAGCCTTTTAGCAGGGCCTGTTGCAATAGGGGGTAAGGGCTTTAAACTAAAGAGGACAGATTTAAACATTGAACAGGTTGCCCAGAAAGGTGGTGGATGCCCCATCCCTGGAAACATTCAAGGTCAGGTCAGATGGGGCTCTGAGCAATCTGATGGAGTTGAAGATGTCTCTGCTCACTGCTGGGAGGTTGAACTCTATGACCTTTCAAGCTCCCCTCCAACACAAATTAATCTATAATTCAATGATAATCTTTATTGCAAATAATTATAATATCATAAAGACATAGTTTATACAGCCTCGCTGTGCAACTTAGATTAGGTGCAGGATTGGAACTTCTGTCCCTTGGAAGAATCTGTGATTGGAACATCTGTCCCTTGAAGGAATCTTTTCACTTTGTTTGAAATGTGCTTAGGGTTTCTTTTACTTTCATATTATTCAAACAAGTGTTTGGTTCATTTTTTTACTATGTATCATCTTTGTGTCTGAGAAAGAAAGAAATAAACAAAAAAACCAGCCTGCATAAACTTAATACAGTTCTGTGGTTGTACTGTCAGACTAGAAAATATATAAATTAGACTACGCTGCATAGCAAGATATCAGTACTTTTCCACTTTCCCATCCAAAAGGAACAAGTACACATACATAGAAAAAGGGGAAAATCTCAGTGGAGCAGTTGTCTGGCCATGTGCAGAGAGACCTATGTGACTGCTTGTTGTGACCCTGGGCTGCATCCTGCTGCTCAGATGACTTACAGAGAAAGTTCATGTTCTTCAGGTCCTTGTTTGTGGTCATGTCACCCTCCAATGGTCAGGTCTCCAGAGCAGCTTAAATGCTGCATTGAATTAAATGTTAAAACAACTCAACAGTTTTTACCAGTTCTCCAGTATCATTTCCCTGTGAGTACGCATGAACTATCTAATGTTCACGGCTGCTGTCTGCAGCTTGTCAAGTTGCACTGGGAGTGCCAAAACAGCAATGGCAGAAGAGATGGAATAGTCTCTGAAGGAGAATATTGCTAACAGTATTTGCAAATCCTTGAAGTATCTGCCTAAAGTGATAGCATATCAGAGTGTGTGACTGAAGATAACACATAGAGGGGAGAGGCCAAAGTGCCAGGCTGTAACAAGGAGCTGTGCCCAACCAGCTGAAATATCCCACAGCACTACTGTTGCATCCCATCTTCTCCCTCACTCTCTGGAGTGTGGCATGCCAGACAGCCGCCTGACCAGCTGGGGATGGTATGTGTGATGACAGACAGGGAGACAGAAGGGACTGGTTTGTTGATGGGGAAGTAGGAGTCAGGATTCTGTGGCATAAACCTCATAATCTGTGAGGTTTGAGGGTGGGTGGGCTTGCTACCTCAGAGTCCCAAAGCAGTTTGCTCCCCCCTCCCAGTTGCCCTCGTGTCATGTTGGTTTATGATAGTGGCTGGTGAATACTACATGCATATAGTCAGCACTCCTGCAATACAAGTACATGAATGACCATCTTTTTCATGTTTCCTGCACCCTCTGTGTGTGTATCTTTGGGAAACCTCCACAGAGAAACCTCTCTCAAACTCGTGTGGATACTATATATTGATTTTTCATCTTTGTAGTGCCATCTTACAGCCATAATCTCAGTCCTAACTGAGATTTGTAGGACAGATTTTACATCAAAAATCTTTTTTTCTTTCATAGAGAAGTCCATATTACTTGAAATGCTGATATCAGTGGCCTTCTAGATTCAGGACATTTTCTGAAAATAGTAGCTTGATCCTTAATGACTTTGAACAAGGGCAACCCAGCTGAGAGTGTGTGTCTACCCAGAAGGAAGAGCCACTGAACTCAGCATTGTCAAGCTCAGGCCTTAGTTAATTGGCCTGAAGGTTTGTGTCGCATTTTGATATTGTTATACCTTTCCTGCTGACTTCCTTGACCTCATTACTCCATTTTTGTTTTTTTTTTTGGTAAAATCACCAACCGTACAGTTTGGCTAATTTAGTTATAAAGCATAAAGGAGACTAATGATAGAATGGTCAAGTTTTTTGTTCTGTAAAAAAAAGAAGGAGCATCTGGAAGGTAGGTAAATGCTCCTCAGGGTGTCTGTAATTATACAGCTGGGAAGCACTGCTGGCCCTCACTCCAACTGCCACAGATGTATGATCTACTAATGAAAAAAGCAAATGCTCCCTCGTTCACTGTTGCCCTCTGGAAAAAGAAAAGGATACTTGAGATAGCATTAAAATTACTGCTGTACCCTTAAAGCTTTTCTTCTGCTGAAAGCTGATGAGTGTTTGCAATTTCAAAGCACTTTTTGAGTGCCTAACCAGGGAAACTCTTTTAGTTCTACATTTAGAAGGCAAAGCCCGCCCAAGCAATTTCATTTTTTCTACAGCTTTCCTGAAACGGTTGCAATCTATGTGACAGGGGGTGGGTATCAGGAAAAAGTGTTGGGAATTCTGATGTTACAGCTAAGCCTGTTTTGTAGTCTTTGCTCGCAGTTTATTGCAGAGGCAATTCCTCAAAGTCTAAGACAAAAGATTTTAAAATTTTTATTTACTTTTATTTAATTGAGTTTTTGTTGTCATTTGCACAGGACAAATACTAAACACATTTTGAGAACACTGTGGCCTTGTGTACCTTTAAATCTCAATGGGTGGCACTGGGCACTGGTGCCTCTTGGTGATACTGGGCACACGAGGTAAATGTGATGAGCAAATTGTATCTAAATGGGCAATCTTCACATGACTCCTGGAGTGGCCACTATTACTGCTGTGATGGTTTTGTCTGGGATAGAATTAGTTTTCTTCACAATAGCTAGTATGGGGCTATGCCTCGGATTCCTGGGGATGACTGAATACTCACATGTCCATGGAAAGTAGTAAATGAATTCTTTTTTTTTGCTTTGTTTGTGCACAGTGTTTTTTGTTTCATGTGTTGAACTGCCTTTACCTGAACAAAAGAGTGTTCTCACTTTTACCCTTCTGATTGTCTCCCCCATCCCCTGGGGAGCAGTGAGCAAGCCCACTGGGGCTTAGTGGCTGACAAGGGTTAAACCACAATAACTGCTTTGTAGTATGTTTTGAGGACATCAAAGAGGGCCAGCAACGAAGAAACATTGAGGAAAGACTCCAGTCTCAGAAACCACTGAATCTAGAAATGGTCAGCAGTGCTTCAGTGGGCTGCCTTTGTTGCACTATGACATAACACTCAGGAAATCTTGACAAGAAAATTATTGTCAAATATGTTTATTCTCCAAACTAAGCTGGGAATTTTCAGTACTAAAACTGCTTAATTTCCACTCTGTCAATCATCTGCAGTGAGATTCAGCTGTGTGGTAAGACCTGTCTTTAAACTTGCTCGCTTAAGCTGCAGCTGCCTCAGCAAAGTAGCTGCAAGCTACAGAATGCAAGAGTCAGAACACACTTGAGAAGCAGAGATGGTACTTGGGGAGACTGGAGGAGCACAAAATGGGGTTATATCAGGTGCACTGTAGGAGCGAGCAAAGTTTATAAAATGGAGAAACACCGAGGTATTTCAGTGCCCATCATAGGCAGTGACAAAACAATGTTTTCTAGAAATAAATGTAGGAGGACATAGACAAAGAGGTAAGGGTTTTTTGTTTTCCAAGCTGAATACCTCTGATAAGCTCGGTTATTCCTCATTCTAATGCCATTTGATACCTTTGATAAGGGTCATTGCCTCCTGTGAATCTTTTTGAGATGGAAACCAGACTTGCATTTCCCAAGATGCTCTTGTAGAACAAATTTTGTACTGTGGCTCAGTGTTTGGTTTTATTATCTACTCCTTTTCTAATAATGCGTTTTGTTTGGTTTTCTTTTGTGCCCGTTTTTGATCATTTGGCTGAGGTTGAAGCAGCTGTGTTACTGTGGTGATTTGAATACACCACTATTAGCCTTCTGTGTTGCTAATTTCTTTACATGGAAGAGTTAAAATTCAACATTCCAAATTCTGTTTAGCCCAAAAACTTCTAATTTATACTGGTAAGCAAGGCAAGCACATATTTTTGATTTCAGAGGCTAAAATGAAATGTCCTTAGCTTCTCATAAGGTTTAACAGCAGGGACTAAGCCAGGACTTAATGTGAATGTACAGCAACTGCAAAACTACAGACCTTTAGAAAGGGATGAGAGTGTCTTGCAGAGTTTTGAGGTGAGGTATATCAAGAGGAGATAATTCTCTCTACAAAATTTTTTATGTATTATTTGTTAATCTTGCAAAGTACATCCTGAAGGTTTTTGAAGCTGCTTTGTAGCAGATCACAGTATCTTTATGTTACTAGGAATTCTTTTTAAAAAGGAATTATCTATTTAAAATTTTAATCAGTGTATGTAGGTTTCAAATTACAAGTAGCCTAAGATGGAGGTTTCAAGCACTACTTACCTCTTTAACTGCAGTTGAATTATCCTGTTAATGTTGACAACAGCAT
This sequence comes from Oriolus oriolus, assembly GCA_013400235.1. Lineage (NCBI taxonomy): Eukaryota > Metazoa > Chordata > Aves > Passeriformes > Corvidae > Oriolus > Oriolus oriolus. Next base: position 314,776 of record VXBT01008719.1, read on the forward strand.
AGTTTGAATCAGTAGAACTCCATACTATATCTAGATTTTATAGTATCAAAGGTTTTGTTATTATATTTTTACTTTGTATTTGTAAAACCAGGATGATTTCTAGCTCTCCACAACCTGGGGGCAGGTGGCAGAATTTTTGAAGGTAAATTAAATAGAGCTACTTAGTCTCATCAACTGAACACATGACTTTATAAAACCTTTTTTTCTGAACCCTACATGCTACAAAGCTCTTCAAATTCCTAAGAAGATATCTGCCATATTCTGGGTGCCTTTTTAGTGGATTGTTAGAGAGACTACTTTCTCACACAAGGTGCATGTACTTAATTTTTTTATTCCTTCTTCTATTTTCCTTTTCTTTGGCATTAGAGAAATGTGATGCTACTGTAGATACTACAGTTTATGGTTGGCTTATTACTCAGAAGATACCCTGCAGTCATATCCAGTAAGATAAGTTCACTGACACTGGCTAGAGGTTTGAAAGGAAAAGCCTTGCACACCACTGATTCCCCTATGGAAAAGAGGCTGTGTTCTGTTCTGGATTGAAGACAAGGATGAATGTCCAGGTCTTGGGGTTCTGATTTAAAGGAGGGAGATCTCAAGAGACTGTATGTAACACTCTGCTCTTGTACTATTTTTAAATTTTTTATTAATAGAGTCAAGTGTGCAAGGAAACAGGTGGGCTAAGTGCATATCCTGATGGTTTTCTTATTTTTAGGATAGCCTGACCTATTTCTTTCATCATTTTTACTATGGTTTAAGCGTAACTAATTGCATGACTGTATTGGTCCCCAAAACACATAGGAGCTTTTAAGGTTCTCCATTGCTTGCACTTGGTCCTTCATAGCATCTGGGGGAAGGTTGATGGCTCTTCTATCTATCTTTAAAGATGCAGAGAAGGAGTAATAATACAAAGACAAATTTTTATGAAAAGAAAAATCTGCGTGAGGATTTGAGTTGTGAAATTAAAGGTAACTCTTAATATCTAACAAAATACTTTTCTAGCACTACAAATTGCAAATGACATGCAGTATCATTCTCTGTTTGCTAAATGGAAAGTGTGATACCAGCTTTTTGAAGTAACCTCAATATTGCAATTCTTCAGTTAGCCTTTAAATAGAATAAAGTGAGTCAGACTCAAACAATTACGTTTGGAACAAAGAGATTTGATTACCCAACCAGAGGCCTCTAGCTTTTAAGTCAATACAGTAATTTTGAATCTGCACTTGCAGTGATCTTTATAAATATTGCTTCATAGTTTAGTCTTCTAAAAGTCTTGTCAGGAAACAATTATAAAAGGCCAGCTTCAGGCTTGGTGTAATTAAATGAAGTGAGTAAAACTACACCCATGATGCATTTGGCTCAAGATTATGCTGCTGTCTAAATGAAAATCTTAAGTGTGCAGCTGGTTTTAATTATATAACAAGAATAAAATTACGTGTGGACATTTCTAGAAACTATTAAGGACTTATGACTCCATTAGAAACCCAGAAAGCATCCACTGTCATAGGGTAAACATTCTAGTTGGCACAGCTTTCATTCCCTCATTCTCCATCATTCCCTACACTGTACAAATTTTCACTCTGGGCATTACGATAGGCAGGGGAGATGCAAGTTTCTATTCTGCAATTGTACTAAGGTTCTCTTTTGCCACCAGTTTCCTTTATGTCCCTATACGTATCCAAGAGTTATCACAGCTTTCAGTACTGCAACACTGTAGACTTTGGAATCTGGAACAAGATCAGATTTCAGTGCTAGATGACTGCTTCCAAAGACGAGAGAATGCCATCACTGTCATATCACACATTAGCTACAGACATAATGAGCTTAGAACTTGACTAAGAAATTGGAAAAATAAGGAAACCCTTGACCCCTACATTTCTGAAATTCATAGATAAGGTGCTTATCCATTTATTTTGCTAGGGGAAGGAGAGAAGGCATAGATTGATGGTATGATCATAGTTCACCTACTAGAGGACAAGCATGCAGTGGTTATGATAATTTTTGTAATAAGGATGTATGAAACCTACTTGAAAATCCACAGGCTTGTTTGTTTAGCTGTCACAATGTAGAATCTCCTGATTTTCACAAATCACTCCTTACTAGGCTGGATGGGTGTTCTAGGGTGACTGCACAAAAAGACTTAAGAATGCATTCAACCAGGATGGTGTCAGCCCATCTGCAGAGCTTGCTGCTGACTCCCTCAGCAGGGTGACTAATTTGCATCCTGTTTTGAGGTGTCTTTTACCTCAGGCTATTCAGGGTAGCTGAAAGACAAATGATGTGCTTCCAAGAGCAAAAAAAAAACATAGGCACACTTAACCACAGCTCCTAAGTTCCTCTGTGAAGCTGTGCCAAAATGCAAATACGACTGTATGAACTAGAGACCAAGGACACGGAAAATAGGCTATAATGAGCAAAGTAACCAGCAGACTGAATAGATTACAGGAGCTATCCATGGCTGACCAAGAACAAGGAACAATTGAGTTTTATTATATTTTTTAGGGTTTCTGAACTCTAGGAGAATATTTGATGTGGGTTATGTTTTCATCCTGTGCATGCTTTTAATTTGAAAACTTACTGTTTCCTGGGGATGATGTAATTATATCTAGTGAGGAATAAAAATTGAAAGCACACATTGTGTGGGAAAGATTAATTGCATCAAATATTAACAAAGGCCATTATAAATGAGAAAGATAGCTTGACAGGAATTTCTTGGATTAAACAGCTAAATTTTCCCTCATAACTCTTAATTGTAGGACATTCACTGCTTTTGGAAATATGGTATACAAGATATTGTAACTTTTCTTCAGAGAACACTTGAAAATATTTTGATTATACTGTACCAGCTGGCCTTATATGAATATATTAACCGGCCATCAGTTTAAAAATGGATCTAAGTCTTAGCATAAGCATATCTGATAATTCAATTCTATGCATAGGTTAAAACACTAAAATAAATTAAAATTTTTCTTTGGTCATATGGACTAATTTCAAGGAAGTACAAGTGGCTATATAGCTATAAGTAGACTTTGAAGTTTTGCTAGCCATATTGGAAATCAATATGAGATAACATGGCAACAGGGAAGTTTTGGAGGATGGCTTGTTAGATGAAGTAAGAAGGAAGGAAACATGTAGATTCACAGTAGCATACACTTGCAAATTTTGTAGAAAAGTTATGACAAATACAGTTATTGTCCTGACCTTGATTGTTCATTTATATAATTAATTTGATTAGGCTTTTTAAAAGAAATTTGAATGTGATATTATTTTTTTTTTAATGTCTCCGGTTCTTAAAACACAGAAAACTTGTGCTAAACAATGTAGTGAAAAGACAATGTGACTGGCCACAAGTTGTATTTTGCTTATGTGAATACATGCCTGGATATTGGAGTGAAGTCCAAATTCTGTTTATTGATCTTATTATTCTAAGCATCAGTATATAATAAAGATATAATTTTTCCAGTAGATGTTACCATCAATGGCCTTGTCTACTTTTCTTCTAATTTGTTATATTGCTGTAAAACCCACTTGATGGGAATAGAAATTGACAGTAACTCTTATTTTTGTCCGCAAAATGCCAGAGAACCATCTAATATCTATGAAATATAAAGAAATACTGCTACTCAAATTTATGACACTATTCATTCTTGTAATGCCACCTCTCTCCAGAAAAAAAAAAAAAGGTCTGGAACCACCCTGAGCTGCCACTTAGCTCACAAGATGCTGCACACGCTTTCAGACACCTATGGTTTTGCTCATGAGCATATGCAGGTGTTCCTCTGAAACAGCTGAGCCTCTCTCATCAGATGCCAAAGGCTCATCCTCAAGAGGTCTGAAAGGCTGCACGTATTTGCAGAGAAGCCTCTCTGATCCAGGTTTTGCCCCTAATTCCTTTAAAGAACCAGATAAAAACCCTTTTGCATCAGTGTGAACAGCGTTTTAGCCTCAGAAAGAAACCCTTTGAAGTTGTGTGAACTATCATTGGAAGCCTTTGAAGGACTTCTGATTGAGACTTCTGGAAGATGTCAGCACTGTTTTCCCTAGCTCCTGGATTCAATGAGGCTCAAGCAAGACTGCTATCAACCTGTTCAGACACTGGCAGTTTGTGCAGCATGTGTAGGAACAGTTGCAGCCACCTGGGGAATTTCAGTCCAAGCAAAGAAACACGCGAGTATTTTAATTGCTTGGAATCGTGAGTTGGAACAATTTACACCGCAAAACCTGGCCAAGTTACCATTTTCTGCCTTGTCATCAGCTGCACAGCTCACTGAATTTCTTCTGAACTCCCATAATTTGCAGTCAGACATCCTAAGGTAAACCATAACTCATGTTGTATACGGCCCACAAACACATGCTTTATTTCAAGAACCTGAATCCTGTAATTGTGCAGCAAAGCAGTCAAGTGCATGTTCATCTCCTTGAAGTTAGTGGGAGCTGAGAACAGAATTATGATAAAATGTATACCTGAGGGCTTTGCTAAAGCAGGATTCAAGGGGGTCCTTTTGCATAGTCTTTGTCTGGGAGGCCTACAGTCTGCTGTATTGTATTTCAATAACCCTGTTTTGTTAAATCTGTGTAATTATTCTCAGCTATAAATTTTCATAGTTCCAGAATGTGTTGGTTTAAAAAACAAAAAGCAATAGTTAGCATTAGATTCATAATGAGAAGACTATAGAAGGGGCAAAACTAAATAACTTATAATTACTTCAATAAGGAGGAAGCGATCCTTGCATTTATGTCATCAGCTCTACTTAATTTGTACATGAAAACCTTCTAGAAATTTTATGTAGCGCTTTCAGGCTCTTGAAGTTAGGATTTATTAATTTTTTTATTTATTAATAAAATAATTATCTTCATGTTATTTTAACATATAGCTATGGGGTTTTTTTGTTTTACACCCATCAGTAGCGTAGCAGACACAGAAAATGGTTTAGAGAAAACACTACACTTCTGTATGACTAATGTTTTTAAATATCTGATAATGTTTTTTAAATCAGAAATATAAAACACCAAAATATGTTTATAAAGACTAGAATGACAAAATATAGGTCTCACAATAATGTTAAAGTAACAATTTACTTAAGATAGATTCAACACTAATTATTTAACTCGTGGTAGGTACTGACTTTCTGCAGTAGCCTGCTACAGATACACTTGTCTGTCCTCTTTAAGATTCTGTGTTCTGTGCATGACTGATGACATCTAGAGTATCTGTACACATACAAACATAGTTAATTGAATCGATACTGTGGTTGATCATTTAGTTTCCTTAGTTTCATTAAATTCCAGTTCTTAAAAAAAGTTTCTCAATTTACAACGTTTTTTCCAATTTGCTAAATAAAATAATTTAGATTAAATTCCTTATGTCCTTCATTTGGTGAAGTCTGTCAGAAAAAAAATACATATTTCGATCAATTTTTACTCTATATATACATATATATATATATGTAATAGAAAGACAAGCTTAAGACTTACATACAGTCAATAAAGACCTCCTGGTAGAAAATTTAAGCCAAGACAAAAAGGATATTTCTGTAAGAGGCACATTGAAAAGAGTGCTCATTTAGTACTTGATACAGAGCTCCTCCAAGATCCATCAGATGAATTAACTTAGGTATGTTTTTTGGCTGCCACCCATGATGATCGTTCCACTTCAAGCTGAACTTAATGGAGCTGGAATGAATCTTTGTTTATAGTTCTTATAATTAACATTCAATTACACATTTTTGCTCTTAAATATTTGGTTGAAAATGGTTTCCTTGGCAATCATGACTTCAGTGGAGACCCATCTTTGGCAGCTTAAGTTTAAGACATTTAACATTTTTGAGCATTACTTCCACAGGTGTGTTCCAAAAAGATGACCTGGGGTCCAAACTGTGCCAGTTTATGAAATTACTCCTTCTAAGTGGAAGGGAGTGTTTTGAAGACATGGCTACCATATTCTAGTTGACTTGTGGTTCTCAAAGACAATTATCTTCTGTAAGCTAAATGAACACTGTTTGCATCTTGGCAATTAATGAACTACAGAGAAAACAGTATCTTATTATTATTGGTGATAAAAGAATAGAATCCAGCTATTAGTGTCTGGCTAGATTTACTTTGAAACAGCAGCAAGAGAAAATAATGACACTGTAAAGTAAGGCTACTAAAAGTTTTAACTTAATTCAAATAGAAATGATCTTAAATTAATGCAGTTTCTTATGAAATGATCATATTTATAGCTCAGTTTTCATCTAGAGATTTGCATTCTTTGGTGATTTTCAGATAGAAGCTAGTTGTACTTCTAATTATGGGATTTAACCCACATAAAAAGATGCAACTGTGCCAGAGCTTCACACTCTACTCACTTAATCACTGCAGATATTGACATTTTGGAGGCGTAACTGAAGATGAGTGTTTGAGCTTCTGTATTCTGTTTATGCAACGCAAATTTCTGACCACACTACTGACTCCGGGATTCCAGGCCACAGAAAGGAAATCTGAGGGTCTGAAAGGAAGATGCGAGTCAACAGTGACCATCCGAATTGAGCAGGTTTGCTGTTTTAGCAGTTAGAGTGCAATATCCACCAGGTTAGTCTCAGTCATCCTATCAATTTTTGAAGAGATACTAAACATTTTATTTTATTTGCCAACTCCTCATCAGCGTATCAGTCTATACTCTAAAAATCTCCACAGCAGATGCTGTCATGCTGAGACAACCAGAAAGTGAATATTCCCTGTTTAATATGCCCTCTTACTCTCCAAGCTTGATGAGCGACTTCCTGGCTTTGAATTCTGATGCCATCTCTGGTGCAAGCTGGAGACTGCATTTAGCAAACGGCCACCTAACTGTGAATTCAGGAGAAACCATGTGTGTAGCCATTGAGGAGAGTTTACATATCTATCAACACTTGTTTAATGCCACGTCTATCTCCACATGCTGATCTGACCTTGTTTTCACATTCTTGACTTTATCATCTTTGCGTAAATCTGGATTTATATCCTTGCACATTGAAAATGTGATCCCACTTTATCACTTAGAAATTGGAGAAGGATTAGCGGGAGAGAAAACTGAGTGCAGGAAGCCCACAGCACAATTTTAGGTCTTTCCCATCTCATAGCCTAAAAGGAAAACCTTACAGCAATTTTCTAATGTTTCACCTCAGTAGTAAAAGAATTGGGATAGTCATTCAGCAAAAAGAGCCAATACTGGTGTACCAAGGGAAATGTCAACATCCCCCTTGTCATGAAAACAAGAATTGACATTTAGGAGATGGAAGAAATTACAGCTAAACAATTTAGCACTCTTTTCTCTTTATGTAAAGGATAGCAATGCCAAGGATTTCTGGAAGATTCTGTGTAAAGTGCTTGTAAGGAAGGCTGCTGCAGCCAGTGCTTGCATAGGAAACAAATACAGTGTGACTGGGTGAGAAAGAAAGATGATTATTTACAAAAGGCAGAAGTCACAACTTTTTTTCTTAAACAGTTGATAGATAGGTAACTCTTCTCAGCAAGATAGAATTTTCAACAGATATATATAACTAATCGTTCTAGTCTACCCATTACTTTTCTCCATCTGCCAGCATCTTCAGATGTGCTGCATGGTAAGAGAAATTCATATCTTGTAAAACAAGTAATGTGGGGTAAATGGCTTTCTGAATTCTGTGAAATTTTTCATTAGTTAAAGGAAAGCTCTATTCTAATCATTACACACAATACAGAAAATAATCTGTGCTCCTGGTGGTTGCTGTATTTTATTTGTGTTTACTAAATAAATATGAGAAGCCTTTTCTTTTTCTCCCTGCATTAGTTACAAGGTAGAAAGGGTTACAATAGCACTGCTAGTCTGTTTCCCAGGTGACAATTCTCCAAACTGCTTAGTTCAGAAGACAGTAATTTCTCTGTAGCAAAAATTAGCATAAGTTGAAAGTACTTTGGTAAATATTACCTTTAAAAGTTGCCATTAAAATCACATATGATTAGTAATCATGGAAAATGCCGTGTTCAACATAGAAAGTGAGTTATCTGAAATAATGTAAATCAAATATTCTCTCCTGTAGTGAACAGGACAAGAATGAAATGTAAATTATGCAAAATCATCATTAGGAAAAAAAAAATGCATCAAGAATCTAAAAGCACCCCAGTACTGGAAAAGAGGGGAAATTTAGGTGCCTAAAGTTGATGTTACTAAGGGTTTAAGCTTGTAAAATTATTTTAAAAACAACAGGGCAAAGACATGACAAATATGGAAATTATGGTTGTCATGGTCATAAATTCTTGGCCATAAAAACTGGCCAAGATGATTTTATGCAATTATAAAGTAAATATATTGATCAATTAGACAATTAAATAAGACATTAAGGATTTGCATTACTGCAAATATTCCAAAGAGTTTACTAATTCAGAGTGTAACAAAGGTATTTATATGGATTGATTAAAAATATATGAAGATATTAAGTGCTGTGCAACTATAGTGCCTAAAAAACTTGCTTCACAGATAGATGCTACAGTATTTTTTAAGTTGAAATGCTGAAAGCAGAAAACTATAGTGTAAAACATGTTAAGTGTGCTATTGTTATTGATATTTCACCAGAACTATTTTTTCTATTTTTTTTTTCTGAGGGAGAAGGGCATCTTTCACTCTTTTCCTTTTCTCCACAATACTTTTATGATGTCTGTGTTGCAGTCTACTGTAACCAGTGTTTTTTAATAAACCATAATCTTACCTCATATAACAAGCAGCCATAAGCAGATCCTTACTGATGTCTGAGAGCTTACACAATGCCACTTCAGACAGAGATGCTGTGTACCAAAAGCGGTACGATGACATTAGCACTGCAGCATGTGCTTCACTAGTAAAAGTATTAACTCTGCCTCTCATCATGGGAAATGAATTCAAGAGTAGGGCAGTCCTAGTAAATCTATACAGATTCTCATTCTGGAAGCAACTCAATTGCAGCTATTTCATTTTCTCCTGTAATGTGAGGAGATGCCCAGAACATAAGATGGCAAATAATATGTTTAAATGTGCTGAAAGTAGCGGAAGAGATAGGAGGAGAGAAAATGCCTGGGACAGTGAAGCAGGCATACATTTGCTAAGGCATACATTTTCTTATGGAATTGCCACCATCCTTATGATCATGTGGCAGCTGCCAGCCTTATAATTCTTAGAATGCAATTTTTATGCCCTTTCTGGTTGCACTCGCCCAGCTATAAGATGAAATTAATGACATATACATTAAGCATTTGGTTTAATTTACTAATTCTTCACGAGTATGTTCCCTGTGCAAGCCTGGAATGAATGCAAAAACAGAACCAAAAAAAGACAGGAATGTAGGAGATAGTTACAGATGATGTCTTAAGCGATAACGTCGTACTAGCTGCTTAGCCATCAAGTGTTTGGTAGCAGTCATGAAATGTGTAGTTTTGAGGTGACTAAGTAAGATGCCAAGGTTATTCTTTTGCAGATGTTTTGGAACACTTCTTCCATGAAGGATGGAGAAGGCCTTTGATTTGATAATTGAAAACAAAAGCTTGCTGAATGCAACAAGAGATTGGAAAACCTACCATACTTCTTTTTGCTCAGACGAGAGGTGATGAAGTATCTAGTTTCGTTATTTATTCAGATGACCCTCTGACCATTTCCTTTTCCTCTAAAACTCATTGAAAATGTTTCACTATATTTTCTTCTTTCTCATTATACTGCATAGTGAATAAAAATGATGTATTTTAAAAACAAAGTGGATGAAATGGGCAGCCACAGAGGCCAGTGGATAACACATTACATGCATTTTCTGTAGAAGTATTTCAGGGGCTGGGTTTTGGTTTTTGGGGTTTTTTTTTGTTTGTTTGTTTGTTTTTTTATACAATCGACCTGTATCTGAATGCTATTGACTGATCAATTTATATCTGTATCCAAAGATGCTTTTGTATTTCTGATTTACCTGACAACAGATTGAACAGAAATCATAAATCTCACAGAAAACTACTGGACTGCATGTTTGATATACTTCAAGATCTTTTTATTCTGCCCTTAATCAGGTACAGGGAAATAACCTCAGCATATTCTTCATATGTACTCTACCAAGTATGCTCCCAATATTTTTTCAACTGTTTGGATTTTGTACAACATGTGGACAAAAAAATGATGAACACCAAAATGAATATGGAATGAGTTCAAGTGGTTGAACCAATAAACAAGGCTACTGCAGCATGCAATCAAGTTTATTACGTACATGAACAATAAACCTGGCAAATGGTGTGCTGAGTAAGTTAAGTAGTAGGAACCATTTGGCATTGCTTTGTATTTTATTTATGTGCGTGAAACATATTTCATTATTTGAAATGCCTTTTAGAGTGACCTGCTGGGCTGTCCAACTGGATAAGTGATTTATGTTAGTATATGAGAGTAATGACATTTAGAGAGGAAGAAGGAACTCTGTGGCAGTGCTACTTTACTCCCTCCTGGAGCCTCACAAAATGTCATTTGTTTCATGCTGAGTGCTGTTTATTTTAGAATAAGAGACATTTACAGGTTTGACTCCTAAAGTGCTCTGAGACAGCCTAATAAAAAGGCACAAACAAAAAATAAATAGAAGAATTGCATTATTTTAATGCAGCATGCCAAATTTCCAGCAGTGGCAGAACCAACCTGTTTGTATTTCATAAGAGCAAAGGAGGCTGTCTCAGACTACAAGATTTTTTTTTATAGTTTAACATGTGGTTTCACCATAAGTTAAAGCAGAACTAATAGTGTAACCCTTGCTTAGAGGGCTGTCTAAGCTGCATGATGTGGCTGCTCTGCCTGCATTAGTTCAAGCAATTGTGTGCAGTAGGGTTGAACAGTAACTCTTCATCAGGAAAAAAAGGTTTAGTTTTCAGAGGGATAAATGAGTGTATTCAACTTGTTGAGTGGCTGTAGAATCATAGAATGGTTTGAGTTGGAAGGAACCTTAAAGACCGCTGTGTTCCAAGCCACCCACCACGGGCAGGGACACCTTCCACTAGACTGGATTGCTCAAAGCCCCATCCAACCTGGCCATGAACACTTCCAGGGGCGGGGCATCCACAACTTCTCTGGTCTGTTCCAGTACCTCACCATCCTCACAGTAAAGAATTTCTTTCTATTATCTAATCTAAAACTACCCTCTTTTAGTTTAAAGCCATATCCTTTATCGTACCACTGCATGCTCTTGTAAAACATCCCTCTCCAGCTCTCTTGTATGCTCCCTTCGACTACTGGAAGGCTGCTACAGGGTCTCACTAGAGCCTTCTCATCTCCAGAATACTTTTTTTCTGCCCAATAGTTCATACCCTTAGTTACAGCTGCCTAACTACTATGTACCTTTTAGGGAAGGAGGGGTGTTTTGTTTGTTTGCTTTGGTCTGGATTTGTTTTGGTATTCTTTTTGTTGATACATTTTCACATTTTCAGTAAGAAATATTTTTTTTCATGTGTTGCATGGTGGGCTCCATGGTGATTTCAGCTGGGAAAGGATTAAACTGGATCAGGCAATAAATTTGGTTTACATCCAGAAAATAATGCAGTCACAACACTATTTATACAGTCAATAAGCCCCTGCATCTCACGAGGTATATTTTTTTCTCTCTTTTACAAGTAATATAGAATGTATCAGAAGACTTCCTCTGTTTTTGCCATCCTATATAGAACTGAATGAAGACTAAAGAACGAAAACACTGAGGAAGAGTTCATGGCCTTTCAGGAATGTTTCATAGATATAATTTAATAGAAAATGAAACTTATGATCCTGCATCTGTTCAAACCTTATTTCAGATGTAGAAATTTCTACTAATATCTCACTGATACTTACTTTTTTTTGCTTGTATGAATTCCCCTGAAATCTACCTGATCCCTTTATTTCAAAGTGAAATTGGTTTGCTGCACATCTATCTTTCTGGGACGACTCAGAAAAGCTGTGTTACCGATGTGTTCTCTTTGTGTCTTAATTAATAGTTCTTGATTGTGAAGGTTTGCTTAGTTGTTGTGGAGGTGAAAGCATTAATTCAAAGCATCATAATAAATACAACAATTTGCAGCAGTGCTTCAAGGAAATGTGATATGCACAGTGTTGAACCAAAAAGAGTTTGAAGGCAAACATGATGGTTGTAGCAGTCTGAATGCAAACAGGGAGAAGGGATTACTTAAACTGCTTTGGTGCAAATCCTTCATACTTTTGAAGATCCATGCATGACCCTGACTGTGTCTCTTGCTTTCCATCCATTCTCACCTCTGTGGTCAGCTTGAAGCATGGTTTCACTGACCCATGCTGTTGTAGTCCTAATTTTATAATATATGCTTACACTAAAGAGCTTTATTGTTTCACTGTCTATACTAAAAGGAGTAACACCTCCACCTCCAGATAATTTTTTTTCTCAGTATTCACTGGCTTTTGCCCTTTGACAGCATTACCATTGTGAGCAATGTGGGTAGAGTGACAGAACTGCTTCTTTCAATTTACAAACCTGAGTTGTATTTCATTGCAAACCTATAATGAATTTCCACATCCATGGTGTCTTTTAACTGATATGTCTTGAGATTTATTCATGAAAGTTTAATCACGTGTAGCTGTGTTCTGTTGCAAAATATGTACTGCAGAGTTCTAATAGGTTTTGAAAATACTTTGCTGTTCTTCTTACTGGAAGAATATTGTCATTGCCAGAGTGATGACCATCACCCAGCATTTTGCATTGTATTTGGCAGAGATTGGAGGAAGAATTCAAGGAGAGAAATATTCATCGTTATTTTAATTTTATTGGGGAATAATAGATTTCTCTAAAAAGTAGGTAAAAGAGAAGTGTCTGCCTCTTTACACAGTATTTATTCCTATTTATCAAGGACTCATGGTTAACGTATGTAAATGGTATTGTGAGAAAAATTGTTGTTTTTTCATTTTTTTTTCAATTTTTCATTTTTTTAAAAGCTTGGCTTTGATTACTTCAAATGGAAATTGAGCTTAAGATGGGAAGGAAAAAGATAACCCTATACCACTTTCTACGTGTGGTCACGAGAGTCTTTGAAATAGTTACAATATATGAATTACTAGACTTTTGTCATACTATATATAGATATATAATCGTGGGCACAAACCAAGGATGCCTTTTTTTTTTAATGTGGATTATTACATGTCCCCTTACTCTCAAAAATTAGACTGCTCTGTGGTTTCTCAGACACAAAATCCAACGCCTCTGAAGACAGGCGGGTAATGTAAATGTTGGGATAACAAAGTGCTGTGATTGGGAAAATTCGTCAATGGTTACTGGCAGTTGTGGGAAGGGACTTCCAACTGCACTGGCCTTCATCACATCCGAAAAATTGGAAAAAATACTACTAGTGAGCATAACATGCCTCTGATAACTATTATGTTCAGTGAGCATGAAAATCTGTCCTTGTAAAATCCATCACAGAATTACTGATAAAACTGAACACCAGACCATCTTCATAACAAGTGACAGAAGATAAGCTTCTCCATCAATAAGTATGATGCAAGTGAATTAGGATTTTGTTCTCAGTCATACTGTGCAGTAACCTGCCTTTTCTATTTACCTTTTGATATCTTAATGTCTACACCTCTCCCTTGGCATTCACAGTGTTGAGAGATGCACCTTTCAAATTCTGCCTGTTTGTGCTATTTCTGCTAATCAGGAGATTCATTTTCATCTTCTTCACAATTCTCAATTTCAGAAACAGCTATTCAGATAAATATGTTGATATTTACTTAATTGCTTCCACAATAAGGGTCCCTGCACATAAATAAACCTGAGTGAGGGTTGCATGTGTAGGTTACATATTCTGCACAATATATGCTGTGCAAATACATGCATTTATAATATCCCAGCACTGAATTATGCATTTTGCCTAATTTAAAAGGCTGAAGTCTCCTGCACAACCCACTGAAAAATTCTTTTCTATTTAATGTACTTCTTGGGAGCAAAAACCATTGAGAAAACAAATATATTAAATCTGCCCACAGATTTTTCTCATTTAAATTTTTGGTAATTTGTATTAACTATTCCGAGACTTTCCTTTTCTTGGAAAAACAGTATATTGGCAGCTAAAACCACATCCATTGCTTGTGAATGTTTCTAAGATCAGTGAACAAAATATTGCTGCAGCAAATTCCCATCTTTTATTTTGATTGACTGAGAGTGAATATGGGCCCAAATGTATTGCTGACATTTAGAGAATCAGAAGATGTCCCATAATATAGCTGTAGTGCTTAAAAGAAAGGAAGAACATAGTGCATGTGATGTTTTTCAATGGCTACCAGTTGCCTAAGAAGATAATTTTTTTTTTTCTGTGACACCTCCTCAGTAATTTCAGATTCAGCCTCTAATCTACTGGCACTGATTTTTGCCGTGGTCAGTTTTTGAATTGCAAAGCACGAGTCAGAAAGTAAAATGGATATGTCCATTTTACAGAAATTCAACAGTCAGCAGAGACAGGAGGGTTTGCAATTGGAGAGCTGGTTGCCTGCATCTTGAGGCAATCTGGCCTCCACCCCGTGCTTAAGCAGTGGTATTGATCGGTGATCAGTGGTATTGCCTGGCTACGCAATTACCCTGATGGAACAGTTGTGCTTGTGCTCAGAACAGAAGAACAAAAAGAAGAACAAATACACAGGCTTAATGATGGAGCTCTTACACCCCTAGCCCATCTTCTCATGTCCCAAAAAGATTTTGTGTATTAAGCATTTGCTAACTGTTAGTACATAACCTGATCCCCTCAGTGGCAAGGTTAGTAAGACAACTACAGTAAAATGGTGCAGCTTATGACAGTTGTGCCAACCAGTAAGGCCCTGACCGTGCTGGTCTGATAGGGCAGCAGTCTGTCTCTTATGAATGGAAGGACGTTTAGATCCCTCTTCCGAAGAGATACCTAGACGCACTGCACTGAAGAACTCTTCTAAACTGACAGATATTTTCTCTTTCCCCTTCTAACTCTGAACTTATGGAAGAGGTCAGGTCTACATGCTTATAATTGGGGTATCTCTAGGAGAACAGTGTAGTCTAGAATAGCTTGCATTTTTTATGTATCTCTGTAAACATGGTATAGACTTCTACTATTTAACTATTAACTATTTAACTATTTAACTTCTACTATTTAACTATGAAAAAAAGTACAATCCAGTTGGAAATCATGACTGTGCTTTCAGTATTATTCTGTCATAGCCATAAACAGGAATTTTTAAATGGTGGCCTAAAAGTCTATTTAAAAATCTGCTTTTTTCCTTCATTTTCAGTAAGTCTTGCCAAAATGAATAAAAAAAATCCATGACTGTTCATACAACTATTTCTGTCATCAATTTTTCAATTAATAAAATGTCACATCACTTTTTTACTTTACTACTCTAAACACTCTCAAATTCTTCAAACTGTAATGACTTATATCAGTATTTGTGGTCTCTCTTCTCTAAAATAATTAATCTTAAACCCACTAATATAAAGTCTTCCATTATCTATGATTTTAATATACTTTATTTATAAATAAGATGAGGAAATCAGTATAATTGCATGGAGGATACAGCCTCAGCTTCTGGTGAACTGCAAAAACTTAATGCAAGTAAGTGAGTTTAAATTTTGCTTTTCCTCAATGAAGATAATATGACCTTTTCTTGCTCCTTTAAAATATATGCCATGTAAAGATTTGTGCTGTCAGTTCTCTGGGGGAATATGATGCCATTATTTGGATCCAACTAGCTTACATGTCTGGACCTGGCATCAAATATTTTGACTGAAATTTGCTGTTCATTTAGCTGAACAAATGCCAAGTCACTGCTTTAGAAGTATTAGAAGAGGACACCCATAGTGTAACTGTCTTGGGTATGGAGTGAAGCACATGTGAAAACATGGATAAGTGGAATTGCTGTAGGAAAAATGAGAAGGGAAGAGGTTTGGTTAATAAAGAAGTGTGTCTGTTACAGACTGGGAATACACTGTGCTGGGAAAAAGGTTCTTCAGGAATCTAAGCAGGGTTGTAGGCCTTAATATGCATATAAGCCATATCAATGAGTTTTCAGTGTTGCATTGCATTAAATTAAAAGCAATTTGACACTTCTTGGGTCACATTTATTAAAACATTAGGCAGTTCTTCCATAACATAACTACATAAAAAGAAAAGGAAATGTCTTGAAAATGTTAAACTAGTCTGGTTTAGTCTGTAAAAAAGTAATTTTCAGTGTGAAATGCATGATGAAACCTGAATGAATTAATGAAATATTTTAGTTTTATGAAGATAAGCTTTTCTTTAAAGCAGTGTTGGTTCATTTTTCTTTAGGCCTTATGACTTTACTTGATACACCCAGGATATGCTGCTAATGCTGATTCAAAACCACTCTTTTTTTAGTGTCAAAACATACCTTCAGGAAGAGAAGACATCATTAAGACAAAGTATGAAGAAAACACAGAAATGAATCTTGGAGTATACAGATTTGACTCCCCTTGCCTTGCAGCACCTTCCTGCAAAGTGGGTGAGTTTAAATATTGCTTTTCCTCAATGAAGAATATGTCTCTTTCTTACTACCTTTAAAACGAAATACATCATCACAAATTGCAGCTTCATAACAAATAATTTTCTCTTCCCCACCTCTGGTCTTAAATTAGAGACTGATAACACAAGAAAGGGTATGACAATAATTTTCATAGCTCTGTTTAGTTAGGTCAAAAAATTTTGTATAAATTAATTACCCCTGCTGAAGACATTAATATTGAAATAACCAGCTTGAGCAGCTAGATCACTCTTGACCTTGTTTGATTAATTATAGTCAACTTAGAAATGAAATTACCAGAGTTAAATCTCTTAAAGGTGTTACCCATGATTTCTAAAAAGATGATACACTCAGCTTAAAAGGACAGACATGGGACTTTATTCAAGTATGTATTTTCATTTTCCAGCTGAAAACCATGAGTTTATTTGTTCTGTTCATTCAAATGGTACTTTATTTCAGGCTGCAATAGTATGATTTCTCTGCATGGACTATTAGCTACACATTCACATCACTTTGCATTGTGTTAACTAGAGGTTTTATCTAAAGAATTGGTAACGTATATCCTGTGATTATGGAATTGAAATATGGAAATAAGTGTCAAAGTGATAACACTGCTAAGCTGGAGAAGTTCACCTGATATGGAACAGATGTGCCCCTAAATGATACAAATCACACACAGGAGTGGGTAAAATGGAACTGTTATTTAATTAACAGGTCCTTCAAACCCATGTAAATAAATAAATGTCCTATCTTATCCAGCTCTGTTACTCCCTCAAGAGCTTTCACTGTCCTTGGCAGAAGAGTGCATATGAATGGTGATTATGTCATATAAGGCTTGTTTTCTGTCATAACTTGAGATATTAATTTCTTTTGGGTTTGGAATAAATAGGTGAAAGACTAAAGACATCAGAAGATGATCCTTTATTGCCCAGGTGGTGTGTAGTTTCTATATTTCTGCTTAGAATTAGAAAAAAGCACAACAAGATAGTGATATATGTAAGAAACAGTCTGTGAGCATAAGGAAATGTGGAAGAGATAGAACGAGAAACAAAAGATAAAAAAAAAAAAATAATAAAAATATTTTTCTGGGAGAAGGAAAGTGTAATGAGAAAGGAACCTTACATTCATCTGTTCACATTTCTTTTGATAGAAATTTAAGGTATTTGTGGCAGAGATAAAAGTACCATTACTGGGAGAGAGTTTAGGTGGGAGAATTGATCTGCACTGAAACTGCAGATTCAGTGTAAATGGGAGTAGTCAAGTGCTTTAGCTGAGAGGACAGCATAAGGACAAAGAGAGAAAAATTTGTTAGAGAAATCATCCTGATGTCATCATTTCTCTTGGAAAACTTTCAAAACACAGACAGGAAGGAAACAGGAATTGTGGATTAGAGGTCAGCCATTGACAGGGCAGATAACATCTTAGGAGGGAGTCAAAAGTGGGAGGAAGCATCAAGAGTGTCTCAACAGTCACCATGGCAATGGAGAGATCAGGAATCTGATGGCAAATCACGTGCTCTGAAGCACTGAATGGAAGGATTGAGAACAAGGGAGGGGATGCTCAGCAGCACCTGAGAGAGGAGGACAAATAAGGTTTGCTGAAGATCACGTAAATTAGGGTCCTTGTTACTAACAGCAAACTGCTCACATCAGCAGGTCCAGACCCATGTTTCTTCAGGCTTGCACTCAGATCACAAGCTGCCCCACATTCTTGTTTCTGAGACCTCATGACCCAACAATGCCTCTGGTTTACTAAGCCAGTGAATACATTTGGCACTGACAAAATAACAACTTTGTTCTTCTGGGAGGCAAATGTCAGCTATGCCTGGTTTTGAGGGCAACTACTAGGAAGGCTTACATAATTCAAGTCTTAAACCAGAGAATAAATTAATTTTGTAGAATATGGTAGAATATGGATGTAGGAAAATTACCTGTAGTCTGTCTGCTATGGTCTTAACAAGGTGAAGAAAGGATTGTTACATACTTCTAGCAGGACGCTTAGTTTTTTGCTCTCCTATTGAGCCTTGTAGTTACCCCTAATAAACAGTAACCAGACAACAGACCTCATTAGTGAAATTTGGATCTTTTCCACTCCCAGACCACGTCTTTATTATTTATTTTGAGTATTGTACCAGATTGAGCCCTTTAGGAGGAATTTTACATCCTGCTTCTTTTACTGGGAGTAATATTACAAGGAGTTCTTTTATAATAAATGAATCTTGAAGGTGTAGGTACTGAGTTTTGTAAGACTGGAGTTTTTATAGCAGCAGATAAAATTATGCCCACAGTTCTACCATGAACTTCATTTTGCAAGCACTTGTAAATCTCCTAAAATAATATCCTCGTTTGAGGGGAAAAAAAAAGGCTGGGGTATGAGAGAGGGCTTGTGTTTATTAAACTTTTGTATTTGCGCTACCTGAAAGGCCCTTTTGCTCTAAAGGTGCCTTCTTAATTAGATAATTACACAGTAAACTTTAATAGTTTCTCTAATTTCATCAAGGATTAATGTGCTGGGAGTTGAAGCCATTCTTTGCATACCGGAGACAATTTCTGCAATCTAGCATAGAGACAAATGAGCAGGCCATAAGGGAGGTATTTCCAGTCCTGCTGCATGTACTCTGTGTCTCAAGCAAGTATATTTGTTCCCTTTTTTGCTGAAAAGGTGTTTGTTATGACAGACTGTCAGTCCACTACCTTTTGTACCAGACTGGCCTTTTTGGGACACTGCACAGTGAAACACAGAGATCTTTTGGGAGAGGAGCAAGGATGCCTCATCCGAGTCTCTGGATGCAAACAGCAGTTCATGTTGTACTGTCCTAAGGTGTGTGCTCCCCCCGTGCTCCAGAGAGTACAGAGCACGTGGAGCTGTATGCAAGGCTGACCTCCTTTCCTTACTGCTCTAAAACAACATTGTTTGACTAGACTGGTGAATTATATAGTAGTCACTGATGCACTGAGCATGAATAATTCAAGATAGATTGAATTTTGAACTACTGAGAGCACTCTTGGAAGATAGATGAGCAGAGGTGGGGTGCGAGTCAAAGCCTTGGCACCAAGGTTCCAAACCTGAGGCAAAGGGAATAACAAGCATTCAGTTGCCTTTGCCGTGCCAAGTGTGATGTATGTCTTTAGCATAATGGCAGGAGCAACCTGGGGAAAGCAGATACAGGCAGCATGGAAAAAGGCACATATGGTATACAGAGCAATCCATGCCTCAGCTCAGCAAAATACCTCCTGTCTCATGCCAGATGTTTATTGTGTCCCCTCAGTGATGCTTCTCCCAGCAGATTTCAGAAACTGTCCAGTGTTTCAAGGCTGAAGAGGGAGGCAAACGATCTCTTCTTCGAACCGTTCATTTTCCCTTGCCAGATAAGACATTTTCTGTGTTTTCCTCCAAGTGGGGGCCAAAAAATCTTTTTTTCCTCCCAAAAAATCAAAAGTTTTGTTAATAGTTACTTCCGACTCTCAATAAAAGGGATACAATCCATTTTTTTAAATTAGAGATATTGTTACTTTCCCATATTCCTGTTTGTCTCTGTTGTAGCACGGATGGGGAGAAAACACAACATAGAGATCCGGTGTCCAAGAAGAAAATGCAATTATTTATTAATATACAGACTGGTTTATATCCCTTATTTCGCTTGAAGTTTACTTGAGTGGCAAAGGCTATTGGACCTCTGACCAACCAGCCCTCAGGGTAATTGGTCAACTCGGAAGACACCCCTTTCTAAATATTTCCCTAGGCCATATCATGACAATTTCATAACAACCTGCAGGTGTGAGATAATAGTTTTAGTTTACAAAAACCGTTAGCTTTGTTTTTAATCGTTTGCCTGGGTCCCAAAACGCTGGGAAAGCAAGGTTTTTACAAAATGCTGGGAAAACTTGAAAAACCTCTTTGCTGAAAGCATTTTAGCATCCACACCTGTTTACTTAAGTAGTATCAGTTTATTACAGTTTATTTATCTTAAAAAGCATGATGAAGTATGTCAATATATCAAAACCAGAAAGTGTCATTAATAGTGCATTAGTGTTTAAGAATGTACAGTATGCTAGAGACTAGTAGCATTTGTTCCCTTCATCATATGCATTAACAACCATCAAAATTAAATAATGAAATAATAAAATCCAGATGTCCCCTAAAGAACACAACAGATTCAAAAGCTTAATCCGTACATACACTTTGAAAACTTGGAGGCTAGGAGACTTCTAAGCACTGTGATACTTGGTATCTCTCATTTCACTGGCAGTATTGACTTTGGATTTTACTTACCTCATCTTTTCTCCAAAAAGATACAATGCAAACAAACCACCCAACACTAACACAGGAGGCCATAGAGGGGTTGTTTGTTTTTTTTTTTGTAACCTGGTAGAATTCTAAAATATTTCCATAATTCAAAACAGCTAAGTCAGTCTCGACCTTTTCCCTCCTCCTAATCTTGAACTTCAGAGCTATCTGCTTTAGAAGCAATAATTCTATTTGCTGTAATATGCTTTATGGCCAGATTTCTAAAGGACCTAATAGCCACACTTAGAAGAGGACAAATATATTAATGTTAAATCAATAACTGCTAATTTCTGTGTAGCTTCTTCAAATAAAATATTTTCCTGTGGTTGTGAAAAGGAGGTGCATATTTTTACAAAATATCTAATATATCTTGATTTAAATAATAAAATCTGAAATCAGATCATATATTCACACATGTATGCATTTTTAGCACACAATTATAAAACTCCCTTTACTATTAGATACTATTTAGGTTATTTTTATGTATTCCAGTACTTTGCAATCCTGACCTTTCAAATCCTTAGATTTTAAAGAGGCAGTAGACATAAGAACTGTATTATTTAAACACTGCAGCCTTTGAGGCATCCATAGTAAAACGGTGTTATATTCTTTGAGATCAAAAGGCCAGCAGTTCTGGAGTAAGCACATCCCTCGTGGATTAATTATAATGAAATTACTCATTTGGAACACTATGCCAGAGCTTTGCACTATCTAAGATGCAGTAAAAATTTCATGTGAATGTTCTTTACACTGGAAGAAATGCTGCAGTGGCAAAAGATGTTTTATTTATAGCAACCCTGTCTATAGAGGAGAGAGAAGAGCTACTGCACATTTTGAGAGCCAATATTTTCACTGTAGCATGTACTTTTCCTTCAGCTACATTACAGCTTTGATGCTTAAAATAGATGAACATCATAGGAAGAATAAAAATGCACTTAGCTATTATCTTCATAGCCCTCAACTTTGAAATCTGGAAATACCCCTTTTAAAAACAATTAGAGACATTTTTACTTTGAACAAAATACCTGAAAGTAAAAATGTCTAGGTTTTCTGAAACATACTTCAGAGAAAAATGGCATTCTTGAAGATTCATAAATCAATCATCCCCAATCTGGTGAAGTTGCTGGGAATTGCATCAGACCCAAGTGTACTTATAAACAGGACTGGTAGGTCTGTAGGCTCACATGGAGGCTCCTCGTCTTTATGGCTTGGGTCTGTGCTCCGAATATCCAATGCAGTAGAAGTCCAGCTTAGCCTGTTTTCTAAGAAGTTGTTTATGCAACTCAGCAAAAGTTCAACACAAAAGCAGAGCTTGTTCAGACTAATGTACTACTATATTAATATAGTCCATGTTTTGAACTGCTTCAAACAGCTAAGGAGAGCATAGAACTTGAACTGAATAGATCAAAATTAGCATGCTGGAAATAAGATTTAAAAAAATACCAGAACAAACTACTCCATTTTTCCATCTTTTAAATTCTCTTCTGCCATGACTTGGGTTTTGGTTTGAAAAGGTTAATTCCTCTGCAGTCTCTTGGATCATACATCTCCCTGGACCCTTATCCCACTCAGCTGATGATGACTACCATCAAGCTGGGATTAGGAACCAAGTGATAAACCTTTCTAGTCAAAGAAGAAAAGATTTGAAGAACAGCTGATATATGAGACCTATTCCATGCTTGACATGATGGTGTCTTTATTCTCACACTGTTGATTTTTGTTTTAATGAGGGGAGGGTGCAGGATTTCCCTCTTTAACCATAGGGTCTAGGTTAACTAATCAACACAGCATCTTGTGACAGAGAGTTAAATACAGTGAGGGTCAAAGCAACCTTGGCATTAGTGCAGATCTGTTATTTATGAGCACGGCTGCTCTGTTCTGTCCCTCTGGCAGTGAGTTCACACCATAGGCCACAAGCCACACCGAGTCACTGACACCAGAGAGTACCTTCATAACATTTGAATCTTCTTTTCTTCTATTTAGCAAATTTTCTTCTATTTTTATCTTTTTTTCCTCAAAGGAAATGACTTTACAACAAGCATGCTAGTTTATCCGAAGCACTCTAGAAATGATAGTAATTGTGTAAAGTCTCACATGGGACTTCTTCATTAGAAGAACCCTGCACAGCTAAATATTAAAATTAGCTAAAATAAAAAAAAGAAAAAAAAAGTTAAATAGGAAGTTTATTTTTAAAAGATCTCTATAGACAGAGCCTCTGTTAATATAAATGCATTTTCTCTCTGGATTCTTTGGATCTATTTATTCTATCTAGGCTAATACACGTGAGATCAGATTTCAGATCCAGGGATTCAGTAGGGACAGTAAACCCTTTTGTTACATGAACTATTGCATTAAGTGGGTGGAACACTTTTAATTCCCAAACATCTATAGATTTTATCCCTATAAAAGGTGTAAGGTGGTGGAATGCCATGTCCTTCCCGAAAACGTCCTTATTGGGGTCCGCATTCAGGCAGTGCCACGCACGCACACTCACTGACACCCAGCGCCTCGTGCGGTGACAGCACACGCACACAAACAGGACAGCTCTAAAGCGCAGTCGGAGGCAAAGAGGCGGGAGGGGTCTTTTGTATGGAGATTCCCGACGAACTTCATTCCAGATGTAAAGGGATCCAGGGACAAAAGACCCAGAATGAAGGAGAGTCCAGGCTTATAACTGGGGAGAGACATGGGGCGGGCAGAGCACCAGGGCCCAATCACGAGAGGGCGAGGGGGCGGAGAGACGGCGGAGTTACATAACTGCAACCAATGGGAAGGGTAGAGGGAGGAGCAGGGGAACCCAGGGCCCATAGGGTATTGAGGAGGGGAGAACATTCTAGAACGTGAACTTGAAGGGTATCATAAAGCAGATTTTTACAGCTGGAAAGATTGAGGTGACAAATATGAGGTGGCAACACAATATTCTAAAGGTGCCCCTGCTGCTTGGATGGTTGTGCCAGAATCTCTGACAATCTGTCTCATTTAGAAGAATTTAGAGGCTGATGTAGAGAGAGGTTGTAAAGTGAGGTTCAGATTTCTTAGACTGCTTATTTAAAAAATCAGCATGGACTGTGAGTATAGAAATTTGGAGGTTCCAGATGAATGGTGGGTAGGCCATTAGTCTGAATAAATTTTTTAGGTTGGAAGTGAAAAATAAATTTCACTTTGATAAGGTTTGAATCTCTGTTTACATTGAATGATAATGGGGTACTTTAGGTAAACTAAAAAAGCAGTCCTAGAATTGTGGATGACCTTCCAGAACTACAAGTGTATGTATATAGTGAATATGAGACAGAAACTGTAATTAATATTACAAAAGTTTCAGAAGAGCTGAGTTTCTATAATTTCAGTTTAAAAACAAGAGAGGTCTGTATTCCTTCCAACCTCAGTTATGTCTATCCCCCTGTTCTTAGCTATACTTTTACCAATTTCAATCACTTTAAATCACTTTTCTCCCACCAATCACTTGACACTTAACTGTACGCAATGCAATGTTTCCCTTCAGTTTCCTTATACTTGTGAGCATGAACTTTACTATATAAGGTATGTTTTATGTAACATCAACTTCAGCAGTTTTGACAGAAATCCCAGCAGATTAACTATGACTTATGTAGGAATAAAAATTCCATATAATCATGTAGGATTACTTCAGATGAGCAAACAGATTTGACTTGTTTTGAAATCCAAATGAACATTCTCAGCTGTGACTGTACCTTCATGAAACTTTCATCATCTTCCTCTTGGAAGTACCAATTATTCTATAGTTTTATTCAGGATTTTTATGGGGCTTCTAAGACAATTATTCTAAAACAGTTAATGCTTCAGTGAACCATCTACTATCATTTTACTTCAAAGGAAGGCAGAAAAATAATTCCAGACTCTAGATCTTCTGATAGTTTATCAACCTGCTGCTGTATAAATGTATTGCCAAACCATTATTAAAGTCTCTTTGGAAAATTGATCTATTGGAAACAGTATTCTGTTACAGAAGTTCATCTTAGTATATCATGATCCCTGTGATAAAGCCGTCAATGGGTTATACCAGCAAAAGTCCCTGGCTGGCTTGTTAAATGCCAAAATGTCATCTGTTTTCTAGGTAATAAACCTAAGAAACAAACTTGGAACTGTTCTCCATACTGTTCTCTATAACGTGCTTTGGAATCAATTAAAGAATTCTACAGGTATGATGGTTAAAAATATTGAGGTACAACTAAACTTAGAACAAGACTTATTTGTACACAGCGCTCCTGAGAACAAACATATTATCCATTTGTTTTATCTAAAGTCGTCCTAAGCTTTTTTTAAAGCCAAAAGACACCTCATTTTTCCCAATGCTCTCCGCTGTTCCTCCCCGTGAAACAGGACACATCACCCTAGGGGTTTCTATTCAGGAGCGATGGATTAAAAACTTTATTTCTATGGAATTTTGATAAGTGGATTCTGAGAGTTATGCAAAGAGGATTTTAAACCATTATTTCATGGAGAGCAGTGCAGAAACACCTCAGAAAGTGCTTGTGTTGGCATATTCATGGTGGAGTGCAGCAGTATGAGAGAGAGGGACTTGTTAATGTCCAGAAGCAGTAGACTCATTACCACAGAAGTTTGACTAAGCCTCACCTGCTATGCTTCTATCTTGAAAGGAGCTTAAAGTTCTTTACAGTCTGATCCATTGTATGGAATGTCTGAGAATTTAACCCTACCCCAGCTGAAAGCAGCACAGCAACTGTAAGAATAATTTTTATCTTAAAATTAATTTATGTCAATGAAACATAAGTGTGAGATGTTCCCATTCCAACTGGCTGTCCCAAAACTGATTTAATGTGTCTCAGTATTGTTGGTAAATTTGGTATTGTGATACTTTGGAGGAAGAGGATAAAGGAGAAAACATGCCTAGGAAAGTTAGTGGGAGCTCTGGATTGAGGGTCGGTTCAGGCTTTCAAGGAAGATAACTTTTATTCTTTCCCCCAATTATTAGAATAATTTCTTTTCAGGATTCAGTATTCCTCTCTACTTCCCTTAAATCTATCTTCTTTTTCACATAGCAATATTCCTTCTCACCCCTTCCAGTTAATGTGCAAGAACAACCCTCTAATTCTCTTTCATTTGCTTCCTAATTTGCTGCAAGGAGAGAGATACATTCTGTCTATCATTTCACTAGAGAGAGGGGACAGGATTGAAAAACAGAAGAGAGAACACTCTGGCATATTCCCTTGCTAACAGGTTAACTAGAAATCTGGTTAGGTGGCAGATTATAGAAGAATTAAAGTCAGCTTTTGTACACATAAGCAAAGCTGCCATGCCCTCCTGGTCTTCTCTGTACCGCTGGATTGATGTTTGGGCATAAATGATTACAGTTTAGGGAGTGACTGATGAGTGGGACTCATAATTTTATGGATGTTGTTTCTGTTTGAGTGAAAGAAAAGCGGTACCCCAGGACAACTTGATTCAGCTGCTGCTGTTTTTGGCTAATGAGCTCTGGGGTGAAGGTGCATGAACAATAGTAGCTGGCTTGGGGTGGGTGCAAACATTTGTTTTACTGCTAATGTCATTTTTGCCCAGTAAGTGAAATAAATACTGTGGCAAATAACATACTTTTTCTAGAATAATTACATGCCTACTACTGGCCATATTGTACAGACAATGCTATCAGGGTATCCCTTTCATAAGCAGAACTGTGGCAATAGTACAGTGTAGCTAGAATAAGAATTTCTGCAAAGGATCTGTGTGTAAGGAAATAATCTGTTTTATGCTGCTCAGTAGCTCCTCTAGCATGCTGACATCCCAGTCTCTAACCAGTGTATTTAGCTGTCATATTCAAAGGTGGAGCTTTTTATCTCTATTCAGGGCTTTGCAAAGGGAGTCGAATTGCAGTAGAGCCATACTGACACCAGGAGGTTATCAGCATTACTGATCAAAGATGGGTGAATGCAGAAGTGTTAAAACGTCTCAGAAAAGCTTTTTCAAAGTTCAATCAGTAAATAAACAGGGACAAAAAAGCCCCCTGGAATGTCCACTTTCATTGCAGATTTTTTTTTTCTGATGTTCTATTTTCAAGATAGGTATCCTCTTGTTCTTGGGAATTTCAGGCTTTTCAGCTAACCCTGCATACCACGTAGTTGTGAGAATGAGGACTACACCTTTCTTTGATAGTCACAATAAAGTACAAAGGTAATTTTTAAAATTCCTGCATAGAAAAATCTATGCAGGAATAAATTTGAGGAACCATTCAAAGAAAGGAAAGGTGCATGTCTGAAATTCCAAATAATAAAATATTACAGAGAGGTGATTGTCCTCACTTCCAATGGTTTTTTTTCTCTCATTTATTCAGGTGTGCTGTAACTGGCTAACTTCTAGCTCGTCTGTTGAGCCATTGTTTCAGCTGCTCCCTCCTGCAAAAGCAGGAGAGATCAGTTAAAACAATTATGTAATTTGAGTTCTGCACCACTACAAACCCTGTTTTGGAAAAGAAGATGGCAGAGCACATGCCTCTGTGGTGCACACTATCCAAAGTCAGCCCTGCAGAAAATACGTGGCAGTTGTAGAGGCAACTAGATAACTCTTCAGACCCCTTGAAGACTGAAGCAGCAACTACCAATCAAGGAAACAAGAATAGGAAATGAAGTGTAGACATTTATGAGATGGATAGAAACTCTTTGGAATTCAGGGAAAAGTTTATACTTCCTCTTAAATTTAAGCTTGAACACAACCAAAATATCAGGAAATCATCTTGGATATCTTTGTTTAGAGCCGTAAGTGTAAAGCTATGATAACCTCTTTAATATCAAGTCCATCTAACTGTGTCTGGATCAGTGATAATCTGGGCAGTGATTCTTAGTGCTTAAGCAGCAGGAAAGATGAAAATACAAATTTCAGGTCATGAAGTTGTATCTCAGCTAACCGGACTTCACAAGATAAATAAAAAAATATATGTTAGTATTACAGATGTTTGTGGGTAGACGCTACTGGACTTAGTGATAAGGCCAAATATTGGTGTGATGCACCGAATCTGAATTTTAGTTGATTAATGTGTTGTGCAGGGCTTGGAGTGTTTTCTCAATAATGACTTGGTTGTGTTTTTGAGTACTGTTTTGTAAAAATATGATACCTTCTTTGGTGTTGCTCACTGCAAAGCATTGTTAGGCAGTATGACCCCATTCTTTTGCATGGTAAGCTGAAATGGCTCTGCCACCTGCAGTTAAATTAGGGAATACAAGTGAATGTCAAGTAGACTTGTTGGGTTTTATAGGGAATAAATATGAACTATTAGTATCTGTCAAAGACATGAGGGATAGAGAAGGGGCAGACAATATACAAACTCTGATTTCATTGAAATGTGGTACGTTTTTGGAGGGTTACCTGCGCCGAAGTGCAGACTCTGTGCAATTAAGCGGCCCTAACTCCAGCACAGCAGTATTTCGGAGCATTTGCGCTTCATTAACGATTTAAACCAGGGATTTAACTCCAAGCGCCAGCCTGAACCTTTCCACTGCACTGCCACTAGGTGGGGAGGTCGGCTAACAGTTTGGGACAATCTGTGCCTTTCCCTGCGCGGGGAGTTACAGGATCCGTGTCCGGGGCCCAGTGAGCGGGGAGCGGATCCCACCGGCACGGGGCTGTGCGTCCCGAAAGGTTAAGCCCACTCTGCCCGGGAAGCCAGTGTGAGCCTGCTGCTTGGGTGGGCTTAAGCTGTGCAAAGTTACTTCTGCCCTTTTTCCCAGTGAGTTGTGAGACTTTAAACTCCTTGCGTGGATTTAATAGTGATTTAGATTTTTGTAGAAAATTGAAAAGGAGATTTGAAGTAAGATTACTTTTCTCTTCCGGTGAAATCTGTCATATTTAAAATCGCTGCTGTATGATTCCTCTCCACGTTTTCTCTCATTAAAAAAATTATAAATAAACAAGCAGAAGAGTGGGATAATTCCACGCACAAAACTAAATGCTAGCTAAGTCATCTAAACTGCCTGATCTTTTTAATTTTTAGAGACAACCAAACCTTCAATTATACCCCTCATCCTCACTCCCTCCATCCATCCTTACTCCTTTATTTATCAAAAAGACATTTAGAGAACACATTTCTAGTATCCCAAGTATTTAATGAAAGAAATACTTATTTTCATTTTAAATCATAACTATAATGAGTATCAAAACTACACTTAGGACAAAATTTGGAAAAACATAACACTGCTTAATAGCAAAAAATGTGAAAGATCAAGTTTGGTTTTCAGGGGAGCTAGAATGTCATAAATGTTGGCTGATAGGAGAAATATTTATATGACTGGGTGAACAGTGGCACAAAACATAAAACGAAGGGTTTTTTTTCTGCCTAAAAGATTAAGCTTATAAAGCGTGAGAACCTTGCAAGGAAAGAAACAATATAGCAAAGCACTTGTATTTTGAGAATACACTATTTTTAAGTATTTTCTTCTAAGTTATAGTTTGTTGTACTTATTTGTCAAACTCACAGGACAAAATCCTAACTGTAAACTTTAATTTCCTCTCCGGTCTTAATTAATTCATTCCATTATATATGTGTGTATTGCCTTTTCCCATCTCAAGTGAAAAAGCTACAACTTGTTTTCAAAGCTAAACTGCAGAGAAGAGCAGAGTGGCATCTAATGTACAAAGTGCTGTGAGAACTGGGGGAAGAGGTGTGTGAATTCGTACTTTTTTTTTGTTTACTTGTTCAGCCTGTGTTTTATAGATCTCAAAAGTGAATGATAAAGGAAAAAAAAGTTGGAGTTTTCAATAGGCCAAAAATTCATCATCAACAAACAGGTATTTACATATTAAAATACAGTAATTTTCAAATTCATTAAATAATATACTCTATGACTAGATATAAAACTGACTGAAAAGAACCAACAAATATTAGAGAAAGAAGCAAGATCCAAATTCAAAACATGTAAACTATTGAGAGAGAAAGGGAAAGCATGATTTGGGAAAAGCACTATGTCCTATGGTCTGGTTGACAAGGTGGTGATTGGTCAAAAATTGGACTTGATAGTGTTGGAGGTCTTTTCCAACCTAAATGAATCTGTGATTCTGTGATCTCTGGTAGGAAGGAAATGAACTATGGTCAAGCTCATATTGCATAAATACATGGTGTTGATTTTTTTAAATTTATCTTTTTAATTTTTGAAGTTGTTTTCTATGAAAAGCACAGAGGCAGAAATATATTTCACTGCTGCTGCTGTTAGCTTAAAGAAGAAATGCAGCAAAGCATTTCTGGTCTTGCTGCTGTGGGAGACAGGAATGCTGTTAAACTTTGTTGTGTGGAAAGCTGTCTAGCCCTGGCTGAAATTCAGCCTAAGTGATTTTTACATTTGAGATAACCTGTGGATAAAAATCAGGCAAAATACTACAGCCTTTCCATGTGTCAGACATCTCTTCTCAAAACCAGCCTTCCTATCTAATGCTGCTTCCCAAATTTATCTCTGCATGACTGACACAATCTTAAGTCTGAGAGACTCCGGTGTGTTATGGTGAAAAGACACTCCTATATCTAAGAGATGACCAGTTATTTGCATTGGAGTCTGTACATTTTGTAAGCGTAAAGACATTTTTCTCAAGTGCTAAATTCCATTGTGTATGACTCTCAGGAAAACTTCAAATTGTAGATGGCAGGTTGGAAAATGGAATTTTTGACTTGCATATCTATGCTGAAAGCAAATGAGCAAACAAAATACTCCTCACAGTTCTGAACCCGTGTTGATAAATTATTCTAAAAAGTGGAAAATTTAGAGAGTGTTACTGTAAGTTTTCAGGTTCCAGAAGGGGGGGGGAGGGTGAAATGGTTCCATCCACTGTATTTCTTAAGTCTATTTTTTGTCTTACATGACTTAAACACTGTATTATATAGAATTCTTGTGGCCCAAATGAAAGAAACATCCTTTTGCCTGTCTTCTTCAAATCAGCTGAGCTATATATGCAGGATTTAGATCTCTAGCATTTCTATAGTATCATACTGAAGATCATATCCTTTCTCCCATGAACCTTTGCAGCCACTGGGTGGAGAACTTGTCTAACAAAATATCTCACTATGACAGAGTGAAAATCAATCCAGCTGTACTTTGCTGGCTGGGCAGATTCGTCTAATACAGGTCATATATTAGGCTCTTCTTTTTCAGTGGTCAAAGTGGTTCAATTTCCAGCTAGGACATAATTTGCACAATAACCTGAAGTTGAAATTAATACTCAGAAACAAGCTGTACTGGGCTTAAGAAAAATCCATTAAGCTGTCTGCATTAGAGGAAGAAGCTGACCAATGGAGTTGAAGCACATTTGTTATACTGTAAGAAGAAAGTTTCAGACAAATATCACAGGAACCAAGATGACACTCCAATAAGGTAACTTTAGGTTTAATCTCAACTGCAAATAAGAATATTATTATGATGATTTATTTGTAGTACTATCTTGTCTAAAAGAATCAAATGAGATCAGAGCCCCACTGTGCTAAACACTCTGCTCTTGTCTCCAGCGGAAGACTGTACCTTCCCAGGGGAGTTTGTTTTTAAAGTAGATAAAAGTAAGAATTATTTGGAAGGCCAAAGAACAAAGCAGAGTGTCCACAATCACAGAGCTGGTAAGTGACAAAGCTAAGGGCAGGATGCAGGTTTCTGAGCTTTGGTCTTCTTTATAGAACCAAGAATGGTATGGATTGGAAGTGACCCTAAACATCATCTAGTTCCCACCCCTCTTCCGTGAGCAGGGTCAAGTTTCACTAGACCAGGTTGCTCAAAGCCCCATCCTTCCTGGCCTGGAACTGTTCCAGGGATGGGGCATTCACAACTCTGAGCAAACTGTTCCACTGCCTCACTACCCTCTTAGTGAAGAATTTCTTGCTATTATCAAATCTAAGCCACTCTCTTTCCATTTGAAGCCATTCCCCCTTGTCCTGTGTGGCCTTGTATTCTTGTTGCTCACAGCCTCCATGGCACTATGACTTCCTTGTGTCATTTTGTTAAATGAAATCGCAAAACACAGAATGTAGTATTTTAATATCTGATACAATACAGAGATTTTGTGGAACAGGGAGATCTGTGGGGTACTAGTGGACCTTGTTAAGAACCAGATAACTTGAAAATTATTACTTTTTAAATATGGGTGATGTGAAGCTGTCAGGATGTTAGTTTAAATGATCTCTTTTTTATTTCTATCACAAAAATCTTTGTCACAAAAAATATTGCATCAATATAGTTGAATAGACTAAGTTATTAATGCAGGATATGATATGTTATTTATATACTTTCATTTAGAAATATGGAAATTATTCCAGGAGAGATTGCACCAGCTTAACTCCTGTTTAACAGTAACTTCTGTTGCAAATCATCTCCGTGGTAAACACAAAGCAAAGTACCCCAGAAAAAATTATGGACCTGGTAATAGTAGTGGCAAAAAACTTTGAATGGAGTTTGAAAAGCAGCAAATTTCATTATTCATTATAGAAAACATTAACTGGCTTCATGGGGGTGCCTAAGCAATATGTCTTGACCTCCTTGTATATGTGTATGCTCCAAAAGCAGCATTACCCAATTAACCATTTACTTGCTACCTGTCTTGCTGGACAAAGTTCCTGTTCCTAATGATTATTCAAACAACGAGTTTCTGTAAGTAGCAAATAGACTGAATATTCAAACTATTTTGTGTCTGAATAAACCAACAAAAAAATCCTAATTGGTTCAGATCAAATAAAAGCGTCTCTGTTTTTCCTCATTTGAACCAGAAACTAAATTATTTAATGTTGTGCTAACCATGATATTTGTATTAGGATAACCAAAGAGAAAAACATAGTTACAGACATGATGTATTACTGGTGGAAATAATGTTGCCCTTTTACCTAATAGTCCAGGGAGATTAAAATAATTTTCCCAGAAGCTTGAAACCCAAATTCTTCTTTTTTCTGAGAGAAGTATCCTGTGTATCGTGCTGTATTCACCCATTTAATATGGCATTCTCTCATAGGAAAGATGTTAAAGTTCCCTAATAAATATTTAAATATTCTTTGATCCTAGTATAAAATATATATATCTAAAATTCAGTGGCCATAATACTGATCTGAGCCTCAGGAAAGCTGTTTTCCATTCACTGGCCTACAAATTAGAATAATTAGAATTAGAATAATTCAGGAAAACTGAATAGGGCATTGAGAGCTCTGTCTTCCACCAAGTGGATTTAAATTTGGAGTTTCCCCAAGAAACTGGGGTTTGCTGAAAACTGCCAGTAGATGAGGGCTGTCTTGGAGAAGCAAGATAGAAATAAGTCTCTTCCCAGTGTCATCCTGATATATTCCCTAGAAGTTTAGGTTATGCAATTATACAGAGGTTCTGTGTGCTAAAAAGGCAGAAAGAGTGGTCATAAACTGTTGTTACAGAATGAAAGAGAATAGGTCTGGATTCAGCCATAGCTGTGTGGCTGAGACTCATGAGTTTAAGTATTCTACCACATCCTTTTAACCTCACTAACAGAACAAAAGTTGATTTTCCCATGTTTTTCCTTGCTGAACTTAAAGTTAGCATATCCTGCCTTTCATGCACAAGGACCTTTATTTTAAGTTTCCTGACTTAAACTAGTAAGGAGTAAGTGGAGACAGGGAGGGAGGATGCAGGAAGAGCTTTCACTTATGGTCCCCTGAAATAAATTTTGGGGGAATTTACCTTTTTCTGTGGAAAACTTTGAGGAAGAACATCAACCTTAGTGTTCAAAGCTGGGCAGTAAGAAGGCTGCCCATATTTGCAAGTACTCACACCTGACTTAAGTGTTGAACCAAAGTTAATGACAAGGGGCCTGTGGCCCCTTTGAAATCTATATATTGTTATTAGTGCCACGGTGAAATGAGATTTTTTCAGCTTTTGTATATTGGACTGTGCAGAAGAAAGAAATGTAATCAACTCCTGGCTTTCTGTGCATGTTCAAACACGTTCCCCCTTTCCCTCCCCGATGTATAGTTGTCACAGTGTAAACATTCTGCTAAATATTTCCTCCACCTGCTTCAAACAATTAAGGAATCATCTCTTAACAGGAAAAATAAATGTACCAAATGTCACAATGCCTCAGGGGGATCGAAAATGATAAAACAAATGTTGTAACATTCTATTTTTGATCCAAAGGTAAACAAAAGAAATGATGTGTGTACATGTGTATACACATAGATTCACTCTGTTGGTCATATAATCCATCACTGAGGCTATTGGTTAAGGGATAAATTACAGTTCCAACATATTTTCCAAACATTTAAACCTTTCTCATAAAATTATTTTGGACTGAAAAATATCTCCTGCTCATTCTCAAGCCAGGTCTCGGAAGTGAATTTTCTTGGAAGGTTTCATAAAAAAATATGTTCAGCAGTTTTGTTTTCACATAATAACCTTGAAATACATTAGTTGACATTTTCCAGATGCACTTCTGTGCTCAGGAGCTCAAAAGAAGCCCTTATTCAGGAGATGGAATAGGTGGCAAAAAAAAGAAGAGAAATTTTTACCTTTAACCCTTCTCATTGTTACATGAGAAAAATAATTTTGTTCTAATAGAAACACTCCAATTTTTTTGAAGCATAAATCTGCTAGTCCTTATTGTCTCCTTTTGGTAGGGCTAAATTCTGCAAGAAAGTGTAGGTCAGCTCTTTCTAGTAAAGAATATGCTTTTTCCCCCAGGAAATTAGGTCTAGACTAACTAGGCCTTTCACTGGTGCAATGCATAGGAGGTGGTTCAAAGAGGAAAGAAATGCCTTACTGCTTTCCCTTCAGAGCTTCCAGGAAGTGATCTTTTGAATTAGAGATGAAACAGGAGATTCGCAGAAAACTCAAGCTCTGGATTGTGTGTGTGGGTGTCTAAGGAATTCAGATTGCTATTTAGAGATCTGGAAATCTCCTAGAGGCCAAAAAAATGAGGGCTAGTTCTCAGCATTCCTCAGAACCTTGTGCACAAAGGATATTTATTACTATTCTTTGTCATAATCAAGCTGCTCATTTATTAGACATGTATATTGGTTTGTGATATTACACTCTTAGCAGTTTGGAGGGGAGCCTGTGTATGCTCTTACTGCTTCCTTGGTGCCTGCTTTTGTGTCCAGGCTTCACACTATCAGCTAGCCCTGGAATAGAAAGAAATAATCCATAACAATCTCTGTGTGGACATCTCAATATAATCCCAGCATGAAATAACTGACGAATCATTTGACTTGGAGGCTTGTTAATTTCTGGATCCACTGTGATTTTGTCAGGCAACTTAGGATACACTTGAATTAGCTTTGCAAGGGTTAATGCAAGCACTTGAACCATCTTTTGGAGTATTGACCTGCACCAACCTCCATAATGCTGTGGCTACCCTGCTGCTCATGGTCCTAATGTGATAGAAAAAGCTAGCTCAGGGAATTCTATGCTCCAGTGCAGCCTGCGCCCGAGACATGTACTGCCTGCTTCTAAAATAAGTGTAAGAGGAATAGCAGGATAAATATATGGATGATTATAAGACCCACAGTTATGCTGAGCCGTGAGCCTTCCTAGACAGAATAGAAGGAGATGCAGTCCTGCAGAGTGGGAGTGTACAATATTGTTGATGCAGTGGTCTTCCTTTTTGGTGCTGCCCCTGGCTAATAGCATTTAAGCTGCTGACATTTGAATCAATAACTAGTTATCCCTTTTCAGAAAGGAGATCATTCGATAATGGAAATGACAATGAAAGCAAAGGTGGACTCATCTGGCAAAACTAAAGCATTCTTTTCAGTGGCCTTAGCAGAGTTCTCAGACCTCTTTCCTCAGTCTTCAAAGTTTCTGCTCCTGTTCTCAAAAGACAGCCTTTTCCTGGGTGCTCTGCTTAAACACTGGCTTTTAGATGTCAGTCCTGTCAGAAAACAGGACTTTTTAGATGTCAGACTTGATTATCTTATCTGCTTAGAGTACTTTATCAATCTGTTTTATTTTCACGAAGGAGGTAAATAAATTAAAACTTGATAAAATGTAGACTTCTCTACCAAAGAGCGTGTCCCCAGTGCCACAGGCTGGACTCTGACACTTGATGATTTTGAATCTGTATGCTTAAGAATGAGATCAAAAAAGGGAAAAATAACCACTGGATTTAAAAGTGTCTAGTCAAAAGTCCATGCACCCGCAGCATTGTCCAGTAATCTCCCATTGAAATCAATGAAAGTCTCCCTCTGGCTTCATGGAACTTGTACAGCGTCCATATGAATCACAAAGTCATTTCTGTGTTTACAGTTTGAGTTAAACATAGGGTCAGGAAGGGACTGTTGACACTGGAAAAAAAAGTGCAAATATTGGTGCAACTGAAGACCTATTTCTATTGAAGCCAGCTAAAAAGCGGAGCAGAACAATGTAGTGAAATAAATGAAGATTTCATTGTGAACTTTACAACAGTATCATGTTGCAGCAACAGTTAAAGTACTTTTTCTGGGGATTGTTGGCACAGCATCAGATTTTTACTACAGAGTGCTAAAGAGGATGGAAAAACTTACGTGTCTTGATATTTTAGGATGCATTACTACATGCACTTCAGCCTCTTCCTCACAGGTTTGGCTCATTTTTCTGAAGCTTTAAATAGCTAAAAAATGGCTTTCCTATGTTGCCCTGATATTCTATTATATTCTGTTCTTTCTTTCTGGCATGTATGATATAGTGTAATGACATCACATCCATTAAATCTGTCTCTTGATACTTGTTTAAGGTTAACTGAGGCACAGGGGTTCTATTTCATGTGTTTGATGCTATTTAAACTGCAGAGCTCTAATTCATAATGCCTTTAAAACAATGAAAGAATTACCCATAAATGGGTCACTGAAGTTGATACAGGGCTTCTGCACTAACAATACTCTATATTTTATATGCGATCAAAACACTTTTCATTTCCTGAACTCTTCATATTGCCAGGGAATAAAATCCATACTTAGTTTTCTTTTTTATAAGGGCTAATGATTTGATAATAAGTAAATTTCATTTAATATTAATACCCTTGTTAACTACCTGAGAAGTGACACCTACAGTACTTCTCATCATGACCCTTCTCTTAAGCAGGTGATGAACTGGAATGAACATTACTTATATTTATATATATATATATATATATATATACACACACACACACACATATGTACACACATAAAACAACATGAGAAGACTGATGAGGTGTAACACTGTCATAAAATTAATTGGTTTTTTTCCATATCAGTATTTATGGACTAGCCAAAACTTGAAAATTGCAACATTGTCCCTGTAACAGATCCACAGAGAACAAACCAGCTCTTGAATAACATATTTTTAAATATGTTATTATACGTACTAAATCTAATTTGAAAGTGTCAGATGGAGATCGTATAATTTATGAGCTTCAGACAGGTAAATGTACTGTGTAAATGCTGAGATTGAGATGGTTCCTTTCCAAGCTGTTGTCTTGGAAGTTTTTGTACTCTCATATTAGACATGATACTCCCCCAGAACAAAGCTAGATATGTTCCAGATAAGACTGCTTTTTCTCTTGCATGCAAGGAAAAAAGAGGTAATAACTTTTGACATCTGGAGATGCTATGTAGTGTTGGCTTTTTGTTTTGTTTCACTTTGGGGGTACGAGCAGGATGAGAAAAGGAGGTATTTATTAGTGAATTTTTGTTTGTTTAAATTTTTCTTCTTTGGGGGTTTTTTCCCCCAAAACTAGCAAGAAAGTAGATTTCTACTGCAATTTTACATAACTCTTCATTTCAAATGACTTTTCAGTATAATTGCAGAATCATTAATTTAAAATTCTTGTCTTACTGAAAAGTAGTCTTACAAAATATTTATTTAATAAAGATCCTTTAATGTCCAGCCTTTTTTTCTTTGTGCTTTAACCCTGATTTTATTTTTCTTCTTTTTCTCTCCATTTTACTGGTTAAATAAAAATAATAGCCTGCACAATGGGAATGAAATTGAAATTTAAAATACTATCTATTTTAAAGCATTTAAAAGCCTCCAAAATCATAGGAAAAACATAATTTAATGAAAAATATACAAGTTATTGTTGTGGGTTTTTGTTCCCAGACAGCTTTTTTCTTCAGAAATGGGCATGAATCATGGTAAGGTTTTTAATAGTAGTAATCAGAAGGCTTTGCAACTGAAACCAGTCAAATTACGGCTTCTAAATGTAGACTTTTTTTTTTGTTAAATGTTTAGTATAGCCATTCGGGGAAACATAATGTTGTTTGCCGCTAACTAGCACAGATTGAAAGTATTTTTCAGTCTCGATGTTGAGTTGTCTAAGAACCTCTGTTTATATTGCATCCTATTTATGCAAGAAAATGAACTTCATTTTGAAGCTTGTATCTTCGAAATAGAGGATAATTTGCACTGCATGGATTCTGTCTGCAATATCAGCTAAGTTTGCAGAGAAAACTAGTGGTAAAAACAGCAATGTTCAAACAATTTCACACAACCATATCTTTATTCTATACTGATAGAACTGTATGGATTAGTGGTGTGACAATTTACTCAAACATTATACCAGTAGAAGTCCGAATAGCTCTAAGTGGAATTATATCTGCTAAATCTCTAAATCAAATGACCAGCGTGATTTTTCAGAATTGCCATTTTTGACTGCTTGCTGCTTCTTAATTTCTGCTAAAAATTATGACACAAGAAGGACATTCAAGAAGTTGGTCCTAAAATGTTATTATAAAAATCTCTCTCTGGTAAACTTCCAGAGAGACTGAACTCCTCCCACTCCTCATGAATGAGATTTGCTTTGTGATTCTTGAAAGAAACCCTAGTTGAAGACAAGCTTATGAAGGCATTGGCTGCTCTAATGTGACATTGTATGTGTTTGAGCAATGCTTTTCTCAAGGAGCACAAATCAGCCAGCCTGGGAATGACTGTGTGCTGCATAAAGGCAGACTTCCACTCTTTGGAGTACAGTGTGAGGGTAGAAACATCAGGTTCACATCTGCCCATCTATACTGACAACGTCATGTAAGTTTGCTGAATGATTTAAAGGTAGAATTTCTGAATGGAAGAGTGGAGTCTAAGTAAAGTTCTTGTACTTCAGGGGTGCATGGGTATGTCATTAATTATTTTCGTTATTTTACAGAAAGGATTTACTCTTTTCACAGAACATTCTTGCCCATAACACTAGAATGTTGCACAATGGAGACTGGTTTTTCTTGCATTTTTCACAGATTTGCAATGGATTTACGTACAGCCGTATATTAAATAGAGATGGGATGCAGGCTTAGGCAATACCCAGAAAGTTTAACTCTATTAGTATTCTCCTTGGCACAGCTTTCAAATAGATCATCTAATACTTTCCCAGACAATTGTCTAGAATGGTTTGGAAGATAGTTGGACTAAAGACGGACCTAATAAATAGTTGATACAATAGCTGTGGGAGAGAAGAGAGTTTAGCTGTAGTGTCTTATTTACCAGTAAGTTCTGTACCTTAAGTAATTTGTTGAGCTTATGAATGGTTTTAAACCCAAGTCTTCTAAATCTTTGAAAAATATCCTATCTGTGAGCCATTCTTTCTTTTGCTTGTGATTGCTCCATACATGAGGTTCTCTCTTTTTTTATAGTTCTAAATCTGCAATCATTTACTTTTGAAATTAAGTCTCTGAATAACCATATCTTAGTCAATGCGTATGTAGGGTTTTGCCTGAACAGCATTAAACAGGATTCATGAATAGACTGTGAAGTCCTTGGGACACAGTTTTTTTCTTATTTTTATGCTTTCACTTTATTGGGTCGATTTTCTAACAATTTCAGCTCGTCCCCAAGAATACAGGTGCTCTCTAAGCCTGAAAATACATTCCTCACTATTCACCCTTGCTCTTGAGTATTTCCGATGCAACCAGATTGAAATGTGCTTCTGATATTCTGAGTGTCCTGGCTTCCTAACATTTTTTTAAAGGGTCATTCACTTTTCTGAGAGTTTGCAACTGAATGAAAAATTCACTGTATTTGATTTTTGCATTCTCACATGCTAAAAGGAGAGTGAAGTACAAAATTATCTTCTTAGAACTTAAAAATTACCGTGTCAAGACTGAATTACAGACATGATGAAGAGATGCATCTTATCCAAATGAAACATATATATGCTAGTTAATATTAGTATGCCAACAAGAAGCCAAGAAGATTTTCAGAAATCCTCAGCATCTAACTCTTGGTAATTTTCAAGACATGGTTATCTCCTGTCTAGTGCTATAATGACAGAACATTTTTAGGAGTCGATATCTACCCCCTTAAAGGGGGCAGGTGGATGAATACATTTGGAAATCTAGTTCACTACTGTACTGGAAGGGAAGTGGGAGATCAGACATTTTCAAATGCAGATGTATTTGTTTGAACCCTGGAATAGCAGAAACCTGTTTCATTTGTGTATATTTCAAACATCTGTGGTGCTCTCAAAAGGCCAGGTATTACATCCAAAACTACAGGTGAAAAACCATGATTCCATTAGCTATCATCAGTGGTCTCATTTGTCACCAATTATTATTTAACTTCATAAATCTTTGAGGATTTTGCAAGTAAAGTTCATGCAGCTTTGCAACTGATTTTTTGTTGGTTTTTTGGGGTTTTTTTAATCTGATTATTCACAGCTTGCTAATTTGTAATTGGACTTCTACAACTCAAAAACCTCCAGATTTCAGAAAAACTAATTTATCTTTTCTTGGTTTAATTGTGGTATTCACACTCAAAACTGTGGAGTGAGATTGCTTCTAGTGGGTTGTATGCAGTGTTCTGGAACTAATAAAATATATTATTGATTGCTTAATGAAAAGCTCCGTGTTCATACAAATTTACTGTGGCTGAGGGTGGATACAACAGCTACTTCTTATTCTGTTTGGAGGATCACCTGCCATTTTACTTGGGTGTATTTCTGCATATCAAGTGTGCTTTTAAATTAAGTTGTGGTTGCCTACAGGGCACTACATTGGGTGGCTCCATTAAGGTGCCCTTATACTTTTCCTTCCATGCAGTGCTACCCGTTGCTTTTAATTTAGCTTAAGATCATCAAAATTAATTATGATAGAGTGTATTAAAAGTTGAAATAGCAAATCAAGGAGTTTTATTAAGTGCCCTTTAGATTTCCTTATGTGTTTAGTGGTTTTAGCTTTTTATGTGCTCATCACAGTCTGATTCATCGTGATTACTATGAAAAAGATCAGTAAAGCAGAACAAAAATGTCTGACTATGGTGGTAGTAACTAAGACTCATTTCCTACCTGGGTTTGATATCCCTACCAGCCAAAATAAATGTATAACTGTTCTACTAGTGCTGGTAACTACTTGTAGTTGCCCTTTCCCTGTTGAGATGTTTGGTCTGTGCACTTGGCAGCAAAGCAGTGGCTGTATTTTTTAGATATATGAAAATGGTGCTGGTCCCCCTCCATCATCTTCATGGCAAAAATTCCAGTGTCGGTGGCAAATACCAACAACTATCACTGCACTGTGACGAATCTTGTGGTGGGGAATGATCGCCACCGCTATCTACCAGACACGACACAGTGTGCCTGCTGCACTGAGTGCTCAGGGCAGGATCTATTGTGATTTTTTGATGTGCAGTTTCTGGGGACTGGTGAACACGTATCCAGTGGTCCCCTGGGGTGGGCTTGTTTCTGTATGGTGTTGGTTGCTGTCCCTGGGCAAAGACCTTGTGCGGTTCCCCTAGGCACAAGCTCCTGCTCGGAACATAATCTACTTGGTGCC
This sequence comes from Oriolus oriolus, assembly GCA_013400235.1. Classification (NCBI taxonomy): domain Eukaryota; kingdom Metazoa; phylum Chordata; class Aves; order Passeriformes; family Corvidae; genus Oriolus; species Oriolus oriolus. The sequence goes on from VXBT01008719.1 coordinate 356,223, forward strand.
CAAGTGAATCATTCATTCTGCCATTCTAGTCCACACCTTATAAACCTTTAGCTTCCTATGAAAGCAGAGCAAATTTCTTCACGCAAATGCTGGAGGTTGCTCAGTCCTCTGCATCTGCTGCATCTCTATCTGTGTCTTACTACCTGGCTGCACAAGCTGGAAGGACTCAGGGTGGGATGCATCTGCAACTGGAGAATAAGGTCTGGCATTAATTAGTGACATTGTGTGTACAAAGCTCCACGCATAAGAGATTGTAATATCCATGGTGAATTCCAGACCTAATGACATAACTAACAATATGATCTCAGGCAGATAAGCCATCTACAAAACTCAACCTGGAAAAGATCCTGCATGCAGTTCAGCAAATTCTCATGTATTCATTTTTCCGATGTTGTAAAGTCATAGATTTTTAAGTGAAAAGATATTATAGCCATCTATAATCACCTTCAGCCTTAACATACCTGTCCCCATTACATTACCCCGGGTAATACATTCAATACATGTACTATACCCATTAATATGTAGATGGACATGCTCTTATTAACCATAGTCTACTTTCAGAGGATTAATAGTTTAATGACCAACAGAATAACCCAATAGCTGTACTTCAACCACTCAATTGAAATAAAGCACATAACAATCTCTGCTAAACACGGCAGTACTCAAACGCATCTCCTGAGTGGACTCGGGTCAAATCAGCTCCTCATTTCTAGACGTACCTACAGCCAATATACCACGTTATCTATGAATTGTACTCTTCAGGGAAAGCACCACCGCATATAAGATCCCATATGCACTAGCTTCAAAACCATTAATTCCCTCTCAACTCATAGTACAACTTGCTGCTTTGTATCTCTGAGTCACATATCAGGGCCAACATATTACAAATCAAAGAATGTCATCCATTAATTTATTAAGTCAACCCCAATTGTTTTGATGTAAAAGAGGATGACAAAAATAGTTTCACATGAATGATACAATTCAGGGTAATTGTAATGTCCTTTTTTCCAAAACTTAGTTCTCAGTGTTTCAAATCCTCCCTCTTTTCTAGTTAAATTTTGTTTGGATTCACTTTTGATCATATTATACCTTTTCCTGTCAGATGCAACTCTTACTGATTATTAGAAATATTATTTTACATATAATGAGCAAGTTAGCTCCAGGTCATTTGTCAAATCAACCAAATAGGCTGTGGTTTGTCTGTCTTTCACACAGTGAGGTATATTTTGAAGACTGCATCATTACTTCTTTCCAGAACTCTTTCCAATTCCTTGATATCCTTTTAGAACTACAAATATTAATTCTGGACACTGAATTCCAGTAATGGTGCCATTAATGCTGCCTTACCACCTTTATCATGTTCCCTTGCTTGCAAATCAATTAAGGATCATGTTAGCTCACTGGAGGAAATCAAGTTCAACTGCTCATCTACCATTATAGTCATTTGTTATCAATCTGGAGACAGAATCATTGCTCTTTACAATAGCTTTTCTCATCTTACAAATAGTCCTTGTTTCTAGATAGAAGTCCTTGCACTTGGCTGCAATAAAACCTATGTTTAGATCTGAACTGACCTCTGCAAGCGATCCAAGTCGCTCTGTACAACTGACCTGTTCTCTCTATTATTTACCATTCCACCAATAGGTCACATCCAGTTCTCTGATTAATTGAAAGTAAAAGGAAATAGATTTTTTTTCTGTATAAATTAGTTTAATGCATGAGGCCATGACCCAAAGCCCATTAAACTCACTAAAAGAATTTCTATTGAATTTGGGTAGCTTTAGGTTCTGAGTCAGTTGTAGTTTTGCTGTTTTAGAAATTGTTCTGATTCCAGGACAGAGTAGAATACATTATAGGCCTTCCTGACAGCTGTAGAATTGATTTTTCTTAGTTTGGTCTTTTTTAGTTTTTGGAGGGGTTTTTGTTTCTTTGTGGTTTTTTTAAATTATTTTATTTTATTTTGCCAGCAAATAACAGCTGAACAATGCAGGCAGGATGGGACCAAAAGCTGGCTTCAGAGCCCACATTAGAATTAAAAATAAATTTCAGTAGCTTAAGAAGCTAATAGACTATGCATCCAGTTTCTAGAATTAGCCATATGCATGGTCTTAATATGTCCCATATTTTCTTAAAGAGTAAATCTGTTTGTTCAATTATTTTTCCTCAATGACACTAATGTTGCTTGATTTGATTATACTGAGTCAAAATTCAGGCAGGCTGTCAATTTAGTGGGAAACTACAAAATTTCAGATTTTCATTCAAATATGGGACGTGCATTTTAAAACACTGAATAATCTTCTTTCATATTTTATAATCTTAAAACACTGAATAATGAAAGTTGTCCTTGTTTCAAACATCTCTAGAAATATAATCAATAATCCATAATAGATGGAAAATCTTTGATAAAGAAAAAATTAAATATTTTCATTCAACTTGTTTCCTGAACCTCAGTTTCTGCTAGGAAGTGGAAGGTAATTTATTTGAATCTGTCTTGCCTATATGAGTTACAAACTAATATTTTTTAATGACTGTTCCTCAGTGTTTTTATAGGTAACATCTAGTGTAGTAAGTTCCTGATCTCAGTTTAGATTAAAGTACCAATATAATAACTAATAATAATTCTTCAATCAAAAATAAGCTGTTACAGAAACATGAAGGGGTTACTTTCAGGTGAACATTCTCCAGCATTGGCTTGAAGCCATCTTCAGCACTCAACTAGAGAAAGATTTATTGGTCAGATGACTTTCATATGAACAACACAAATTAAAATCCTGGTCATGGAAATTTGTTTAACAATAAAACCCCAGTCCATGTAAGCATCTAGATTGTTGTGCTGTTGTGGTGCATGTGGCGGTGGCCACTGCAGCAGAACCATCGGAGGACTGGTGGACAGGCCTCCAAAACACCAAGGTTTAGCTCTCTCCCCATGGTTAGGGTGAGTTCTCATGTTTCCATTTGTTCCTAGTTTACATGTTTTCAGTTCATTGGTTTAGGAATTCTCCACCCAGTTTTATGCATAAGTTCATGTTTACTTATTTCCCCTAATTGCTTATGTGTTAGTTCTGGAAAGTCCCTTCTTCCTCGACACCCCATTGGTTCCCTGTTGCCTTGCCCCTCCTTGTACCTTCCCCATTGGACCGTACCCTGTCATTCCATGCCTTCTCCGCCCCCTAGTCCACACCCTATTGGCTTTGGTTGTTTCCCCGCCTCTTGTGCCTCCCCGTATATAACCCCTGGACCCTCCATTTTGTGTGTCTTTTGTTCCTGGACCCTTCACCCACCACAAACCGGCTGGAACCCACACAAAAGACCCCTCCTTCGTCCTTTGCCTCCGCCAACGCCTTCTCTACATTTTTGCTTGTGGCTCGCTCCTAGCGAAGGAGCCAGCCTTCCCGCTTACTGCAGCTACACCAAGGACGTCTGCAGCTGGACGCTGTGCAGCCTTGGGCAGCCCCAACAGCGTAATTGTGGAGGAAACCTTGGATCTGTGTGGACTTAAGAACTGTAGCAACCTGCCTCAGGCCACAAGATATCCCCCATTTTTTCCCTAAAATCATAAGTAGGGTGTTCAAAAAGCCTTTAGTATGTTCTTTTATTGATACTAAATGCAGTACCTAGAATTTTCTCCCGCCCTAGGGCTAGAGACAGAAATCTTCTTGCTAGTTGTTGCCTATGTGCTTTGGCACATAAGGCTGTATCTTTCAATATCAAAGTAGCTGAGTAAGCTAATTATACTGATCCTAAAAGATTCAATGCCTGTAGGCTTTTTTTGGTGCATTGTGTATTTATATCAGAAATGAAGCTTGTCTTGTCTGCTTGCTGTGCTGTGCATGGGTTCTTGACCTCCTGCTAAGATCCCAGCTATTGATTTGGGTTGGCTCTCTCTGTAGGTTCCTGGCATGGTGCCTTATTCTCACAAAGCAATAAATACTTACTTCTGAAAGTTGGGACTTTTGCTGGTACTTTTAGGTGGCCACCAGAAGCACAGCTTTCCTGGTTCACTGAGGGTGCTGCCTTCATATAGAGACCCAAAATCTGGAAATTGCTGATGACATGGAGTAACTTGAGCAAAGGCAGTAGATGTTCTGACCTTTGCTGAAAACTGGGTGGATGACACCCTGACATGCAGTTGATAGCTTGCTGCCAGTGGATTTTATTGAAACTCCCTTAGTTCTTTTCCTCAAATGGTTTTAAACTTTTTTTCAGAAAGAAGATTTACATATCAAGGGATAAGTTAAGTTTTGCATGGAATCTTACGTAACAAATTCAATACATAGGTATTGCTGTGTGAGCTGTTTTTCTATTGCACTGGTAACTTACAGTCAGCAGTTAAACTTTTTTTTACATTCCCCAGGTCTGCTATGAAGATAGAAGTGGAGAGAGGAGGGGAGAGAGAGAGAGGGAAAGACTTTGCTTTTTTTCTCTGTGTTTTTTGATAATGTTTACATGTAAGAAAGGGGAAGTCACATCTCTAGTGATAACATGGGGTCCTGTTCAAAAGCTTCCTCGGGCAGTTTTAACAGGTGAAATGTCATGGCAGAAATAGCCAGCTAGGCAGTAAAACTGAGGAAGGAAAACCAGGAAGATTCTCAGAAATGTGTTCCTGGCTGAGTGACAGAGAGCCACTCCAACAAGCATACAAACATGTGCATAGGTACTTGTGTGAGCAGCATTGCTGAAATTAAGGGAAGGAAAGATCTAAAAAGGAAGGATATTACCACAAGCGGGTTTTTTTTTTTTGGGCTTTCAGCCTTCAGTCTATGGAATAGTTTGGCTTTTACTGCTCAGCTTTACAAAACACTTCAAAAAGTATTGATGTAGCAGAGGGAGGAATATGAGTAATTGAGCAATATAGACTCTTACAGCTCACATTTGTATGACTCATAATATTCAGGCTATGAAAAGTAGGACAAGATTTAATGCAAGGAATAATGCAAACATTTGTGTCAGTTTATTTTTTCCATCAATACTTTAAATGACAAAAGATTTCCCTGTTCTCTTCTATATTTTAAGAAGGAAAAGTAATTCACAGCTCCACCTTCACTGCTCTGCTCAGCGAAGACCAAGGACAAATGGCAGGAAAACCTGGAGTGTTTTGCTGCAGGTTGGGAGTAGCCACTAGGAGGGGCTGACTGCCTAGAAGAGAAGGTAGGGATTGATTTACTAACAATTCCAATAAAAAACGCTAATAAAATAGGTTCAGTACTAAAAGTAGTGCTAAGCTAAGATAAAGTTGAAGTATTTATATATTATTTACAATGGTTACATAGTAACTTGTGGGATAAATGCTCTGTTTTGTACTAAGTACTTCAGGCAGCAAAAATATTCACAGGCCTGATTTCAAAACAAAACTCAGAACACTGTTCTCTGCTAAAAGATAAGATTTGATTCATGTCAGTTCTTAGAAAGAAATGTCCTGTATTTTATGCACCATTGTAGGACATAGATAAAATAGCAGATTGAATAATGAAAAAGGAAAGGTCTGTTCTGCATGGGGTTCAAAGTCAGTGTGTGTAAAGCCAGGTGGCCTTGTTCATAAGCATGGCTCTTGGACAAAACAGCATCTGTTTTTCTGTAACAGCCTTTTTTGCTGCATTATAATCTCTTTGTATATTTAATACCATAAATAAAACACTGGCTTAGAACAGAACTATAAATAAAACACTGGCATAGAGGGGATATGACAAAAGTGATTTCTCAACTTGTTTCTTAATATCAGTGGCATAGTTAAAAGAAAAGTCTGTTCTCTGCCATACTGGAAGGGATGAGGAAGCAACTGCTGCATTCCCTCCAGCCCCCAGACTGGCAAACACAAATAGTAATGCTGGGAAAATTACAAATGCGATTGTTCAGGGTTATTCCTTTTGATTGAAGCTTCCCTATTCTCCTCCTTCACATAGAACTTACTGCTCATGAAAGATGCCAGAGAGATGATGCTGACCTCTTATTAAGAGATATTTTGGAAAAGGTTGAATATTTCAACCAGAGATAAGCACCATGACAAACATATGAGGTATTGCTCTTCTACCCTAATTTACAAGACAGTGAGTGAAACCTTGTGTTTGGCCTATAATTATAATCACTTATATTTCGTCTGACAAAGGACAATTCAGGGCAATGCATCTTGCACATAATGTTTTTTCTTGTTTAAAAAAGGAAGGAGAAAATTTCATTTAGAAAGGTAAATATGAAATACAAACTTTCTATAATTTAATGAGAGTCTTGAAATCAAAAATATTGCAGCTGCCAAACCATACCCCAATACATTTGGTGAAACAAGGTTTAGTTTAGAGCTCTGGGAAAGTAAGAAAGGAAAGAGGAGAATCCTCAGTTCTCTTAAAGGCAAATTTCAGTGAGGATGGCTATGATCAATATGAAAAATGGGCTAAGAATATTCTTCTTTGGGTGGAGGATGGTAATGATCAGGATGAAAAGGGACAACATGAGCTGACCATCTGTACTGGACAAAAATATATATAGTTTTTTCCATATTCAAAAGTACACTGCTGTGAGTAGAAATCTTTTTCACCCTGATGTAATTAGTATCAATACAAGAAACCTGTCTCCTGTTTCTCTATAAGCAAGGGAAAAAACGCAACAGTAATGACAATGTGAGAGAACGGTTTCAAAGCAGCCCTTTGCTCTGTGAGGAGGCAAGTTGAATACTGTTCTTAAACAGGAAAGATCTCTGCTTCCACTGAGTTCATACAGAAGGTGGTCCTCTGCCTATCACAGGTTGCCCTGTGACTTCAGTGCTACCTTCATGGTAGGGTGAGGAAGGCTGGAAGCTACTGCCTTTCACAGAGGCAAGTTCTTGATTTGCAGGGAAGAAACAACTCCTGCTATCAGAAAATTCAATATGCCAGTGTTACAAGGGTCTAGGCTTCGCAAAAAGGCCAGCATCTGCATTCAGAACTTTGTGGGAGCTTCTTTGAGGCAGTATGTTACTTCTGAGGAGGGACATAACACGCAAAACCTATATGGGAACTGGCAGCTCCTGCTTCATTGTCAGCTCAGCTTTGGGGCTGCCTCTCCCAAAAGTGTCTTTCTGTGCCCAGACCTTGACAAACTCAGATGGGGTCAATCTAGGGCAATATTCTTCCACACTGAAAATTTAGGTACACAGTCTCACAGTATCTATTAAATTGGCATGTCGGAGGACCTGATATGTGGGATCTAGTTGCCATCACTTTGTTGGACCTTCTAAATGTGAAGGTCATTACTCATGACCTTCTCACTCCTGCTAAGGCTCAGAATCCACATTGTGTAGCTGCCTCTTGCAGATGCATTTCTTTTGCAGTTGCAAGGAATTCCTAATCCTAATGAGCTAGAAATGCAACAGGAAGTGGCAGCTATGCAGAACTGCTTGTGGGTGGCAAAGGGTCTTAAAACACTTCATAGCACTAATTAGTTCCTAATTAGTTTACTCAGATATTCCCAGTTCTTCACCACTGGTGATATTGGGAAGCTCAAAGAAAAAGAATGATGATACAGCATACTGTCCTATATCAACTCTTTCACCTACAAAATCCAGCTGTCTGAAACTGTTCTTTATACAGACCCTCCACTAGAAAATCGAAGACAAAAGTCAAGTGTCCAGGCTAAACATTTTGAGAGGAGAAAAGAAGACTGTTCAGTCCTACAGAGTGGGGCCATGTACTCATGTTAAGTTTATTAAACAAAGAGATGCATTATGAGCAAAAGTGATGGCTGTCTTACTACCAGAATAATTCTTTCGTTGTGAGGTCTGAGAGGATGTGTCATTGTTATTAACTTGATGCCTGAGAATATATCTACCACCAAGCCCACCAGCTTCCCACCTACTCTGTCATCTGGCCTGGTGCAGAGACAGAGGTTTAAGATACTTAAACATAGGTTTACAGTGCCATTTTATCTCTCTCTCATGTTAGGTCTTGAGTTGTATCTGCCATTATTGTGGGGAAGTATCAAAAGTCCTAGATTGTCTAAAATGTTATTTAGCCTCTGCGGAGTCTCCCCTATTAGAAATCCAGTAAAGTGCTTTCTTGGACCAACTGGTTAGTTGTTGGCAAGTGAATAGCAATGACTTCAGCTGTGGTGGCTGAAATACTTGCTATCTCTGTCTGCCACCACAGGCAATCTGGTACTTCAGAAAATAGCTGGGACACCTCAATTACCCATGGCCAGAGTCACTTGGCTTATAGATCATTAGCAGCTTGTGTTAAGCAGCAAGGCTTTGCAAGAAGCTGCTGGGAGATGGGTGTGCATTGTTCTTCACTGGTATGCAACCTTAGTAGTTGTCTTCAGGATTTCTATCTGTACCTGGACAGTGTCCTGTTAAAAAGATTGTTTCTCAACTCATCGTGACAGTTTTCCTTGCACAAGAAATTATTGTTTAATATTGTTCTGAATGAACTTTAATTTGAACTTGACAGAATATTAGAGTACAAAAAGTCTCCATCAAAAAGAGAAAGTTGTTCTTTTGGTCTAAGATTGCTGGGCTTCTTATTATGGATCCACTTGCTCTTGGCAGCAAGGATCCTTCACATTAATACAAAAGCCTGAATAAAATCAGAGGTTAGTAGCTGTAACAGAAACATGACAACTCTTCATTCCTCTTTGAGTGAGATTTAGTGTTTAAAATGCAGTTGACCTTATTTTGTTTAGAAAATCTCTTATTCTTTTTCTCTACATTTTCATGCAAAAGTTTTTTTCAAAATAAGTCTTTCCCATCCTGGTCTAGGAACCTTTCTTTCATCTTCCCATTCCTTTCTGGGAGGGTGCCATGTAACTTGACAGGCTCATTCTGCTAAACTCTTCCACTTTTATTCCACTATGGAAAATAAGGTGGCTGGGATAAAATCAGGGTATAAACTGTGCTGAAGTCCAGTGTCAAGTCAAAATGCATGGTTTTCACTGTGATAAAATCTTGATTTTGCATCTGTTCATACTTGTATAGACAAAAATGTTAATTGTAGATATCCACAATTCAAAACATTTTTGACTTATGAATTTTATTTAAAATAAAACTTCTAAAGTAAATGTAACATTTCTTGTGTGAAAGTTTCATATTACTGTTAATGTAAGTTCTTTGTGGCCTTCGATAGTTAAAGACCCTACTGATTTCAGTGGAGGCTGAAGTACTGCCCCATAAGTACTAGCAATAGGAATCCTAAACACTGTTTAGTTCCTTAACTTTGGGATTTTAAAATCTCTTTGAATAAATTCACCAGGCAAGCACATAAAGCTGATGTTTGATAGACTGGGAAGTGCCAACCTTTTCTGAAAATGATCCTTGGTGTTGCCGCCACTATTATACATGAGAAGAGATCTTTTAAGAAGCTGGGTAAACTTGATGCATCCAAAATCATTAAACACCTGTTCCATTAATGACATGGAATTTGTCCTGTGTACGCTTGCAGCAGATTCCATCTGACAGTTCATCTGAGAAAATTGGGCCTAATAAGGAGGGCAGAGGTCCTCAGCTAATGAGCAAGTGGAGGTTCTGATCTATTAGGTTAGATAGAAACTACCCTGTCTTTGAGACTTAAAATATGACCGGGGCTTTGGCCTTGTTTTGAAACATTTATGAATCAGTGCCTTAATCCTGCAGGACTATTCACCTGAAATCAGCAGAACTATTCACAGGAGCAAAAGATGTACTATTGGGCCACAGCAGTGTGTTCCCCATGACATCATTAAGTCATCCTCCACCTCTCAGCCTTACTTCCTCAGCATACTGGCTCATCATCCAGGGAGGATGTGTTAGTCTTGCTTAGCCCTTGCTTAATTTGAAAGAAATGTGCTAAGTGAAGATTGATTCTTTATAGTGGGAATTCTTGACTAATAGAAAAGCCACCTTTTTTTTTTCCTAACAAAAAGTTCTGTTCTAAGTAAAGTTTTAGCACAACATGCTTCACATGCTTAGGTGAATATTTTTTGCCAGAAATGTCAATATTATCAAGTTTATAAATTCCATTTCTAGAAAATATTAATGAAAATGCCTGTGAAGATTATTGTTATTGTGGGAAAGCAGGTAAGTTCAGAGAAGAAAATTCCATAATGTTTTGCAGACTTCAATAACCATGTAAAAACAAAAACAAAACAGTGAATTAAAACTGCAGAAAATGTTGACTGTGTGAAATAGCTAATAACAGAATTTGGGCCCTGTGCTGCAATGATGTCATCCTGGAGCTGCATTGTTCACCTATTTTGTTCTCTGTGTTGTGACTCATTTCAAAATATGTATTGACCCTGAGAAAACCTTGCTAAAATCTCACAGGCGCTTATCTCCACTTAATCTCTCAGAAGCGCAGCCACCAAAACAGTAAGTATTTATGTTTTGCATTGATGTGAGTGCCAGAGTTTTGTGCTAACAGTTTTTTTGAATGAGGCTTGGTGATTTATTCTTTTCATCTGGTACTCTCTCAGCGAGGTGGTTGAGGTGTGGTATACTTGGGATATCATTACACTTTAAAGTTATCAGTATTTCAGGGGGAGGAATGTGAAGAGGCAAATGGACTGAGGCTGTAAGTGGTATCCCTGACAGAGTGGTGGTAGGGCCATGGTAACGAAAGACTCCAAGAGTACAAGCTGAACTGAAGACACACACAGTGTGGTTAGAAAGGCCTTTACAGACATCTCTTCCTTGAGTCAGGCCAGGAGGACTGATGTGAAGGATAGTGTTTGGTAGGTCACATTTTACTCCTTCCCCATTGCTAAACATGCTTGGACTTCCACTGGTTGCACTGTTAGACTGAGCCACTTGGTTAGGGAAGAACATGAGGTATTACAGGTATTACAGATATTACAGGTAGCAGATGTTCCCATAAGAAATGACAGTATTATGTTCTGTAATTATTTTGAAGACCAGATGTAAACAAATGCAGCATTTTTGTTCCCCTTGTGGATTCTCATGCCTTTTTGTGTTGTATATATAGCCCTGCACAAAAAGTAACCGTTCAGCTGCATTATCTTCCATTGCCAGCATTGTTCTTCAAGGCAGTCTTGTTTGGGTGAACATTCTTTGCCTTTAATCTAAGACTTAGTTGGTGCAAGAAAGATCTGGCTGGAAGAATGACGAAGATATAGTTTCCTAGTAGGAGTAAAATTTCCATCTCCAGGCAGCATTTTATCTGTACAGTTCACGTTAATATAATAGGTAAACCACAAACAGTATGCCATGTTTTGTCAGTGTAACCATCTCATTGGGGTGTTTGCTACGTAAAATATGTTACACATCCAAACTGGAAGTTTTGACTGTTGTCCTAGCTCCTAGCTTAATTATTTACTGCTGGCCTGACTTTTTATGGTTAATATATACCATGTTGATTCAGTGTGTTAAAGGTAAGCAGCATGGCACTAGCTCCTTGTATTCCTTGGATGGCACACGATGAAGACTAGCCCACCTTACAAATGTGTACTCAGGGCAAATAGCTAATGTACTGACAAAAGGTTTTATTTTCTATTGCACAGCTTGAATTCTTTCTTGTTCAATGTGTGACAAAAGAAGTCCTATTTTGTGGCTTCCAAGTCCAAGGAGTGCAAATTCTGTTTTCACTTAATTTATTAAGCAACTCTGGTTTTACAGTGTAAGAGAGTTTTATTTCAGATTGTGCTATTATAGCTGACTCTAAAAAAAGTACTATGTATTTTTCGTCTTGTCTTCTTCATATGGACTCTCTTTTCTGAACCTGCTGACTGACATCAACGGCAGCCTTGCTAAGGCAAAGTAAATGTCATGAAATGTTTTGTTCTACCGCAGACACTGGCAAATAATTGGCATCTGTTTTCTGTTGTCTAGCTGCCATTCTGTTTTTCTAAAACAGAAACTTCCATTTCTTGTCTAATTCCTTGATGAATTCAGTCTCTTACGGAACTGAAAAATTTGCAAGAAAAAGAATAGAGAAATATTTTCTTAAAGGAAACCTAAATAGTTTCATAGTGATTTCCATGTAATTAATTATCCAATCTGGTTGGAATTTCTTAAAATAAACCAAATAAAAACTCAAGAATGTTTATCTTGACAAATGGAAAATTCTTCAGCTGAATAATATAATTATTTCTGTGTTTGTCTGTATATTTTTGATAGATTCTGTTGGAATTCAGTCACTTTTGTCATCAGCTTTACTGTTTTACCAAAATACAGCATAATTTCTGTGTACACCGTAGGACATTTTTCAATTGTATCCTCCTAACAGGATATAAAATACTTATCAAAATACATATTCAACTACTTATTACTAAAGCTTTAAAGCAGATAAAATAGCACTCTGACTTCAGGAATTCTTTTGGCCGAGCATATGACATTAATACTCATTAATATGCTTTCAAATATGTTGCCAGAGTGGTAATAAAATTAACACCTTCTAATTTTTATATGGAAACTAAGCCAAAGTGCATTTGATCTTATGACTACTTAGCAGTGTGCATGATACTTCCAATATCAACATAAGCTCTGAATAAAAATATTATCTCTTTATTAAGTGAAGACATGGTTGCATCTTATGTTGTGAACTGATATTGTTCAGCTACATAAGAAAAATGTGTGATAAAGGACTAAGAGTCAGCAAGATAAGAGAAGAGATCAGCTTCTGTTTTTACACCTAAGTGTAAAAGTTATAGTTTATCATAAGATACCAAATAACACACAGAAAATTAATTCCAGTTTTTATATTTACTGTTTGCCACTTAGGTAAAGTCTCAATTGTTGTTAAATTTTATGTTATAAAATTATGTTATGTTATAGAATTGTTATATTTACCTAGAGTAATGCAAAATCAGATACATTTTCTGCATTGTTTCAGAGCAGACCATCATTCTGACATTAACAGTGGAATCTCCTCACAGCACACTTCTTTTCGGTAAAATTCAAATTCTTGAATTTTTAAGCCACATTTTTACGAAATAATTTATAAATTTAATCATTTCTGTGAAATGAAGATACAGTTTTAGATGTGACTTTGATTATTTATAAGCAATACAAATTAAATATATAAATGTTTTCAAGATAGAAATACATATCTGTACACAGATATTTGCTTCCAGTGTCCTGAATCTGGAAGCTTGTTTATATGGGATAAGCTGAAATTTTTTGTGGAATCACTGTCCTTTCATGTATAGTACATGTGAGACATTTCTCCCTTGGTCATATCCCATGGCCTGTATGGATTCCTGAGGTTTTTTACTGTCTAGTACCTAGTAGATTTAGATCCCAAATCGCTGCAGATCTTTATCAGATACTTTACCACACATCGTGATCTAGGGCAATGACATGTAGGAAAAAAGCACAGTTATTCTGTTAGTCAGGGAGCTATCAGGAAAATGTGGAGAAATTTTGGGGTTTAGAGCCTTTATTAACAGCACCATTTATGAGACAAAAAAAGCAATAATTTCATTTACAGCACTGTGAATCTGTATCACTGAAATAATGAAGTCTCACTGAATTAATTCTCAGTCTCTCCCAAGCTTCATTATTAAGATTTTGGTCAAGAATGACTGGCTGAGACTTCATTTCAACTTTATAGTTGAAAGCATTCTCAGATTCCACCTTCTTCATCAGCCTGAGTTACTGTACCTAGTTTTGCTGCATGCTTACCTCTCTCATTCTATTTTACTTCCTTCTTCATTAAAAAATCTGTTAGAAAAGTATTATGCACTGTGCCAAACCAGTTCTTGGTGAAATACTCTCCATTATAGTTACAACTCTTCTAATATCAGAACATGGACTATGGAGTTTCAAACTGATTTGATATTTTGAGAAATTTTCATGTGTTTTACTATCCTGATTGAACATAAGAAGAATAAAGGAGGAAACTAAAACAAATTTGTTCTGAAGGAAGAACAAGTGCTTCTTGTGGTTTTTATAAAAATTTTTGAATAAATTATGACTCGCTGTTTCTGTATGACATCTGAAGAAGAGTTGGTCTACATTTTTTTTCAACTTTACAAACTGATCTACCTTAAAAAAAATGTTTTATGACCTTTTAACATTCATGGCTGCAGCACCACTGCCACTGTGATACTGATACCCTACTGTGATTTACAGCAAACAGTTTTTGAACTCTTATCAAAGCAGAAACATATTGCTACCATTCTGCCTATCATGGAAACAGGTACAACCAAGCATTGTCCAGGTGTGGGGCCCCCACATAAGAAGGGTGTGGATCTGTTGAAGTGAGTCCAGAGGAGGGCCATGAAGATGATGAGAGGACTGAAGCAGCTCTCCTATGAAGACAAGCTGAGAGAGTTGGAGTTGTTCAACCTGGTGAAGACAAGGGTCTGGCACTGTCCAGTGCCTAAAGGGGGTCTACAAGAAAGCTGGAGAGGTACTTATTGCATGTACTTACAGGACAAGGGGTAATGGCTTTAAACTGAAGAAGGGCAAGTTTAGATTAGATTTAAGGAAGAAATTCTTCACTATGAGGATGGTGAAGCACCAAAACAGGTTGCCCAGAGAAGTGGTGGATGCCCCACTCCAGGAAGTGTTGAAGGACAGGGAGCATGGGACTTTGAGCAACCTGGTCTAGTGGAATGTGTCCCTGCCCATGGCAGGAAGGTTGGAATTAATGATCTTTAAGGTCCCTTCTAACCTGAACCATTCTGTGATTCTATGACTGTTAAAAAGTTTAGCCTGTAGTAGAATCTTGCTCTGTGTGAATGCTCTGGCCAATTGAAGTTTGCACATTCACATTTTTTTATGAAGTGCAAATCATGCAAGGAAATTTTGCTATGCTATGACACAGTAATTATTAAACTGCAGTATACATTTAGAGAGGTACAGTGGCATAGCGTAATTCAGTGAAAAGGCAGAAGGTTTTCATGTTTCTTCTAGTTTAATGTGGTAGAACTGGTTCTAATGAATTTTGGGGTATTGTCACCTAAATTTTTTTTGTAAACAATATTAGGAATGTTATTTTCGTAATACCTAAAACTTCTTAAACTTATTTTGTTGTAAGGCTATTAAGAGGTATGTTGCAGTTCTACATTTTTTCCCCCACTGAAGATATTGTAGTCCTACAGTATCTAAGAAATTAATACCCCTAAAAATTCATTTTTTGAATGAACTCAGTGAAACTGTTATGTAGCATGGTCTATACACCATTTTATATAGCATGGTTTTAGAAGGTGCCATTTATTCATCTACCTTCCCTCCTCTGAGGATGGTGACATCTAAATCTTTTGTAAGGCTTATGGCTGTATTTCTTCCTTAGCAGATGTGATTCATATGAAATAGTGAAATCATCAGGATCAAGAACTAGAATTTTCATAAGAAGTGTGCAGTTATGAGGAAATGTACCTGTAACGCTGAAATAGTTCAAGACAAAGCATATTTGGTGATTTTGAGAAATCTGGAGAGAAAGAAATTCTGCAATTTTGCTCCCCAAAATTGAAGGGATCAGTTTTATTTTTGAGGTTTCTCTGCTTCATTTTAGTTGTTTTGACTTATTACTATTTTATTATTTGACATGTTACTATTTCCTTCTACCACCTGAAATGACTGATTTCTGCCCCCAGGTAAATTGCTTCCTTTTCTGATGTCTTTTTTTGTAGATCAGAGTTCCAATCTGGCCATGCTCTTGAAAGGGAAGCACCTAATACACAGCTCATTTATCAAGGCAAAAGTGTTTAACTATGACCCTAAGCACATGCTGCTGCTTGTTAGTTTAACTGAAGCTACACAAACATGATAAAAGGTAACTGACCTTTATTCTGTGCTCTAGGTATCTGTTTGATGATGGTCTCACTTTGTCCAGAGGTTTAACAAGTGTTTACTTTTTAACTAACTCTCTGATTACATGATCCTCTTTTCCCCTACTCTCTTCCTTCATCATATGATACAGCTTTTTCTTAAGTCTCTGACATTTCAAGTGAGGGTCACTGTATTTATGCAGTGCCAAGAACTAGGAACAGTCTTATGTGCTGAGAGTGCTCTTCCCCATTGTTCTGCAAATTAGTCAACATGAAACCAAATAGTGATAATGTGTTGTTATGATTAAGGTTAATAAGCTACTGATTATCGCCATAGACTACAGTTCCAGACACATTATTTAAATGGAATGCTTTTTGAACTAGTTGATAAAAGATCCAAATTTCCTCCTGTTGTGATAAAAGATGTTCTAAGCCTTTAGAGAGATAAGGAAGCATTACACAACAGGAACAGTTTACTCTGTCCAATACATTACAGATTTGTCTTATGGTAACAGTAGCACACTACAGCTCCAGAAAACATTGTCTGGTAACAGAAGGATGCTTCTCTATGTCTCTGAGACTAAGCCTCTTGAAAAAAACACTTGTGTTAAAAAACCCATTGTTACCTTTCTGGTCCTTGCAACAAATTTAACAAATTATTGTGTTTAGTTAACTTTGTTTCCTAAGCTTAATCAACATACAAGGCCACTAGTTGTATGTAATTTGGTCTTCACCAGCATGAACGATCCTTCAGTAAAACCACTGAAAATAGGACACTTAAAAATTAAAAAAAAACAAAAAACCAAACCAAACCTAACCAAAATTAACAAAAGGTTTTAACAAACAAACTTCAAAAACCCCAGCAACCTATACTTATATGCTCATAGGATACATAAATCTCAGACCAGACATTAATTTTTCTTTTTAAATGATTTTTTTTTTTTTGGCTCAGTTGTAGTTTTACAACTCATTTCAGATCATTTTCATGTTTGGAAATATTGACCAGAATACTTTTTCTTCTCTAGTTCTCGAAGAGGATACTTTCCTTTGAATTTCTCTGTCAAATCTAGACTTTTCTTAATGACAATGGTTTCTGCTACATTTTTCAGTAGTCCCAGGGGAAAAAAAAACCCACCACAAAAAAACCAGCACAAGAACTTGAAAAGCTTTCTCTGACTTTTTAGCCAAGCATTCTGATGGCTACCAACTGTGTCATTACTGACAAGCTTGTATTTTTATGCTTTATCGCGCCAGTTGACACTTACATACCCCAAAGAAGAGTAGCTGAACATTGAGCTAAGAAAGGGCACTTGTTCTGCCAAAAAAAGCCAGGTGCATGGTGCAAAAGTGCTTTGACAATCAATTATTAAGAATCCAGAGATGACAACTCATATACACGTATGTAAGTCGATAACCTTTGAGCATTTGATCCCCAGGGATCAGAGCAGACAGTGGCAGAAAGGATCAAGGTCAGTGATAATGAAGTCAAAGTGATGGTGAAGACCAAATACAATCTAGTCTATCCCTAAGAAAGGAAAGCTTGCAATGACTTTGTTAAAATCTGTAGTGACGTACGTGAAAAAAAGCAAGTTAAATTTCCAAGTTCATTTCTTGCCTTATTTTAAAGAAGTCCATCCTGCTTTGGTTCATGTTTTTGTTACAAAGCAGAAATGTGAAGTACTAAGCTCTCAAGTTCCAACCATTTATTTTTCAAATCTCTCTCACTTGCGTTCTTTATCCTTGACTAGCACCTCAACACATGCTTATGAAGTTATTAAAAAACCCAGGAAAAAATGGAAATCTGACATTTGACTGTCAAATTGCTGCTTTTTAAGCATAGAGGAAAATCTGAGTTACATACTTGTATCACAGGGTGTTTGTGTGAGAGAAAATTAGTAAAATAATTAGTTATCCTGTGCATTTTTAAAGATGGGTTGAAAATTTTCTTTACTTGGAGTGATATTGTAAATAAAATATTTCACTTTTAGCAGCTGAATGCAAAATTAAAATTCAAGAGCTGGTGCTGCAAATATTCAATTGTTCATATGCAAGATAGGCACTTCAATAAATAATATCACACAATATGTATCTCAGCATGTCTCTCCTATTTAGCCAATTTATTGAACCGATATATAGTTACCTATATAGAATAATTAACCCAACAATCCACTCTGATCACTGAAATGATCACTATTACAGTTAAGATCAAGAAATATCCTTTCTAAAACATCAGTCCAAAATTCATAGGGGAAAAATAGGGCTGCAAAATTCACATACTGACAAGAATTCTGGAAATTATATACCACGTGTACACAAGCTTTGTTTTTGTTTCCATTCAAAAAATGTAGCCCATTACAATGTCATGAGCTAGATTAGGTGTAAAATCAGGTCTTAAAATATATCAGACAGATACAAGCAGGCAATCTATCTTTTTCATTAAGATAATTCTCTCTTTCATTTCCTCTAAAAAAAAAAAAAGAATTTCATATAACAAATCTGAAAACTTGTTTAAAACTTCAAATGCTAGTGGTTTTTTTGTAAATTAGAAAACGCAAAGAAAACTACCTTGTTTAGAAGGAGCCAAGAAGCGTGATATCACTTCAAGAAGATTATAAAAGACACTTGGTGTTGTGTGACCTATGCAGTTGCAGTGTTTAACCATGTCAGTCAAGTCATGTGTGTTCTGAGCATGTGCAGTACATCATGAGAGATTAGTACAGAGTTATGAACTCTGAATCAGAATTTGGTATAAACTGCTATGGGCTGGGAGAAAACTTTTGAGAAGTATCACTGCATGTTTATCGTGTTTTTACATTTTTTTCTAACAAGCCGGCACTATCAGTCACTGACACAGTGGAGAAATTGGACTACATGGCTCCTTTAACTACAGCCTTTGAGGCCTTCTCTTGTCACAGGCCTTAGACAGTACAAATGGGATTTGGAGAGCTGAAGCACCACTTTGTTTGCATTGGCAGATTTTGAGTGTAGTTGTGGTGGGAATAGAAGGGCCTGCTCCCTTGACAGCCCTCTTTCTCTAAGGGCTGGAAAGAGAACAGAAAAAGACAAGCCTACTGCTTGGGCACACTGGGGATATAAACTTCTCCTGAAGTATTTCAGAGCTGCTCCTTGGAATAAAAGGAGAGCAGGGAAAGGATGTCTCTTGGGAGTCATAATTCATGTTCCAGTCTGCTTATTGAATGGGGCAGCTCCTTGAAAGATTCATAGATTTTAAGGTCATTTATGATTGTCTTGCCTGCCTTGTGTGACACAAGCCATAGAATTTCATCTCTTCAGTGTTGCTTTCCAACCCATTAGGATCACCTATTACTCCAAGTATATATATACTTAATGATTCTCCAGTAATAAAAGAAATAAAAATTTAATGGCCATAAACACAGCAACTTTTCCAGGGCTACTAAAGACCAGATAGTGTAGTGTCTCTTGTCAAGTTTTAAGTCATTTGAGAGGAAAAATATATGCCTAAAAATACTTTGAATGCCCCTGGTAGGCTTTCTTTTGTGTGAATTGAAGGCAGTGAAGGGAAACAAAGCGACCTGTCCTATTATCTCTCTGTTTGGGGAAGAGTATCCATTTCCCCATCTGTGCTGGCAGTGCCCTTTGCTGAGTTACTGCCACAGATGTAAGCAAAGGGGCACAGAGAAGGAGTAGAAGTGGCAGTATTATCATTGTAGAAGATGAATGTAGTGGCACTTCTAATTTATTTAGTATTCACGATTTTGACTTTAATTAGGATTCTTTTGTCACATCATTCATCAAATGCACTTGAAAGAGATGGAAATTAACACCAAAGTTTCTGTTGCCTCAGGCATGCTTTTAGTACTTCTACTCGTTTTGGTTTGTTGTTGTTCAGTTCAGTGAAATAGTTCAGTTGTGATAGTTCAGTTAGCTGTAACTGGGTTTCAAAAGAGGTGGAATGAATACATGCTTTTAAAAGGTGCTGGTTTGTGAAGCCCCTGTAGCTCCTTAACCTTCTTTTATTTAAAAAAAAAAAAAAAAAAAATTGTTTCTCTCAATCTCTCTCCCTCACTCTCTTCTTTTTTTATGACTGACTTCTGAGTTGTTAGTGTAACACTGTATACCAGTTTTCACCCTAAGAAGTCTTTTTTGATAAATTTGTTACTGCTAGAATGCTACTAAGCCACAGACTTACCTGTAGACTGCACATGTGTTTAGATGAAATAACTTACTTGCTGAAATAATTTCAGTTAGGATGAAGTTTAACATAGCTACAAAAATACTGTCTGCATGGGGAAAGGTTTGTATTAATTATTACTCCAGCTCCATGCCTGCCACTGTAAAATTTACACTGCTCTGGCATAACAGGAGCTGCGTTGATATATAATAGCTCCTTATACCCAGAGCTTCCAGCTCATATAGCAGGGGTCCAGTCAGACAATGAAAAGAATGTGAACCTATATTGAAGTCTGAGACTATGCAACATATCAACAAGGTTACTGCTGTCAGCAAAAAATCATTAGCCTATGTCCAAAAATCATGCTTAGTTGAAAATCAAAAGGTTTATTAAGCGAGTATTTCCGGGAGCTCTGTGATTAATGAAGCCTGGTTTATGCTGCTTGTGGAGATGAAATGCATAGCCTAAGCAAGTGCAAATTCTGACTGTAGGTTTTCCTACAGTTTAGGATTTTGAAAATTTCCTTCTGCATTCACAGGGGTCTAGTGACATGTGTAATTTTGTGTAGATGTTCCATAAGTAGCATCTCTCTCTCTCCCCCTCTCTCCCTCTCTCCTGGTTGCTGAAGTTAAGAAAAAAACAATAGCGAGGTTCAAAGAACTTTGCCCTTTTTTGTGCCGTCTTCTCAATATGTACCTGAAAGTTAAATGGATAAAGAAGTAGAAACCTTTTCAGATATCCGTTACTACATACTATTTCATAGCAAATGTTGCTAATACACAGTTGGTAATGTTTTGGGGGTATTTAAAACTGGCATTCTTATTATGAAACCTTTTAAATAGGTCTGGAATATCTTTCCAGCTTTTCATCTACATTACAGGAGCTAGAAATTATATTTCAATAAGGCAGACATTCTATTGGAAAACATTTGATGTTGCATGTTAGACGTACTGAAAGGTTATAACAATCACAAGCCTAAAGCACAGTCAGTGCTTTGAAATTAAAGACAAGTTTCTGCTCTGCAAAATGTTTAGCAAAATTTTTAAAGGAGCCATAAATTGATGAATAAGAAACATTTGAGAAAACTAGAATTACCTGTAAGATCATCCACCCTGGTTGAATTTGGTAAACACTTCAAGTAACATAAGTGGGAGCAAAACCAAACTCCTTACAGGTTTTTGAGCACTACCAAAGAAACCAGACACTTGGTACACCATCATTCAAATACAAGAAACTAATGAGTTTCGGTACCCTTTCTTTGCCCTCACTGACCTCTGCAGTATATAAACCCTGAAGTATAGTACAGTATTTCTAAGAACCCAAAATATGCATTTTAGTTATAATGCTACTGAAAACAATAGTCTACATGTTTAAGGAAATTCAGCTAGTTACAGATTGTTTTGAATAACTGGTACACTGAAACACAAGTATTTTGGTGAAATAATCATGGAGACCGGTTTAGTCTTAAGGAAAAACCTTGTCAACAGGAACTGGTGGCTAAAAGATCTCCTTTATAATAGGACATCACAAATGCACAGTTTGTGGGTGCCTAAAGCCAGTTCTGAGTATAAATAAACTGTAGCTCTGAGAATATTATCTATGCCTTGTACTTCAGAGCTGTCAGTCAGTATTTTTGATCATTAGCCATCTGTGATTATCTTAATTTTTGCCAGCAGGAGAAGGAACTCTTTTCCACCAGGGAGCTCTGTTATTACAATATAATTTATATGTAAAGAGCTCATTTCATTAGAGGGAAAAAAACCACCAACTTTTTACATAGGTTTGGTGGGGTTTTTTAAAGTTTAAAATAAACTTTTAGCATTAATTATTTTGCCTTTTTTTAAAATATATATCCTTGACATGGCCCATGTAAAAGCAATTAATATCACATTGGTGGATTAAAAAAACCTCTGTCTTTATTCTAGTTTTTGTTTAACATCCATTATGGAAGATTAAGAAACTGAGCCAATATGAAGAATTTAACTAGAGAAATTGCTACTTTTTAGTTTCACTCAAAATTTTTGTGCTTGATAACCTAATTATGTCTTTACTACATGCCAGTTAAAATCCTTAAAGGGTCATTTTAGATTTCCCTCCCAATAGTCTGCTCAAAGAATGATTTTGTGGTGACTTTGTTTTTAGAATGACTTGCTGAAATGAAAATGCTTCACCTCCCTGATTTACTAAAATGAAACTCTGCCCATTGTTGTAGTACAAAGCCCTATTTTTACTGGTGTTGTAAATGGTGACATTATAATCTGAGTAAATTGGTTCATAAGAACACTAATATAAAATAAATCACTTTATAAACTTTACTTGAGTAATTCTGACTTTTTTACAAACTATTCCAGTTTGTCAATGGAGCTAAGAATCTGTTGTCACTATTTTTTACCTCAGGCGTTTGTCATCTTAAAATTGGAAAGTATTCAGGTGAATTTTAAAATAAAATCAGGATCAGTATGACTGTCTGCACATGATGCCTGTGTTTAACATCCTCAAAAGAAAGTGGAGATCTGTGTATACCAAGAAGACTCTATGGTTTCATAAGTATACACACAATGAAAATTGACTACTGAATTTTAACTGCCTTTTTTTATATAACTAAGCTTTGAGGCTGTGACTACATTACATTCTTGAACTTACATTATGTATTTAACTTCTGAATTTGAATCAATTCCATGATCTAACATGTAAGGTCAGATGAATAGTCACTGTCAATAATACACAAACTTTAGCATTAGCAGAGCATTTCTGGTCTACTCTATCTGATCATGTGGATTTATGACATGGAGATATGACGCAGATAACAGCTCTTCCAACATCTTTAATCAGTAGGATGAGGTGCATTTTAGTAAACAGTGTGAGAATCAGTTATAAAAGCTCTCTAATGAAAAGAAAAATACATTTTGAGGACATGTATTTTTTCTTTACAGTTACATTAAGAGGCAGACAGCAAGGAGGAAAAAGATATATGTAAAAAGGAAGAAAATTGTGATGCAATATTTAATTACTGGTACTAACAATTGCAGCTGGACTCAGTGTTCAAATTTTGCATGCCCAGCTACCTTGGGTTTGCATATTCATATCGCCTCACTATTGCGCCAGCTGATTCTTCACACGCAGATCTCTAAGCGGTAACGCTAACGGAAAAGGTTTCTTTTCCCCCCTCCTCCATCTCTTTTTTGACATCCAGCAAGGAATTTTTTTCCAGCATTTTCAGTGCTGTGTAATACAAGATTCTCTCTTCACAAACATGTAGCAACGTGCACTATTAGTAAAACTCACAAAAAATAAGTATTTGAGGCAAATGACCTGTCTTGAGTACCTGATGATCGCACTACAAACACTGGAGTGGGATGTAGGGAGACTGGCTGCCTCAGGCTTGCTCTTGTCCAGTCCCATGAAGTGACAGCTTCATCTTTGAGTCAGTTTTGTTCAGAAGGAACCAAATCCATTATGCAACTCACAGCAATATAAAGAGGAACAGCTGGGACATTCACTTCAGAAGAGCAGGGAATATTTAATGTAAAACACTGATATAGACACACACCTTCACTGGAATTGGCCAGTGAGTATGTTGGTATAAGAATAGGAATAGTTAATGTACAGTTATGTCACAAGTATATTATAGCACAAAAAGTGACAGTTAAAAGGTTTACTTAAAATAACATTACATAAGCACATCTGAACATATCATAAGTTTTGGATAAAATATCTTTTGAACGTTGTAACAGCTTGTGAATTGTATAGTTAACAGAGTAACAGAAGAATTGAACAGTACATTACTTTCTACTTTTTTTAAACAAAACTGCCTTCATAAACTGTCCTGGTTCTGTTAAGCAACTTGGGGCAAGCTGAAAGTAATTCACTTCTTACATCTTTATTGCCAAACTTGATTTGATTTGATTGAATCTATATTTATCCTCATATGGCTCCTGGAGCACTCGTGAACTTTCATAATTCCAGTCTATCAGGACAAATCTGCAAGTAAAAAACTCACTTTTATCAGCAGGTATTCAATGAATGGCAGGTGGCAAATAAAGCACTTAGTGAATTGTTTTAATTACATTTCTTTCCCATCTTCCAGAACTTGAGAAAGTTTTAAAAAACTGGAGAGGAGCAGGATGGGTTTATTTGCTGCTTTGATTTTGTTCCAACACAGCTTGCTTTCAGAAAAAAAACTTGCTGATAGAATTTCATTGCCTTTCATGTATGGATGATATTTAAACTGTTACAAGAAAGGGTATATTGTAGTGCAGCTGAGATGTACACCACAACAAATATGGAAGTAAAGAGCTAAATTTGCTGCACCAACTCAAGTATGTGAAGAAGCTTTTAACCTGAGTCAGTTGACAAGGAGTGAGAACAAACTTCTTTCCTCCTGGAAATTAAATGGAAATTAAAGTTAACAGGTTTAGCTATAGCTATGTTTTCTGCCATTGGTTCATTTCATAGAATTAAGTTAATACAGTGCTGCAAGAAAATAATTAAATGGAAAGTTCAGAGTTCAACTCAAAACCTTTTTATCTCTTTACTGTTTTCTTACACGTTCCTTGTTTTGTGCGACAAAGGAAGCACAGAAGAGAACACTTTACCCTGTGTTAATGAGTATTTGAGGTTGGGCTGGAAAGTCCATTCTGCAGTGAATGAAGCTGCTGAAGTTTCCTAACATAATCTTTGTCTATGACTGCAGCAATTTTGAAAATCAACTAATTTCAAAATAACCATGCTTGATATCTTTCTTTTCAAGGATTTTGACTGAGATTTCTAGATTTGAGAAATTTAACCTGTGAAATACCAACTGTTTTCATGGGAATGTGTGAAGGAATGTTTTGGTGTATATTTGTAGCAATGTAGCGGGTTTAGTTCGAAACCGGGCGGAGGCTGTGATGTTATGAACAACAAGCTTTATTCTGTAACAATTTCATGCTGATGAAGTATCTCTATAGAACCACAAAGAGATAGTGTAGTCTGGAGATGTGAACAGCCTGAGGATCGAGTGTTGGTAGTGCACAATCCTTGTTTAATCTTCTTTGCAAAGTGAGGTGAGTGATACTTGGCTGTTCTTAAGAATACCATGCAAAGCTGTAGGCAGTGAGATTGTGATGCAGAAAAATGAAAGGAAATATATAAATAAGTGAATCAACTGAAAAAAGTGAAACTAGAACTTCTCTCAGTTGCAAAGAATTGACATGGAGACAGTGAGACTGAGGCCTGTTTCATTTTTTGAGTTTTAATTGTCCAATATTGAACAGCATGAATTTCTGCAATGCCCAGTTGGCATTGGAGGGCATTTGAAAGAGCCTAAAAGGGTATTCATCCTCTCCAAGGTGTGCCATCCAATACCGAAGAACAAAAAGTGTTGATCTGAGAATAATTGTTTTCTAAAATCAGGAGTGAACCAGGATTTCAGGGCAACTTGGAGATTTTCCATGAAGATAAGACAGGGGTTGGCTCTATTCTTCTCTATTTGTTTTCCTCCCTCTGCCCTCACCCAGCTTTACAGCTTTTTCTCCATGCCTCTTACTCTATGGAGCATGTAGGTATACTGTGTCTTCTATGGGGAGAAGTACTCCATTTGAGTTTTCTGAAGTGATGTTAATATTTTATGCATCTGTTTAAGATCTATCCATTACATTTCACAGCCTTTAGACTTTAAAATTAAATTAAAATCCTTAGATAAATTCTTTACTACAACTTAACTTGCCCATCCAATGTTCATTTACTTCATATGTCTCAGTTAACTGTTAGGTACTTGGGAAAGACCTGGGATTCCACATCCCACAAAAAAGTCACAAGAGACAATTTCCTTGAGAAAGCTTGACAGTGTCCTTTTCCTCAGGTTCTGAGAGGTGAATGATGTGTGAAGAAATGTGGACTGATATGTTTTGCTCTTCGTTTTCATTTACAGGTATAACCCCCTGAAGAGGGAGGTTTCTCCTGTGGTTCAAGTGCTAACCTAGGACTCAGAAGAGAAGGGTTCGATGTCCTGCTGTGCACAGAGTTCTGCAGCAAGCAGTGATATTTCATTTAACCATCTCTGACAAAGGCATCATTTCATCTGTATTCTAGGGATTAAATTCAGGTAAATGAATGCAAATATCAATGTTCTTAAGAAGATTTCATTTAAGGTATACTAATACAAGAATTTATCAAGATTCCCCTATACTTAATAATTTTAGCTAAAGACTTTATTCAAGTCAGAGTTTACAGTGTTCACTATATTAGGATTTTTTCTTGACTATGTATAAAAAAAAAGAGTTATTACTGTGGAACTTAACAAGATACATTTATTCCATGGTAAAGGAGGAAGTTTAGTTCCAAGGCCAGTAGCAAGCACATGTATTATTTAAAAAGGAAAGAAAATACAGCCTGCTGGGCATTCATTTGCTTAGAGGAGTTCTTTGTATTTACTGTTCTAGAAAAAAGATTTCCTTGTAAAACATTCAGTAAATACTTAAAAGCATACAACTTTCCTTCTTACTGAAGGGAGGCAAGAGAGAGATTACTCAAAGGAGAACTGAAACAAGAAATAATAACACATAACGGGGAAAATTCCTGCCACTGTAGTTCAAGAGAAAATAGTCTCCTTCAAAAGATAATTAAGAACTTTGAGATACCGAAATCACCTTCAAGGGACGCTGTGGAGCATTCTGTTTCTGAATTTGTGTGTCTCAATTTGGTGTGTAAAGTTAGGTCATTATGATTTTGCCCATTTCCCCCTCACCTCTGTCTTATTCTACTATTGTTTGAAAAATTTATCCAGTGTGATATAACTGCACTAGCTGTGACTCTGTTTCGTCTCCAAAATACTGATGCTCTCCTCCTCCACATTTGTTGCTAACAGTTCTACTAACGAGTCACTGTGAAATCATTTCACAGACATGCTCTGAAATGCTCAGCATACTCAAGAGCAGGAGAATTGTATGCATTTTATGGCACTGTAGGAAGTTTTTAAAGGATGTGAATTATTTCTTAGTTCTGTCTTTTTCTTACCTTAATGAGAAAAACAAAGAAAAAAACAAACAAAACAACCACACACTTTCCTGCATTACCCCTTTCAATTTCTCCTCAGCAAGACTACAGTTCTCCAGAGCTGATTTTCCTAAAAGAGTCCTCCCTGACTATGTTGGACAAATGTCATGTCCCCTGGCTCTCTCCATCTTGTAATGAAAATAGACCTATTGCCAGCTACACCTTGCTGATTGCTTCCTACCTGCTGCTAAGGATAATTTGTGCAGTGTAAATGAAGACTTCAGTTGTTGCTGTAGGGAAAAAAAGCTACAAAAAGGGACTGCTATTCAGCACTCACATAAAATAGCCAATAAAGAAACAGTTCTGATTAGCTGAAAATGTGTGAAGTATATAATATATATAAAAGATCTTCAACTTTTCTCAATTTTAATTATCATCAGACATATTATCAGACATCATGCAGAAGTGTTTTGCCCTGAACAATGGTTCACATACATTTGCATCTTTTCATTTGTTTGATGCGATATCAAGAATTTTTGTGTATTTGTTTTCTTCTTTGTTCTGTCAAATATTTACTACTGGATTGCTTCCTTTTGTTTGAAAGTAAGCAATAAAAGGAATTTGCCAGTGTTACCCTGCAGAATATTGTGACCATTTGGAACGCAGATGTTCGTATTTGCCATTTTCCCCCAAATATGCTTTCAGGTAACCTCTTACCTCTGAAAGAATGAAAGAGACAGAAGCATTACATGTGCATTACAGAAGATGGTGAGTTGGAGACTTAAATAGTGGCTGTTCCAGACAGCAAAGGTGTGTGCTATGTGTGACCTCAGATCCACCTG
The DNA here is from genome assembly GCA_013400235.1 of Oriolus oriolus. Lineage (NCBI taxonomy): Eukaryota > Metazoa > Chordata > Aves > Passeriformes > Corvidae > Oriolus > Oriolus oriolus. Next base: position 383,862 of record VXBT01008719.1, read on the forward strand.
GTTTGCCCCATCTCTGCTGTGCAACAGATCATGCTGCCTTCTGCTTGTCCCATGCTATGAGAACAATATGGTGCCTATGTGGGTGCAAGAGCATTTATCATATCTTTTTGCCCATTCAGTGTGTGTAGATAAAGGCAAGCATATTATTTCTAGCCGTTGAATGACTGCTGTTTCATTTTACCTCCATTTTCTTGGCACAGCCTGGGGTTTAATTGAAAGGCACAGGGTACAGAGGAGGAAACAGTCACTAAGAAACTAACTACCACTGAGGAAATATATTGTCCTTCTACTGAAAACCAGATGACAATTCCTAGATTAGACATTCAGTGCATTTCCTAGACTAACAATTCAGGTACACTTGGATAATTATATAACCTTTTACCTGCAAAGACTCATACAGCTTTCATTTCTGTCTTCTGCAAAGAAAGAAAAGAACTACATCAATAATCAGTGTATTTTATATTCCCTATCACTCTATCCGTTTTTTATTCTCATGAGTTGGGATTATCTCCACACACATTTCCCTTTTGTCTGTGCAGAGTAATACTTGAGGCATCTGCTAACACTAGTTTAAAATACTTTCTGCTTCCTGACAGCTAGTATTTCATCTTGATCCTCTCTAATTATCCTTCCAAATTTGTCTCTTTTCACACTTTTTACCAGCCTCCTCAACAAACTGTTTAGACATTGTAAAATGCTGGTCCTGCTTCCAAGTTATACAGCTCTTTAACATGCATAGACTCCCTCTCCTTAAATTGCTTTAGCTCTTTTCACCTATAAAAACATAATAATCTAATTCATGTTTATTCTGAGGTTCAATAAAAGACACCTTTACATATGCCACCAACCAAACCGCAAATCTTTTGTTCACAGCAGCAACTCACCAAAATGAAAACAAATCCACAAGGCGGTCTGAAGTGCACAAAACCTTCACACCCGCAACTGCAATCTTTCAGGGAGAGAAATTAAGCAAATACTTCAGGTTTTACTGAGCTCTCAGAGGACTTTAAAGGTCCTGGAAGATCTGAAAGGCCCTAGTCTCTTTTGGGAATTGATCAACTTTCTTGCTTTTCAGGCTTCAGCCTACTAATTCAACGATGTGGAAAGACCCTCAGCTCCATCCTTCATTCGCACCGTAGCGGGCCAGTCAGTGTTTGTGGGGTTTTCCAGTTAACTCTTGACTTTTCAACACAGCAGAATTCATCAAGGGTTACAGAAATATTTTTTTTTATCAAAATAAGTGAACTTTTTCATTCGTTGTTCAGTTTTTGATGAGTTCTGGAAAGGGAACAAAGGACAGTTTAATTTGTTTCATGTCTCTTCCAATGAGCAGTGCCCGGGAAGGACATCACTTCTGAAGCAGAGCTGTAAGCAGCATTGCTCCTGCCTGAAAAAATGGAGAGGTTTATCCTTGTTTTTGAGGTTCTTCTGAAGTTTCCATAGTCCAGAAGTGCATTTCAGTGCACTGGATTTCACTTCTATGCAGCTGTAATCACAGTTCTGGGAAGCTCTGGGACCCAGCAGAGAAGGATTTTGCTTCCATTCCCAGCCATTTTTGCTAAGGAGAAGATTTTTGTTTACCTACTGGTGGTAGAATGAAAGATTCAAAGCAGTAGTTGTTTTTCTTTTGGATTTACAGCACTTTTATCCATCTCTTAAAGATTAAGTTAGGGAGACATTTTTAAAAAGTAGTTATAGTAGTAGTGGTAGTAATAATAATAATAATAACAGCAGTAACAAATAATAAGAATAATGAAACTAAGCCAGTGAGTTTTGCATGCATTGGGAGAAAAAGGACAGCAGCTGTCACTGCTGTTAAGAATAATTTATATATTGTCTATTGTCTGATTTCTCCTTCTGGGGTTATAAGTGTTGACAAGTTAACATCAGGGCAAAGGTACATTGGGCTGTCAGGTTTCTATTTTCTGCTTCTTGCTCTTCCACCAAGTGCTACAGAGATTGATTGATTTGATTTTAAAGAGTTCAGTTACATCACAGTGACACGGTCTTCAATATGAATTAAAAGAGTAAAATTGTTTGTTTAACTTGTTTTCATGTTGACAGGATCTTTGCACTCCAGGCAATCACTTTGTTTTTCTTACAGCTTTGTTCTTTAGCCACCCAAATGTGGAATGTCACTCAACCTTGTCATATGTTTTTTCTTGATGTTCCTTATTAGTCCCTACCATTCTTTTCAGGAATCTAACAAATGTGGATATCCTTTGTCAGTCAGTTGCTCTGGTTTTTTGCCATTTTAAGCTTCCTCTCCCAATGCTGTTAGAAGAGTTTCTTAGTGGACATCAAATTTACTTTGTAAGATACCAGTTAAGCCTTTGAATGATCACTAGTGTGATCATTTAATTAAATTTCTGTAGATATCCCAAATGAAAATTACACGTTTGAACCCACAGTTCACAGTCACCCACAGTTTAATTTTAACTTAGCTCTAAATTTTTTGAGGGAATTAAGAAGTGATAATCCCATTAGGGGTCTTGCTGAGCTTGAGCTCTTTCTGAAAATGAGATCTAAATGTTTTCAGAATAAAATTTAGGTAGTCATCCAAAATTCTGAGCATCTTTTACACACTGAACTGTCCCACTAAACCTTTCCAGTCTCATCTCTTGCATATACATTTTTGATCTCTATCTTACTCTTTCTTCTATACTCATTGTAGGATGGCATTCAAATTCATATGTGGATTGGCTGTTATTTTGATATATAGAGAGAGCTCAGATGAAATATCAAAAGGAATGCACAAATAAAAGTATATAATCCAGAACTGAAGACATCATAAACCAAAGGTTTTCAGGCAAATTATGTATGATACAGGAAGGCTCAGATGTGATGTGATGACCTAGATTAGATTTCTGAAAAAGGTCAGGAAAAATTTGTATGGAAGCAAAAATTACAGGGTTACTTAGAAACAGAAATATTAAGCAAGTATTGCTGTTGTGGTTAGTTTAGTATTTTTTTCTCTTGTACATAATGGCTGCTCATATGTAAAAGTTAGAAAATCAGTTGTGAAGTCATCACAAATAAAAAAGTGTAAAAATCTGTTGTATGAGTCTAAAGGTCCTTTTTCACGTAATTATTTAACGGTACTTAGTTCTCAATAACATAACTTAGTTTTAGCAAATACTTAAGCATCAAAGTAGTGTAGACTGGTTAGTAGCAGAAATGCAGAGTTAATCGTTGTCTTTTCTCAAAAATAGGACCTTGAAAGGCTAGGCTTTTTCAAAACTACATAGCTGGAAAGATTTTCATCCTAGCAAAGTTCTACTGTTTGCAGCTGCATTTTTGCTGATTCTCTGAAGTCAGAGTTAATTGATAGACAATTTGGCCTGTAGACTTTAAATAACATACTGAAAATCTCTGTTTTGGGGAGAGGCGGGTTTAAAGTTAATTATTGCCCCAAATGACTTTTTCCAACTGAGTACTAGAGCTGGCAAAAATATTACCATTGAATAAGGCTTTATTTCTGTGGATTTCTTTTTTTTTTTTTTTGGTCTAGTGTGTAAGACACTGAAAGTTAAAGTCCTTTTCCTGGAATGGGATGCAGTTCTTGTCCATAATGAAATATAGCTCATACTTTTTATTTTGGCTACCTGAGCTTCTTCAGTTCACTTTTCAAAGACAGATTAGACATCTGGGTTAAATAGGCGCAATTCCTAAACAGGAATAGCTAATTATGGGATTCTGGTTTTGATCCTAGACTTTTTAGGCTCTTCAGCATTTCTGATCTGTAGTTTTACATTTGAGTGTAAACAGCTTTTTCATTCTTCATGTGTGTGGCTTTCTTTTCTCTAGTTTAAACCACACTCTCTCTGAGCTGGAAGGCAGGTTTCATCGAACACCTGAGACTCTGCACTCTGGCCTTCTAGTTAACTGAGTGATATTCTAATGGGGTTTTTTTCCCATAGTGTCAGCATTTATCTCTGACAGCTTGCAATTTTCTCATTTCTTTTGTTTTTCTGACTTTTAAAATAATAATTCAATAATATTATGAACCAGATTAGAATCTATTTTCATCACATCTTTGCCTCTTATGTTAAATTATTTTCATACTTCTCAGTAACAGCTGCTTCTTGCTTCAAAACAAGATTTGATTTCTACGGCAAATACCACAGCTTCAAGGAATGTTTTTGCCTTTTTTTTCCTTTCTTTCTTTCCACTAAGCTTAAACTGGAAATCCACATCAGTTTTTAGATATGCTCTGTAAATAAACCTCTGTAGGTTTTCTTCTAGTTCATCTGAGCTTCCTTCTTTTTCCCCTCAACTCTCTGATCAGGACAAATTCTGCAACATGCTTTCTCTGTGTTGCTAAACCCCAGATGATTTTGATTTTTGCCATTTATGAGCCCTCTGAAGTTGTATTCATGTTTCATTTGCTTTAAAATTAAGTGGAAATTTACAAATAGATTTTCATGTGGCTGTCTTAAATGAAGGGTGGTGGTTAAGAGTACACATTTTAAGATGCTTTAATAGAAGTTAAATATTAATTATCTAGTCTCTAATTTAGTCTGGTGATGACATAGCCCTAAATTTAAAACAGGCACCTATTGAAATATGTATGGGCCTGCTACAATATGCTTAGTGTTGTAGCATAGAATGGGAACAATTAATTAAATAATTCACATGTCAGATGTTTAGAGATAACAATTATCTATCATTCTTATCTATTGTAATTTTGTTGAAATTATGAATGAGAAGGCATAAATATTAACTCTTGCAGGAGAGGTATAATATTATTTTCTAATTATTTGTTGTTTTCTTCCTATACATTATAGATATAAATGTGTATATATATATTAGACATATATATATATTGCATATAGATTCATGTTTGCTATTGATTCGTTGCATTAAATTACAACTTTTGAAAGTGAGATTTTGTCATAAAACAACAAGCTGATTGTATTTACAACTACTCACAAGGGAAAAAAGCCACTCAATAGCATTGTTTCCAAAGAAGTCAAAGCTATTGTTTTCAGATCCAATAAGTTCTATTTTCTTTGTCCACCCACTTCTGAAAATAGGCAGAAAGTCTCATACTTGTCTGCAGCAGTTCTGGTTTCAGTATATATTAAAAAATAACAATTCTAAATTGAGAATATGTTCTGAGTTCTATGTTTCATATTCGAACATCCTCAAATTTGTATAATTTTGAGCCAATACAGATAATATAAGGCCTGACCTGTGACCTTTAATTTATCAGGAAGCCTGAGTTTTCCAAATCAGGTCAGTATTTGTTAAAAAAACCAAACATTTTGCTTTTCTTGTTGGCATTCATTTGCATTGCACCATATTTGCAATTTGTAATTAATTTTGTAGTCTATTTTTTCCTGGAGTACTTCTCAGTTTATTATTATTATTATTATTTAATATAGCCTGTGGAACACTGAACACTGATTAAGTGTTGTATGCTTTCTGTTATCTCTGAAGCATAACCGATGAAGTATTGTGAATTTGGCACTGTGTAATGTAGCATTTTGCTTGCTGTGCAGCACTAACAAACAACACATCAGTAGTCATGCCTGTTTCTCATTTAAATGCAACCTCAGAGTCACACTGCATGTTACAAATATCTGGGAGCTGTGTGATTAGCTAACATCTTTTGCATAACCTTAAAATTATAGCAAGTTCTCAGGAGATAATTAGCTTTCTGGATACCTTTAGTGAAATGAACTCTGCCTCAGCGATGGTGGGTACTGTGTGTTCTACTACTCCAAGGAAGGGTGGCATGAAAATGCCTTTAAAAATAGGTTAAGCATCTTTTACATTACAAAATAAAATAAAATAAAATGAAAGAGAGAGAGGAAGAAGTCCTCATTTATTTATTTCTTGCTATCAGGATTGCTTTTGCTCCCTATCTTTTACATTCTTTCCTCTTTTGGCAGCTCTTCTGGTGTAAATAAAGGGTGTTCAGCCGGCCCCGGCCTCCCTTACAGAAATCTGCTCACCTCTGTCCCAGAGTTCATGTCTCATGTGCTAGGTGTGAGTAAACAGAAAAAACACATCACAACTGACTAATCAGGAGGATGTGATATGATATTTTTCCTTAGCAAAAGCCTGAGGCTTCGGTTCTCTGTATAGATGTATGGAAAGGAATGTTTTCCAAACATTCTCCAAATGTTTTTTGTCTCTTGAAATAATTCCCCAGCCATATCCATGTGCAACATTTTAAAGCTTTTGATCCTGCTTTGAAAAGGCTATTCTAAGCCTTCAATGTTTACAACATTCTCTTTTAGCACTGGAAGTATCTGTATAATAACCTCAAAATTAAAATGTTTTGGAAGCTTCTAAATATAAGTTATAACTGCAGCTGTCAGGAAACAGGATTTTGACAAAATTGAACTTGTTAAGGGAAAGTATCAATTTTGATTAAATTTGCTTGAAAGGTGTTTTCTAATTTGAAACAAAGCATTTCAATAGGCTCACAGCTTTCTCTACATTTATTGGAATATAATGTTGCTGTTTGCTTCAAAATTATTTTTCATTTTGAGGTTCACTGGTAACTATGATATAATTTATACCCAAGAAATGAAGTCTTTTTGAAACATTTTGACCGTATTTCTATGGAACTTTAAATGCATTCTCCCTCACCAAAAAAGAGTTTTGTAAGAAACTTCAAATTTTATTTTGATTCTATGTGGTCAAATGTTTTTCTGAAAGGCCAATTTTTAAATGAAATTCTAGATTTAATAAATTATCTAAATACTTTTTTTCTGAAATATAAACAGTTGGTTTAGCTACACAGATTGAACGAAGATGTAAGCCTGCACATATCTTTAACCATATTGATCAAATTGAAAAACTCCTAAGAGTTTGGTGGATTTTTATGCAGTTATCTTTTCCAGGGATTGTATTGCCCATCTGATTTGGTAGTCAGTCTTTAGCTTTATTGGCCACCATTGCTCAAAAGGTGCTTTGCTAGATTTCTGAAGGTCTACTGAGGAAAAAATGAAGACATATAGGTCCAAAAAGCATTGAAAATTCAAGATATACCATCAAAGTGGAGGGGGGATGTATAATCAATTTCTTACCTGGAGAGACAAAGTAACAATACTCTGGTGAATTGCCTACTTCTCCAAAACAGGCAAACAGGAAGGAATTGTTTATTAATATCCAGATGCGTGACTGAAGATCCTGCAAGCATTCCAAGGATCAGTCTGTTGTAGCAAGGAATATGGATTTTCAAAGTTTCCCCCTCTCTACAAATAATTATAAAGCAAGTGTGTAGCCAAATTTTCTTCCCCATGGCAGAATCCCTGGTTAGGCAGCCAGGTTCCTTCCACAGAGTACAGCAGGAGTGAGGCACCCCAGAAATTGAAATAGAGTGTAATGTGTGTGAGGCTGCCTGCACTGAGGAATTAATGAATAGACAGGACAAATAACCAAAGTCTACAGAGCTTCATGGCTTCTGAGGCTCAAAATCTCCTCGTATAGATCATGTAAGGCCTATTTTTAGGTACCTGATATGTGCTCACTTATGCTTGTTAATGCGCAGCAAGAGGGAGAAGAGCGGCATTGCCCCGTGTGTACGCACTTCTCAAGTGAATAGTTAATTAAATTGTGAACAGAGGACCTGCCTGAGACTTCCAAGTTCACATTACCCAGGTCCTAGGTTGGTACTCTTAACAACTATCTTCTTCAGAGCACTTTCAAATATTACTCATAAAACTCAAATGTTCTGCAGAAGACAATTGAAGATTTTCTGAGCATGAAAGAAAGGGAAGAAGATGGGTTTTAACTGCATAGCTGAGCATCAGCTTGTAAAGTGGAAGATCTGATGTCAACACTTTTACCTCAGAACTGATTCTGTGTTTTGTAGGAGTGAGATAACACCATTAATGAGAACTGCATTCCAGAAGTCTTCCTCTGTCACTGCCAGTCCCTTGCTACATTTCTGTTGCCTACATAAATTATATATTCATTTGATAAAAAAAACAAAACAGAACAACTCTATATAAATCCCATTTTTGATGTTTAAGTATGTACTGGGCCTGAACCTGAGGGTATCAGCTATTGAAAGTTTCCTGATTCTTGTCAAAATCACTGGGCTGACCAGCTCTACTTTTCAGAAACGCAAACATTTACTTTTTATGCCTTATGTCCTTATGTGTAAAATGGGAATAAAAGAACACTTTTTCCTTTTTTTTTTTTTTTTTTTTTTTTTTTTTTTTTTTTTTTTTTTTTTTTTTTTTTTTTTTGAGCTGGTGTTTATTAACTGTGGTAATTGAAGGTACCTAAAATCATTTTACTCATATTCTTCACAGAGGTCAGTAAGCAAGTGCTAAGTGCAAAAATAATTCTCTACTGTCCCAGCTGGGGCTGACTTGCTAACTGAAGGACACACTCTCTAGTCCATTACCCTGTCCTCCATAGTCCTCCATATTTTACATTTTTGTCAATAAAAAATAATGTACAGTCAGAGTGTGAAATTTTCTTCTGTATGAAAGGCCAACAAAAGGCCCATGCCTCACCAGCCTTCCAGAAGAGAGTGACACCTCAACAGACCAGTCAGTGCTAATGGTTAAAAAACGAGACATTCAGAGCCTATGTGTCAAATATGTAGGGCAAAATTCTTGACCCTGACTGTCAGTCTTGCCTGGCTGAAGAGGACACACAGGGCAGAAAGCTGCTTTTGGCTGAGAGAGACGAAGATGAATTCTGCTTGAAGAGATGGCAGAGTTGATAAAGAGGCTGTTTACCCAGCCTGAAGGACCTTCCATTAAGATACTGAGAAACTGTGATTTTCTATTTTTTTTTTTTTTCCCTTCGAGGTATCCTCCTCTGTGCAGCATACTTTCACATTCTCTCTAATAGAATTTGAAACATTCATTGCTTTGACTGTAAAATAGTTTTCAATGTTTCATCATGTAAACTTCACATGCAAGCCTGGTTTGGGTTCCCACAGAGTGCTCCACCATATATGGTTAGTCAGAAATTATTTTTCTCATACAGTTGCCTAATTTTTAAGTAAGATGATCACAAAATAGAGTGGTTTTCCAGTTCTCCTCTTCATTCCTTAAGGTCAAATTTGTGACCCTTTTCAGTGAGAGTGAAGCAGAAAAAGTCTTCCACTGAAAGTGTAGCACTTGTGTAGGACGGTTCTGTCTGAAACTGGATGAGTAAAGCTCACTCATATAATTCGTTCTGTCCTAATTCTTAAGGATCAAGTGAAAGAAAGGAATCACTAAAAGTAGCATGGTACAGGTGTTTTACCTTAATACTCATAGTGTCCTAAAGAATGCTTAGGCAGCTGTCACATCTTATATTTTATTTTCCTTCTTGCTAGGACTGGATTTTTGAATCTCATTGAAATTTCAATGAGATTCAAAACTGAGTTGAAAATTCAGTTAACTGGTGGTTAAGTTTCAGGGCTTTGCCTGTGTGAGATGCAATTTAAGTAGATTTTCTCTGAGATTTTAAGATATTTAGCCCTTCTTCATCTTAAGTTTATTCAAATTCTGTAGTAGGTATTGTGCAAAATTTGTGTATAAGTGATTCAGTTCTGCTAAGAGGAAGACAAAAGTGAGTAGTAGATTCCCAGATTAGCAATACTGCCATGCTTTAACCTGGATCTTGAGGGAGTTTCTTTGGAACAGTTATGACTGCAACAGGGTGTCCTGTCTTGCAGCAAAAATAGTAGTGTCCCATGTAGGCTAACCTGGTCACCACCTGCTCTTCCTGAATGCCACTTCTGCTGTTGCAATGGAGACATTGTTTTGGCCACTTGTGGAGAAGATGATTCACTGCAAAATGCCATTTGTGGCTAATGATCACCTGCAGTGTTACAGGGTTTTCACAAAGGTAAAGCAAAGAGAAAAAAGCCACGGCCCAATTAAGATCTCCCCAGTTTTTGATCTTAAATCAGTAGTTCTAGTTTTTGAGTTTTGTTAAATTATCTAACTGCACAAAAAAGTCACAATTAGTTCGACTTGCTGAAGGAGTTTTTAATAGAATGCCATGCGTTTTTTAACTGATTTTCCCCTTGCAAATTTCAGCTGTTTGAGAACTGAGCCCTAAGTTGCTTATTCACAATGATCTTGTTTTTGCAAAATAATGATCTAAATGATTTATTATTCAGTTCTTAGACTGCTGCTTTATTTCTGTTGATCTTTGTTTTTCTGCTTAATTTCTATAAATTACTGTACAGTTTCCCATAAGGTATAATTAAACAGAATTGCTAAAGTTTTAATTATTGTGTATTATAGATGTTGAAAGCAACATTAGCACTTAGCTTTTAAAAATGTGATAGTATATTTATAAGAGAGCATTTATAAACACATTTACATATAGTTAAGATGAAAAAGGTATTTGAATTGTAGTCATTAGCATTTCTTCAAACATATGGCATACCAGCAGAAGCCATGGGCCATGCCTTCATTAACTGAACACTGTTTCATCAGTATCTCAGCTTCCTGCTGTGCCACCCTGTAGCGTACCCTTCTGTCCCTGAGGTTTCAGTGACAAGGGACAATATGTCCCCAAGGTGAAAATCTGGGAAATAACGCAGATTAGCCCTTAGAGGAGTTCTTATGATTATTTAATCATACTTAGGAAAGAAGTACACTGTACTACAAAAGAAAAACATTAAAATCCTACCAGCCTACTATTTTCCATGTTGCAGCATATGATGGCCTCTTCAGTGCACCATCAACATAGCTACAGTGGAACATGCCAGCTTTATACTGCTTTATTATAAGGCCAGCCTTTTTCAAATTTGTTCATATAATGGGTAAAGCCTATGTTGTTACTAATAGGTAGCATAGGTCAATTATCATTCATTGCCCATAATGTTCAGGTGATGGATCAAGATTTAACTTCTCTTAACTATGGTACATGCAGCCATTTAATTTTATTTCCTAATAAAAAATGGAAAAGGAATAAAAATACTCATATAAATGTCATGGTCATATTTTATTTGTTCATTTCTTAGGTATATAACGATAGGTTAATATGACAAGCAGACACATTTGTCCTAAGTCATTAAATTCTCTCATACACTACCTGTTACGTGATGTTCTTTGCTAAAAAAGTATATATTTTGGAAAGCTCTTAGTAGAAATTTTAAAAAAAATTTTTCATTTGACAAGATGACACTTTTGAAAGTAAGGTTAGATTTTGGAGCTGAGGGTGGGTTGGTTGGTCTGTTTGGTTTTCAAGATGCTTTTTTTCATTACCTTGCAGTCTCTCTTTTCTTTCTCGTTGTGACACAGAGTAGTAAAAAGCTTTGAAGTGGAATATAATTGTCAAAAATATTTGCCCAGTTTCTTATGGACATTGGTCTGCTTTCTTGCATTTGTATCTATGTTCTTCAAGAAGAGTTGGAGCTTTATGAAAGTTAGCCCTGTATCTTTGAAATCCAGTCAGTAAAGTCTATTCTTGGATTAAGAGGGAACAGATATCAACTGCAGTCAACATATTTAAAGTTTAAATATTAAATTGGCTATTTAAAGAATCATATTCTAATATTAAAACATATATTATGCTAAAATATATTCTATTATTCTGCCTTTAGAAAGTATGCTTTCCAACATGCATTTAGGAGAGGAATTAAAAATTTCTTACAGTTCAACCCAATGCAAATAGAGAAATTGTGGATCTAAAAAACAAGCTTTGATTTATATCATTACAAGCATCTGATACATTTTATATATTTTTATATAATTTCTCACAGTTTTTGTCAAGCCTAGATGTCATTACGACAGGTTTAGAAACATTTTGGTAGGTAGTCGAAGTAAAAGTGTTTAAATTGGCGTCATGTCTACCTTTATTGTTTTTATATGGGAGAAATGTGAAAATCTCTCGCTACGGTATCCACCATTAATCAATGGTGCAATGGAAAGCTCTCATTAACTTTAACCCTCCGACCCTGACATTATTCTACTCATCACAGCAATCATTAGCAAAATGAAAAACAATCAACCAGCGTATCTACATTCTACTAATATTAATGCTTTCACTCTATTACACATGAATGTCAAATGTGACAAAAATCACTGAACTTCAAATATATACATAACAGATTCTGATATATATAAATCACCAGTTTTTGTTATTCTCACTCAACAGCAAAATCAAAGTTACAGTGCCAAGGGGGCCCATACCATTTGCAATCTGTAGCATTTCCAATGTATTTTCAACAATATTGTAAATATTTATGGAGTTTTATAAAGACTCTATGCTTCCTTCTGTTTGTGATGCATCAACAAGACGCAGTAGGATATCATAGGCAGATATTTACTTCTGGGAATTCCCTTTTGGACTCTCTTTGGTTGAAAACGACTTCATGACATACAGTACCGCATTTCCCCAGAAATGTACCATGCTATTACTGCCAGCTGAGTTCTTCCAAGTAAAGATGACATCAGCCATCTGTCATGCTATACTAATCCTAGGAAAGAAAGCCAACTGAAGAGAAAATAAATACCTTCTATATCTATTAGCCAAATATTTATAGTAAAAAATGGAATTCTTAAATTCTTACTAGCAAAGCTTATTATTGTTAGTGAATTATCTTTTCTGAGTAAACAACACACTTAAAATGTCTTTCTCTTTTTACCTACCTAAAGTAAGTTATGTCACAAGCATATGCTTGAAATGCTGGTGTTTTGCTTCGTATTGGTAGATAAGAAAATATGATTCCAAGTAGTGATTTTCCTCCAGACCTTCTAGGTGAGCCCTGCCAGGTACCACATAGCTGCGTCAATGTTCCTTACTGCTCTGCTGAGGTAAATGGAAGTTTCCCAGAACCTAACAGTGCAGGAATTACACTCTCCATCACAAACAATGCTGCCAATGGATAAGGAGAGTGTCTAAATTAACAGCAACATCACAATGAAATGTTTAAAAAGCCCAAACTGTGTCAGGTATCTGCTTCCCCACAGTGCAGGGGACATGTCAGTGAGGAAGTCTTTTGGATAGGATGAAAAACTATTTTACACTGAGATGAATCTGGTGCGTTTATGTCTTATTTCTTTGTCACTCAATAGCGTATACTTGAATTTTAAACTAAGGTGGTGTTCAAAAGCTCATATCAGAATAAAATTAAGGCTAGAAAAAGAAATCTCAAGAAATTTAAAAAAATTAACAGCCATCTAGGCCATTCCTTGATAAGAGTGTAGTATGGTGCTGCCTTAAACAGTATCCAAAAGCGCATGTATGATTATTTAATGGTATTGTCATGCTTTTCACACTATAAATGTTTGCTCTTTTAGAGTTGTAGAAGAAGCAAGACAGAACTGAGCATTCACACCTAGCACTACAAACACAAATAAGTATTTCCCATCTCTCCATCTCTCCATATTTGGAGATACAAATAAGTATCTCCATGCTCTCACATTTGTTTTTTTCTTATATGCCATTTAACATTGTAAGCATTCCTTTCAAGTCAATAATGTATTTTGGGATGCAAATTAATACCAAATGGAAAATGAAAACAATAGAAGTTTCAGAATTAAAGGTGTGTTTCTTGGGCTGTAAACCTTTTGACTTCTTCATAGTTTAGAATAATGAGATAGATGGAATGAAATTTTTGTTAGATAATATATAATACAGAACAAATAATTATTATACAAAGATTTTCTTACAAGTTCTGCTTCCAGAGCAACTCAACTGGTTGGGTCTTCTAATGGTTCCAGTTGGTTTATGCAGAGACTCTGACTATTTTAAGACACTGGAATTTCTTGTATTTTTTCAGGTTAAGGAATTACTTAATAAAGAGTAACAGCATGACTGTGTTTTGATTTTTTTTTTCTAAAATATTGAAACAGAAAAACAAGAGAAAGAAGGGAGTTGCTTTCTTATGAATATTTCATCAAGATCTTAAGGTCATAAAAGGAACCTCTGATCTTGGGAAACAAGAGGTGATTAGAAAAAAAAAAAGTCAGAAATTGAATACACAGATCGCATATATCCTTTGACATCTAAAAAGGCAGTAAATTCTTTCATGTCTTGTAACTTGCCTTGAAAACAAGGTAGTTATAGTAAATGAAATTACATAACTGCCTGGCAGTTATAGTAAATGAAATTACATAACTTTTGGACTGATTACTTCAACTAATCCATATTTTGGAGGATGAACTTCAACCTGGATTACCACCATTCTATCTCCAACGACAGGCCCATTGAAAAACAAGATATGATTTTTAAAATAACATTTTTGTGACTTCAGCTTGTTTAGAGAGTCAAGAAACCAAAATGTTTTTAGTTGTCACCTGTCTCAATAAGAATATATGTCTCTGCTTTACAGCCTGGTAAGAGCTGAAATTAAAAAAAAGGTTTATCATCTTGCACTATAAGACTTAGTAATAAGCCATTTTGAACCCAGAAGACCTTTAAGGCTCTTTCCTGCAATGTAGTGTTTCTTTATTCAGTAGAGAAACTGGGAAAAAAGCTGAACTTTTATTAAAAATAAATCACAAGAAGTAAGATTAGTCATTCTTTGATTTCCAAATAAAATTTATGCCATACTTTAAGATGAAAATAAATTTTATTTCCTTGACATTTTATTTTAGGTATCTCTATTTACTAATGAGAAACAGGTAAGAAAAAGTAGATTTCATCACTCCCTTTCTCCTGGGTGGTTAAATAAAAAGCAAGGACCAGAAGCTTGGAATTTAGGCAGAGGTAAAAGAAAGATTTTTTTTTCTGAAAGAAAATAATAACAAAATAAAGAAAACACTTGATTGTTGTTTTTCTCAATTAAAGTTCCAGATCTTTGCATTGTTGTTTTAAACCTTGCCAAAAAAAGAGACAAGTCACTAGTTTTAAACTGATTCTTCATTTTTGGGTGCTGTGATCTTTAGATTCAGATTTCCATTTGAGCAGCTGAATTTTCATCTATTTCAGTAAAATGCAGAAATCTAATTTGTGAAGAAGGCAGCAACTAGTCTAAGAAGCCTATTGGTATAGGAAATTTATACCATCATGAATATGACTGTTTTTAAAATGAAAGAAAAATGCTATTTCCTGTTTCTGTTTTACAGTTCCCTGGAAAGTAACTAAAGTTAAGAATAAGGGGGTAAGAGGAATGTACAAGTGAATTTATTTAGAAAGAGAGTAGAAAGAAAGAATTGTTGGTTAGATGCAGGAGGAGGGAAAAGAAGAGAAGGTTAAATCAACTGTTAAGTAGAAGGAAATATATACCATCACCCTGGTGTGATTTTGGTTATTTACTCATTAGGAGGAACTCATATACTAAAAAAACTCACTAGACAGATAAATATCAATGTGCAAATATACACTGCTACATAAATTTAGGAGGAAAAAAGGCATTAGTGAAACCTGAATTTCCTTATTGAATAATTTACTTTGTCATCATAAATGTAATGCTATATTGCCTTGCAGTGTAACTACTGGAGAGATGTGTTGGTAAAGCCAAGTCCCAAGAGGGATGGCTGAAGAATGATCAAAAGCTTGGATTAATGTTTTTTTTTTTTTTTTTTTTTGGCTTAGGTTGTTTTTATCATTTTGTTTTGGTTCCTGGAATTCCTTATTAATTTTACAAGTAGTGTTATAGACTAGTATTTTGAACTTCCTTCCTGCTCATTTAATTTAATGGATGAATAAAACTTTTCCACAGAAATTACAATAGCAGGAAAAGTTTGCAATACCATATTCAGCAGACTTTGAAAACATCCATTCCTGTAATGGGTCTTTGATGAATTCTGACAGTTGTGCGTCTTCTAATGCAGAAGTCATTTGACACTCTTATTCTGTATTGAGATTATTACATATCAGTAATAATCACTGACTACTGAATCTATATTTGATGGTGTCCAAGTGCACTTCTGTGCACTTATGAACTGAAGCACAAAAATCCACTGGAGGACAGGCATCTGGGGGGAAAATAAGACTTCTTTGTGTTTGGTGAGCTTCTAGGACTCATCTTACTGTGTTCTTTATTAATAAAAAAATTGGAAATTTTGTTTGCTAATTTTCCTAAGTGATAAGACTTTAGTGCTGACTGTGTTCTACTTGGGCCAGTTTAAGGAAAATTAATAAAACCGCTCTCAGTTCCTACACTCCAGAGAAAAAGTCTAAGAATGCAAGACTCCACTTACAACTGATCTGATTTCAGCAAAATGGGATGGCAGTGATACAGTGATGGCAAACACATCATGATGCAAAGATAATCTTAAAGGATATCCTCAAAGGGTAAGGTTAAAAAAGCTGTAGTGCAAAGTTTTCCCACAATTAGCCTGGTATAAATTGGTCATAATTGAGGTCAGACTAAAGCACATATTATGAACCAGTTTTGAAATATTTTTTCTCAGATTGGCAGAAATTACATGGCTGGCTCACAGAACTGAGACTTAAGATTAAAAGTATTTCCTCACCGTGATCTGCATGCCAGTTCCTTTGCTATCATGGATAATTGACTAACTTCACATAATCTCTTGTATGACACTGTGAATACATTATTTTGTAGTCAAATACTGGTATATGCATATAAAACAACAACAACAAATTATCTCTGAGTTTCAGAAAAGATGACAATTTTTACTTCAGATAGAAATGACAGTCCACTACAATTCACCACCATCCAAGTGCAAAGCATCCGACAGGAGACTGATTGTACAAGTGATGTCTGAGAAACTGTAAAAGATTATAAAATTTCTTGTGTGAATGGAGAGTTGCATCATGATTACATTTCCCATAATGCCATTTAGTGGGGTCTTTTTGAGTTGTACTGAATTCCAAACATCTAATATTTCATTATCTTTGAAACTGATCCAATACCTCAAATGTATGGGCTGTTTAAATAAAAACTGTGAGCAGGGTTATCCTAATTGAAGAGACAGAGAAGATTTGATTTCGCTCTCAGTTAAACAGAGTACTTTCCTTGATTGTTTAACAAAGTGTACTAAATATGAGAGGGGCCATTTTTCAAAATTTTTTCGCCTAAACTTGTATTCATTAGTTTCCCTCAGCTAAAATCATATTAGATGCAATAAAATTGCACAGTTAGCCACAAAATATATGTTTTAATTTCCCCAAAAGAAAGAAACCTTGATGAGGATTGCTTTTGATAAATGCAATGTATTTGCATATTGTAAAATAAAATATGCTTCTTTGCATGGAATCATATAACAGCATATATTAAAAATTGTATTTCTTGGGAATAAAGGAAAAAAATCTCTGAACTTATCTGTATATTTTAATAAATAGAGGTGTTCTATTTTCTTTCAGCATCTGAGGGAGCTGCCTTCATGAAAGTCACAGTCCTGTAAGGATTTAAAAAAAAAATCTTTTTTATCTCTTGCATATATGAACAAAAAGATTTAAATATATATATGTATATATAAGGAAACTTTAATATAGGGAATTGTATAAGTGAGTTTGCAATTGAGAATGGTAGGGCAGTGCAATAACCATTGCAGATAACATTTCAAAAGTGCTTACATTCTAACCTTGACTTTTCACTCTTAACATTCTGAAGTCTTTAACTTAGAGGGGATGTTTTTAGATGTAATCTCCCTACATCCTTCCTTGCTGTTTACTTTCTGTTTAGTACTTCATTTTAATTTTGCTATTATATACATTTAATGTTGCTAGATTTTATTTGGGACAGTTTGAGGGAAAAATCACTGTCTTTAGAGATATAAAGTAATCATGTAGCATTGTTTGTCTAAGCATGGAAAACTGATAGTGGCAGAAATTGAAATGCATTATGTTATTGCAAAGAGAAGTACCTTGGAGTGGTCTGATGAGAACTGATGTTGATTTGACAGAGTTCTCAGCTATTCAAAGCTGCTTTCCCCATCTGAACGGTGTGGTTTTTTACAAGAGTGTTCAGCTTTGTTCATATTTTCTTTGCAATGGAAATTTAATTGCTGCTATTTCAGTTGTGATAACACTGGGTTAGCACTGAGTATTTTGGAAAGAACTTCACTGTGAGAGTAGGTTATAGAGATGCATGCTATGGGTTATTTGGAGTTATCAGCAGGCAATGCCTTTTGCTGTTAATGATGTGCCTTTCCTGTATGTCTGTGCCAGGATTTGGTGATTCAGTGGAACATATATTTGGAGAAGTGGATTTCTGCTCCAAGAACCAGGTGAACCCTTTCAGGACTAACTTATCATAGGCAAGATTGCTTCAGAGAGAGAGTACACTGGCTAACAAGCTGGTGAGCCTGCTAATGCTTCTGCCTTTCATGGTGCTGGAACCATCAAATCCTGTCAACAATCTGAGCTCATCTTCAGTTAAACCTTACAAAACTAGTAAGCACATTTTGAGGGTTTATAGTCCACTTGCAGCTCATTTGATCTCTAGAGAGTGAAAGGAATAGCAATTAAAAATCTTATTCCTTTAATTTGCTTATGTAGAAGCAGTTTTAAATAAAAGCTGCCAGAACAGAGAACTGCTGGATGAAAGTTTGAAAGGCATTTCCGTGGAACATTTGCTATATCCTGTTTCTGAAGAAAATTAATTCTACATATATGTTGTGAATGTTAACAGATTATGAACAGAAGAACATCAATTCAAACAACAAATGGCATCATTTTCAAAAACAAAAAATTAGGGGTTTATTCTATATACCTTTCTTTTTAAAGCAGTGCCATGCACCATTTGAAATTGTGTTGCAGTTTTAAGTACAAACTGCAATGGTATCTCAAATATGTTCTTTATTTCTCTGTTCCATTTTCATTGTATCTGACCAGATGCTTCAAGTAATTATATGTCTGACACAGACGAGTAATAGTGATAAATGGGCGATCCTATCTCTCTTTGACTCTAAAGGATTGTCAAGACGTTAGTTGATAGATCGAAGCTGAATTTAAAGAAAAAAAATTAAATATCCAGTCCTGTGTAATTTATAAATCAGGACATTTGGTATTAATCTGCCTTCTGCAAAATGAACCAACTTAGGGGAAGATGTCCACATTAAACAGAGATACTCTATGGAAGCCACATTATACAGTTACAGCCAAGTTGGGTTCAAGTCTAAATGTTAAAATGTTCTTTATCCAACTGAAAAGGGGGGTTTTAATAAATTCTGGAACATTTTCCTGCAATAATCTCCACATGTACTTTTTATAAATGTAAACACTAGCTGTTGCTATGCCCTGATTTTATTTTAACCTGAACTGTATTTACTATACCTAAGGATAATTCACATGTAGCAAAGAGCCCTAATATTTGTATTTTAGAATAAATATTATGAATATCTCTCTCAGGGGAAGAAAATGTTTAGCTAACCTGCCTTTCACATGGAAAAGCTGGCTGCTGAACCTTCAAGCCAGCAGTTCTTCCCTGTCTTTCTAACTGAGAGACAGTACTACACATGAAAATTCAGTGCCTCCTGGCCATACTTAAGAAACCCTATTTCTTTGTGAAAGAGGGAGAACGTATGGGAGCTGTAAATAAATAATGATTGCCAAAGATCAGAGGAATTTTTACACAAGACCAAAGCAATTTAAGCTCATTCTTTGATACAAACCATTAATAATTCAACACAGTGGTAATTTTGGTATTGCTAGAATTCTTAACAATTGAACTGATCTCCAGGTTGTTAGCAGATCAGTAAGAACTATGTTATTAGTAGCTGACTTCTGCTGAAGTCATATGATTCAATGTCTAATTTAAGCATTAGGTATGGCTTTCTAAGAGGCCCTGGAAATCTCTGTGAAAACAGCACAATACTCCTTTGACAACAACATGCAGTTCTTTAATGAGTATTTCATACCCACTTGTCAAAAGCAATCACTCAACTGCTGGTCTTCAAGTAATTCAGGAGTTTGATTTAAAAGACGATACCTTAATGAAATAGCATGCTAGAGAGAAAAATCAGCATCAGAGAGAAAAATCAGCAAATCTTCTGCCTCTTATCCCTTCCAATAGGAATATCTAGAGTAATTATATACTCACTGAGGAAGGCTTAACCCTATTATAAACATATAAAATCCAGTGCTATGTTAGCAGGGACTCACCCTTAGGATCCTACTACAAACAAATAAAGGGTAAGAAACATGGATACTGACTGCTTCTTTACAGAAAGATTGTTTTATTTGTACGTCCTGACAAGTCTCAGGCATTACAAGCTGGACCTCTGAGAGAATCCTTCTGCTGCTGTCGTGCCTACACCTCACACATTTGCAGGGAAGTATCCCAGGCCCCAGGCCCTGGTTGTGCCCATACAAGCAGAGAGAGTAGAGCTGACCCCTTGCCCATCAAGTAGAAGGGATCACGTGGAGTTTTACAAAACCAGGAGTGTGTGCTTCCTAATGAAGTGCAGAGGCCAGGGAACATCCTTCATCTTACCCTCTCTCTGCCTCTTGCAGTGCTTTAAATCCCTTCCTCTGTGATGGGGCTTGCCTTACCCATGAGATAAAGTGAATCTCAACACCCTTCTCAGGCAGACATCTTGCCACAGGTGTGACCTTGTCTCCAGACCAGAGAAGGTGTGCCTCACACATCGTAAGCCAGGAACACTGACAGGACCAGGCATATGAGATGGGTAAAAAATTTAAGTGACCAAGCTTTCACATAGGAACAAAAGAGCAATACTCAGTTCAGAGTGCTATTAGGTAAAATCGTGATCCAGGAAACTCTTCTAATCTATAATCAGTTCCTGTCAGCAATACAGTCTTGTTTATTGTAGGTAATGTTCTTTTACTGGGCTTTTCCCCTCAGCTGATGAAAAAAAAAAACCAAAACTGCATTGAAGCCAGTGGAGTACTTGATTTATCTTAACTGAATATTTGTCCCCACAGAAGAGAGCACTTTGCTTCCAAAAGGCTTTCCTTTTTTTTCTTTTGTTAACTTACTGCTAATAGTAATCTGCAATTTTTTAGTAACTAGTGTGTAGGCAAATGCACTTCTAATAACGAGTAAAAGATTCAATTTCAACAGGAAAAGGAAAGGAAAGGAAAGGAAAGGAAAGGAAAGGAAAGGAAAGGAAAGGAAAGGAAAGGAAAGGAAAGGAAAGGAAAGGAAAGGAAAGGAAAGGAAAGGAAAGGAAAGGAAAAGAAAGGAAAGGAAAGGAAAGGAAAAGAAAAGAAAAGGAAAGGGAAAGGAAAAAGGAAAGGAAAAAGGAAAGGGAAAGGAAAGGAAAAGAGGAAAAAGGAAAGGAAAAAGGAAAGGGAAAGGAAAGGAAAAGAGGAAAGAGGAAAAGAAAATGGAGAAGAGAAGAAAAGAAAAAAGAATAAAAGAAGAAACCCAGCATAAAGTGAGCTGGCAAAACAATGAACTTCCAGATGTGCATTAGTTTATCTTCAGACAGGGTCAGTTAACATATTTCTGTTCTGGCATGTGCATTCATCTTCTGAACAGGATGGAAATTCAACATAATGAGTACCTGATCATCCATTACTAATAAGCCAGATATGCCCTGTTATTTAATTTGCTCTTTCATAATTTCATACAGTACATACTGCTTAACACTGTACCAGTCAGTGTAATGGAGAAAGTTTGTCTTCATCCTTTTCACTTTCCTTAGTAGTAAATGGATTTAGAAAAAGGAATGTAGTCTATTATTCAGAGATGGTTTTTAAGATGGTTCACAACAGGTTAATGAATGATGTCTAATACTCATATTAGACCAATCATATTAATAACAGAGAAGAGCACATGAGGGTCATAGTGCTAATTGCATAGGAGGTCCAGCCAGAAGGCATTTTTATCTTAGAATTCAAGACGCACCAAGTTTGACTAATCACCCACAGTGTGTTTGCAATTAAAATAACACTGTATTAACCCTGCCAATGTGAGGTATCAATATTTTATGTGTGGCTTGACAGTTCTAAGCTGAACATTTGTAGTGCTTGATATTGCACTCAAATAGAAAGCACACAGCTCCTGCTCTGCTCTAGACTGCAGCCAAGGATGCTACACAGGGGAAAATTCAGAGATATTTTTTTCCTGAATGTTCATTTTCTTCTCTTATTTTTAAGGATGGCTCTAGTATCATCAAAAAGGGGCATTTTTTACCTTAAGTTGCTTTATACACCACAACAAAAAATCTGGGGTATTTTAGAAAATGTTAAACACATTCCTGCAGAAATCAATGGAAAAACTCCTCTGATTCATTTAGCTCCATCCTGAATTGAAAGAAATGAAGAAGAATGTTTCATTTTCGTATGACGCCAGCTGATTGTTGCACAAAGTCCAAAGTAGTCACAAGGCATGCAGCTAACAATAGGTCCATGCATGAGGCAGATCACCTGGTTTGTTTTGGCACAGGGATCAGAGCATGTGGTTTCTGATAATGATGTCAGCTTCTGGTTTGCACACGTAAAACCAATCAATCAACTTCACTTGCAGGTTGAACTCCATTTTCCAAATCTAATTGTCAAAGAGGAAAACATTGGTCCTTCTTCCTTAGTCCACATCTCCAAGATCTCCTTGAAACTGTCCAATTTTCCTGTAGATCTGGTTTTCACTGGGCACTGTTATCTGAAACCCACTCAAGCTGAATCACATACAATTAAAAAAGAATAAAGAAATCCTGTTCCTCTCCCTCAAATTCTGATGAGTGCTGTGGATACTCCAAGTTCCCAGATCACATGCCCAGAATCATTGCGTAACTTTTTAGATTTTCTCTAAAAGAAGCATTTTTCTTAAAGCCAGGTTTTTTGAGGTTTTTTTAAATTCCGCTAAACTTGTTACAAAACAAAGCAAAAACTGTAAAACACTTGAAAACGTCTGTTCACAATGAACAAGCACTAGCTTCTTTGTTGTATTTCAGGTGTTTTATGATATGTTTTTGTGCCAATGGATTTTTTTTTATATATTATTCGTGTTGGTACTCTGAACACTTTCAAATGTTTGTCAGTTGATGGTCTCTACATAATAAGTACAATCCATATCTGGGTCAGACCTTCCAGTTCAGGTACAATAGCTTGGCTCCCTGGAGCCAAGATTTTTTTCATGTAATAGATTTGTAAAGAACTGAAATGATGCCAAGTAGACGTAAATGCTTTTCCTCAACTTTTGCGAACAGTTGTGCTTCTGCTGGGATCTTCTGCAGACAAATTTATATAAAGTTATTTCAGGTTTTAAAGACCATATTGAGAGAGGCCTATGAGACACAAATCCAGTAAAAGATTTTCTTTTTAGGCTCTTATATTCTTGTATTTCTTCATAAATACCTTCCTGAAGATTCCTGTATAATTGTGATCAAGGTTTTTAAACTACAGGCAACAAAGCATAATGAAAACTTTGTAGTGAAACAAACAAAGATAACAAACAAAATTCTTATAAATCAGTAGTTACTAGGTCCTGATGAACAAAAAAGAAAGGTTCAAATTAAAATCTGCCATAAACTAGTTATTTAATTTAGCACAGACAGTGCTTTGAAAACCATGTGGGTTTTTAGTGCCCCAAATCCAAATCTTTCCAAAATGAAACCGGGCTATGAATCTTAAGTTTTCGAAGGACTATGAGTATGTGTTTTTGTTTTTTATTTCAGACATCTAGAGCTCACCAGAGGGTCTCATTCCTTTGACTTCAGGGAAACTTTCTGCAAAGCTATCAATTAAATCTTCATGCCTCCCCAGTAGAGTTCAGATACAGTGAAAGGTCAGGCGCTGCTCCATAAGTGGAAAAAATAGGCTGGTCAGGTTGGATACCAAGACCCCAAAGTAGCCTGAGTGAATTTCTGTAAGGGTAGTGAACATCCCTGATCATGTCATCCATTTTTAGAAACCCAACTCGGATCATGACTCAGCAGTGGGATCCGATCGATTCTCTTTCAGGTTGGTCTTTGGGTGCTTTCACAAACTAAAAACTTGAAATTATTGCACTGCCAGAAAGGTGTTAAAATATTTTCACATAGGAAGTCATAAATCACACACATATGTACATGTTCATGTGTAACTACCTTACATACCCAAACAGGACCGGCAGGTTCAGAAACTCCTGTCCATCTGATGATAAGCACTTTACAAATCTATTTTCCTACTGAGGAGAGACAGCAAGCTAGGAGTAGTTTTGACCTCGAACCTTCCCTTGTCCATAAGTGCTAAACAGCTAAAGCATGAACATCAGAGGTTGCTCTGCACCCTGACAGAAGTGTGTGTCCTTAAGTTTCTCCTCAGAAAAGCTGTGGCCATACTGTGTTAGAAAGCCACAAGAGCAACAAAGGATATATTAATCTACTAAGTAATATGAGCATTTCAAGAAAAAGTTAAGAATCAAAGACCTAATGCAATTAATATAAATAAAGTTGGTGTTGCATTGTGAGGGCTGGGTGGTTCTTTCCCTTTTTTGCAGGAAAGAGATATTATTTTATAAGATTTGGCCTGGTTTTTGTTCACTTTTTTTTTTTAATAAGTCTTTTGTTGAACTGCAGAAGCCAAGTGTAAATCCAAAGTTTCCTACTGCAGTTCAAAGAGTCATTGGAGAATCTTCAGGATATAAAACTGGTATAAATTTTATTTATGTTTCTAGGGATTGTTTTCGCCCCCAAGCAGATTTGTTTCCTAATATAGATTTACAATATAGATTGACCATTTTTTGCTTTAATGTCTTTTTTTTTTTTCCTAATGAACACTTATTAAAGTTTTCTATTCCTGACATGAAAGAGACTTCATCACCAAATGAAGAGTTTAAACCTCCAAAATTCAATGTGAATTGAGGGCTGCTATACTGTAGAGCTGTGCAAGGTCTAAAGCCAGTAAGTGAAGTGAGGGAAACTTTGTTCTCTTTCTGTGTGCATGTGCACACGTACATGTACCTGCATTTGGCAGCACCCTCAGCCTGTTTGCTGGTGGTGAGAGTTTCTTTACAAAGAAACCCAGAGAGAGGATTAGCAGACAGCAAACTGGCAGATACTGGGTAGAAAGAAGAACAGGATAGGCAGGAGGCATTGGGTATCTGCATATGCAATCACAATGGTAGTGTACTCAAAACATTTCAGAAAATAAGAAAGACTTCAGGATATCTCTCATTGTCTTAAATGCGTTGAAATATATATATATATATAAAGAGATAATATTTTTACTAAAATATTCTACTATTCTACTCAGGACATGGAATTATTTCAAATCTCCTCTTTGTTGTTTTTGTTTGATTTCTTTGTTTTCACTTTGTTTTGCTTTAATTTTGTTAATATTGGAAAAAGAGTCCAGTAGGCAGTGAGTAAGTAAGGAAAGGTGTTGATAACATTTCATCTACCAACATATACTTATCTACTCGGTCTCTTTAACCACAGTGGTGCACCCAAAGAGAGCCTACACCAGCCTTGAGCTAAAGCATTCACCGTGTGGCTGTTGATGAGTTGATCGCTCTCCAAAGTGCCTGATGAATTAGGCATAAGAGCCGCATGAGAAGGAGGGTTCATTAGCATGAGCTCGCTGTCTCACCACCCAGATCATGCATCCCCAGGCTGCAGGATGACTAAGGGCAGAGGGAGGGAAGCCAGCCAAAACCTTGCCAAGTGGTTGGTGGAGGCACAGAGCAGAGCTGGGCTCCCACTGTGACCTTTGCAGGGTGGTAGACCGTGGAACACTGCAGACTGTTCAAGCCCTTTGTTGTCAGCTCTGCATGGAACTGAGCAGTATAAATATAGAGAGTCTCACAGAAGTTGTTTATCATTAAAAGTTCCCTTGTTTTCTTTCAAAGTATTTTTAAATGCTATTTAAACTTCTGTGGTCTGGAAACAAATCCATAAGTGAGTGTGGGTATTTTGTGGTTTCTTCTGGCCAAGAAACACCACAGTGCAAGAGCAGGCTCTGGGCTTGATTCCCCCCCTGCAAATGTTGGTGTATGCACAGTGGATGCTGCTGAACCTCACCTTGTATAATCTCCAGCAGTGTCCCTTCTGGAAGTGAATCATAAAAATTGCGTTCCCAGAGATCCTTATTATACTCATTTTTCAAGGAGCATCAGACTGAGTTGATACTGCTCTATTGCTATAATCAAATGTCTGCCTTCCTGGAAAGAAAACAGATATCTCTGGGGATCTTGTACACTAGGATAAACCCGAAGCAAGCCTTTTTTTGCTTTCTTCCCACTTCTTTCTGAAAATATAAGTTGCTTATATGAGCTACTTTGCAATTTTGTTAGCAGTGAATACAGTCTATTTATATACTGTAATGGTTTTTACATTAGAATTTAATTCCTAGTCATTATTAATAAAAATTTCCCAGCCTGTCTTGTAAGTTATAAGAATGTAATCTGTATCTGAGCTTCATCTAAGGTATATGAAATGAAGCTTTAGAGTTAAAATTAGGCAGGACAGAGACGCTTTAAACAGCAGTCACTTCAGACATACACATTTTCTTCAGGGGAGGAAGACTTGTGACCATTTATTTTATTAAGAAAATTTCATAAAATTTGGTTGCCTTTTTCAAATCATAGAATTATGGATTAATAGAATGTTAAGCCACCTTAAACATCATCTAGTCCCAATGCCCCCTGCCATGGGCAAGGACACCTTTCACTAGATCAGGTTGCTCAAAGCCTTATCCAGTCTGGCTTTGAATGCTGCCAGGGCTGGAGCATCCACAACGTCTCTGGGCAACTCGTTCCAGTGCCTCAGGACCCTCACAATAAAGAATTTCTTCCTAATATCTAAATTATTCCTATAAATTCCTATGAAATATTCCTAAATACCTGAATTTTCCCTCTTTCAGTTTGTACCCACTGCTCCTTGTCCTATCACTACGGTTCCTGGTGAAGAGTCCTCTTCTGGCTTCCCCTTCAGATACGGGGAGATTGCTATGAGGTCTCCATGCACCCTTCTTTTCTCCAGGCTGAACGGTCCCAATTTTCTCAGTCTCTCACTGAACTGTCTGAACTGCAGTTCATTGTTTGAAATACTGTATTCTATGCTAATGACCTTAGGCTGAAGTTTTGTGAGAAAAGAGGTTGTTCTTTTGCTCTGGTGAGCTTGCAGTTCTGACTGAGATGTGCAGGGGAGCAAAAATGTTGTTTGGAGTTAAATAAAACCTTTTTTTTTTTTTATTTCTTTAATTTGATTTTTTTTTTCCTCCCTTTGAAATGCACCTTTAAAATTATTATAGAAAGAAAGTGAAATTCAGGACAGTTTGAACTGAAAAATTAATATGCTTGTTTTGAAAATAATGAGGAGATACTTTTCAATTTAATTTTCATTATTAAGAGAGAGATGTCTTGTAAGATAATAATCTGAGTATTGTCATGCCTTGCAGAATAGGGTAAAAATCGAAAGGAAAATTTTTAACATTGAGAGATCAAATTGTGGGGTGGGTTTTTTTGTTTTTCTCCACTGGTTTGGGTTTAATCCCCAAAATGATAAAGTTTCAAAAGTATGAGACACAAAAATATAAGTAGGCACTTTGGAGAAATTATCAGTGTACCTGAGAATTGAGGATAGACATAGAAGCAGCATGGAATTTCTCAGCAGGCATCGATGAGTAATTTAGATCATTCTGTCTGTTCTCTCCTTTTTCTAAGTGATTTTGAAAACACATTTGCTTTGAATTTTAGCAAATGCCATATGTCTGTGTAGAGAGCATTGATTTCTAAGGATTAAATTCCAAGTATTTCCATAGCTGTGTCTGCATTGTCTTAAAATAGCTAGAAAGCTTCAAGTATATCTAATAGATACTATATGTGCTTAGTATATAATTAGTATATCTAACATATACTTAATAGCACGTCTTAATAGCAGAACTAACTAGGCTGATAATGCATAGAATTTTGATCTCTCAGTGCAAGCTGTCACTACAATTTGTGCCCTCTGCTTTGCTCTCTTCAACTTTGTAAGTAATTTAATGTTACAATACTCCTAAGTCCTTCCTAAGTCCGTCTTTTCTTTACCTCAGACAAAGTGAAAAATAATCCCACAAAAAAAAAGTGAAAACTTTGTGCTTTTCCACATTCCAGTTCAAGAAAGGTATAATAAAATATATGGCCATGAGGTAGTGGGAAGTAGGAATAGCCTTTTTGGCAGAAGAACAATCTTGAATTGTCTTACATAGGTTACAAAACTGCACTTAGCTATCAGTGGTTGAATTCTGCCTATCTCTTTTTAGCAGCTTTGGAAATCTTCCCAAGATTTTAATATAATGTACTGTCTCAGGTGTTGACTTTGCCTGGAGTTAGACATCTAACTGTCTGTTGTGTCCTTGAAAACAGTTCCTTTTTATTTTAGCATAAACTTAAAACAAACTCAGTAGAAAGCTCCGGGATCCAGGGGTGCTTTTTGTCAAGATGACACAGTTTATCTGTACTTTATGAGACTCATGTTTCCAAGAGCAATTAGGATGTTCTGAGTTATATCAACATGTGTTTGCATTTGGATATTTTCATTCACAGGTTTATTTTAGGTTTGTACACTGCATTGCAAAACATAACTGGCCTTACTCCACCTAATTAAAATCCATTTGATGAATATACAAACTTAGCAACCAACGTTTTTTAAAGTTGTCTTTTGGATTTTGACCCCATGGGAAATATTTATGTAGTCTAATGTAGTTGTTCTGAATAACATCCTTATTAGAAACCTAAGGTAGGCTACAGTTAGGTATTTACACTAAACAGAGGGACAGCAGCATTTCCAGAATATTGTTCACAGAAGTTAGATGAATGAAAACACTTTACATAAAGATTTCCTCACCGTTTAGCATAATTATTCACTTTGAATACTTGCATTTCTATGTAAATTTGGAAGAAAACAAAGCAAAATCTTGTCTTATTATGTTCAGAGAGGTAGCAGTGTAAGTCTACCTTATGTTGCCCTGCCTGTGCTTTTATCTAGGGAAGATACTGTATTTAGCAGGTTTTCACACATATATTGCTGTGCCTCTGGAAGTCAGTCCCCTGGGTAAAATTATGACGGAACTGAAATACCTTGCTCTGGCACTGCCTATAGCCAAATGCAGGAATAGTTTTAGGATTAAAATGCTGGCTAAACCACTACTCAGGAAGATCATGCATCTGTTGGTAACAGTGGAACTGAAAGAACTGTCCTTCTCAAAAGAATTTTTTTTTCTCCTTTCCTTGGGCAGCAACAGTGCATTTTGTGAACACATGGGACAGTTGTGTGAGTTGTAAATTATATCCTGGTCTCTCCCTCAGCCATATCCAAAGTATGGGTGTTCTGTGGAAGGAGCAGAATGGACACTATATTGAATTCTGAGGGCAAAGCAGCATTACTTTTCAGATCTCTTTTCCTTCAAAGAGTCTGTAAGTCATTGTGCCAGCCTGTGATTTTTATAAAAGTTTAAGGTACTTTCTTTCCAAGAAACGATGTTAGCTACTTGAATGGTTATCAATGCTAAAATCATGTAAATCTCTATTCATAATTTTACTGATAAAATGCATAGTGATTTAACTGCCCAGATGAGATTTTTGCACTCTTCTCCAACAGACGTACTTGTAGCATGGTAAAGGTGAGTCTACATGGCAGAACAACATCTTAAGGTCACTTTTAAGATAACAGTGTCATATTATTCCTAGTAAGAGGAAGTACATAATTTTTTTTTTAATGGTGAAGGCTTTTAGGGTCCAATAGTCCAAATATTTGTCATAGAGCTGAGATGAAGGAAGGAGGATTTCTTCCTTCTCTTTATTTGCACGGAGATAGGACTATGAACCAAATATTTGGGAGAGTTTATTTTTAGATAGTTCTCTCTTAATCTCTTCTGTTGGAATAGTCCTACAAAGTATTCAAATATTCCTGGATGCAGGGCCTTTCATTCAGGTTTACACTTCCAGAGAACTTCTCAGACTGCCAACATAGATTTTACTCTATGTTTTCTTTCTTTGTTTGAGCTGAAACAAATTACCTAGTTCACTAAAAATTATACTGTTTTTAGGTCCAGTCATCAAAATGAAAGTTCAGCTGTTCATGTAGTCACAGTCATCCTGGAAAATGTTCTGTCACACAATAATGAGATTAAAGCAATAGAATTCATATGCTGTCTCATTATAAGTATATAAAACATAGGATTCCTAAACTCTTCCAGAAATAAATAGAAGTGTCACCACAAATTCTTTTTTATGTGTGAAGATTTTACATTAGTCTGTAGCTAAAAAATCAGAAAGAGAATAGGAAACTGTGATCACAGCAGAGAACTCAAATAGCATATTAAATCTTGGAAAGAATGTTTCTTTTTTATTGTGTCTAATACTAGTCTGAGAGAAAGTGTGGGATACCTTTATTAAACTAAAATAAAGCAGCATTCATCCATAATTCAGAGCTTAATGCCATGATTTCAAAGTGCCACAAAGACTATCTTGAGTATTATTTTAAGCTGTCTTCTAAAGCATGGTGTTAGTAGCAAGGTTTCTGTCTAACTCCACAGTCTTAACAAGAGCTGCTGCCTGCTACGGTATCTGATAACCACCTGTACTGTCAAAACACCCTCAGCAGGCACTTCTTCCCAACACAACTCACAACATACTCTTATCACGGCATTTTTTCCTAGTATTTTGTTCTTCTGCCCTTATTAAAACATAAAGTAGGGTAATGTTCTACTTCAATTGTTCAGTACAAAACCTCTTTTGTATCTCTCACTGCCATGGTGGTACAGTAGCCTTGTGAACGGCTGTTGTTGAAGAGATACAGTTGGGAATTTTCTTAAGAATGTTTTTCTCATAATACACTTGTTCCTTGAAATGGAAACTTTTTGTTTCCAAGATGGTATGTACCTGTTTTAATGAGGCAAGGATTTCTGATCAGCGAGAAATAGATGCACTGACCCACTATTCATCTGGCCCATTTAGGGTATTTAAATCCATGAACTGAGCCTGGGGACAGATCAACATTTGATGTGCCTTTATTTCATGAAGTATTGTAGGACCATTTCAAATTGTATTTATAACTCAGGGTTTAATGGATGATTCAGGGAGGCCTTCTGCATATCTACATGTAGAATGGACATAGCACTACCAGCCTAGAAAGCAGCATGGACTCAGCAGAATTTCAAAGCAGTATGGTTGTGTCAGCCTGCTGCTGGACCAACATGGTTTACCTGTGCTGCAGACTGAGCTGATACCTCTTTCTTTCTTTCTTTTTTCTTTTTTTCTTTCTTTCTTTCTTTGTTTCTTTCTTTTTTTTCTTGCTTGCTTTCTTTTTCTTACTGTTTTTTTCATTTGTTTTGTTTGTTTTTGTTTGTGTTTGTTGTTGTTGTTAACCTGGTTTAGAGCAAGAAAACTTAAAGAATCTTGTAAAACTTCCCTTGGGTGAGAAAACGGTCTCCCAGGCACTTCTGAACATTGCAGTATCTGGAGAGGAGGAGAAAGGTAGGAAATTGGTGAGGAGTCTGCAGTGTATATTTATAGCAAGGGTCTGTTAATCATAGCTAGAAGTTTCAGTGAAAGCATGGTTTAAGCATG
Source organism: Oriolus oriolus (assembly GCA_013400235.1). NCBI lineage: Eukaryota > Metazoa > Chordata > Aves > Passeriformes > Corvidae > Oriolus > Oriolus oriolus. The sequence continues at coordinate 415,138 of VXBT01008719.1, forward strand.
AGAATTGCTAAGTGAAATCCTTAAAGCAGCATATCCTTCTCTATGTTGCAAACACATGGTCTCTGCAAACATTACTGGTATTTCATCTTCAGTACACAGTGGTTAGTAAGGGCAGAAAATAGCAAGTGATAACAGGTAATAACTGGTGTATTCATCTGTAATCCACAGGACTGAAAAACTAACAAGGGGTTAAAACAAAAACACTTAAGATCTAAGCTTGAGGCTGATGCTTTGCTTTTGAGGGTATTCCTCTTACTAGAGTACTGTCCAGCAATATCTTGCTTTGAAGATACACATGATACTTAAATCCAGTTCAAAAGTAAAAAGGTAAAAGACACAGTGACAGGACTGATACACAAAATGTGCTTCCACCACCCCAAGAATTAAAGAAACTTTACAAAGTCCAGTTCTTTCCAACTTTTCTGGCAGAGGGACAGTCTCTGCTTCTAGCCTTTTAAGTTTTAAAGAGGAATCAAAACAGATATTTGTTAGTTTTGATCAACTTTTGGTCAACTTTGACTTGAGTGTTGGTTTAAAAAAAAAATGGATTAGATTCTCTGTTAGAGCATATACAAGTTAAGTGACTCTCTTAAGTACATGCAATATATTCGTGACACAGCCAGGAACTGGAATGACCTGATTTTCAGAACTAATCTGTAAGCAATAAATAAGCTCTTAATATCTAAATTTTAAGCCAAGGCTTCATCTTCTTGTCAGAAGTGACACTATATATTGTTAAATTTTCCCTGACTTGACTGCTAGTTGTCCTCTAAGGAGGGCCCCAGCAGTATTATTTCCAGCTCCCAACTGGTTTAAAACCTAAGAAGAATTGGCAGGATTATTCTTTTTTTTCTACTTGTCATGTCCTTCTACCTAGTAGTAGAATATTGGTCTACTTACAGGGCTGCTAGCTTTTAGCTCAGTGTTATGCTATCACCAGTTTCTGTCTACTTCTCCTCACCTTGCTAGAAAGCCAAGGCCCAAGAACACCCAGGACTTGCTGGTTAACTGTTTTTCTCCTTTGCAAAGCTAAGCCTTCTTAGGCCCAGTGAAACTCCTTCACACAGACATTCACCACCTTCAGTTTCCCCCCTCCTTCTGAAAATCATGCTTTTTTCTGAACCTTTAAGAGTATCTTCCAAAGATTCAAGCTCTTTAAAATGAAACAGGGCAGGGGAAGGGGGCAGGGGGATGGGTACCCACCACTACCAAAACAACTAACTTGTTTTCTCTGGCTTTTAGCTACAAGTTGAGACCTTAGCTTTGTTTTTCTCTCACTGGATGCTTTGGCATGAAGCATCCAAAATCTAGATTGCTGGACTTATTCATGGCATTTCAAAGAGAGCATCATTTAGGCCATACATTAGCAAGCAGGCAAATAATTAATAATAACACACGTGGAAGCAAATGAATGTTTTGCTTGTTGAAAGAGAATGAGAAAGTCAGACAAAGGCCTGGGCTCTATGTCCTTGCCCTCTGCAGCAGCAGAAGAAATAATGTTATGAATAGCATTTAACTTGAATTTGTAGCAAACTGCTGCTTTTATCATAAACAATTGCCAGATGGTATACATTATCTTCCTTTTTTCTCGTTTCACAAAAGCAGCATTAATTGCAGAGCAGCCCAGGGCTCCACTCAGCTCATCAGTGTGATAACACTTCATGACCCTGATTAGCCGTCAGTCTACTCAATTAAAAAGATCATTTAGACATTCACCCAATCATTTGCCTATCGAGCCACCTGGGCCTCAACCAGGGGCTCCATTTTTAACATTCTCCTGCCCTCTCTCATCTCGCCTAGCTTTTTTACATATCTCCAAAAGACGTAATTGAATTAAATAAAGCGTCTCAGGGGCAGCTGCAACATCTGCTGTTTGTGGTATGTCAAGCCTTCAGCATTAAAAACAGTTACATATGCTCCAAATTAGCAGGTCGCAGAGATGAAACAGTCGATGATAGTGTTTTTGTGCCAGCGTGAGAAGCAGCTCACAGCTGTGTGCAATTTACAATTAAAGGCTTTATCAGAGCTCAATTGTACTAGTGAATCAAGTGGTGAGAGGTCAGTTAGTGAATTAGACCAATTAGAGCTTGTACAGTTAAATTATCTGTCTTATTACCTACTGATAAACAGCCTTGTCATATCTTTACTCAGATGATGAAGCTTGGAAGTGTTTTATGAGGTGATACTGTACTTTTGTGTGTGTGTGTAATGGAACTCAGTAGCTCAGCAAAGTTGGTCTGATGCAACAAGCATGAAGTCTTAAACTGGAGAGGGAAAAATCCCCCAAACACCTGCAGTTAGAATCTTAAAGCAAAATTAAGTTAGAACAAGAGTTAAGATTACAAATGTTGGCTGTGTTTCAATATGTATTTTTCTGCTTAGCAAAATCTAACTTCATGAATTTAACAGTAGGAAATGTTATACTTTTGATTTCTAGGGTTTGTTTTTTTTAATTACTGTCTTTCTCTCTCTCACTCCCACTCCAAAGGAGAGAATCTAATAAAGCCAGGCTCTGATTTTTATACTGTAAAATAATGCAGTAATAATGGACAAAGACAGAAACTGCTGCTTCTTAATCTCAGGATTTAAATGGTTCTGGAAAGTATCACCTGTAAGCCTGGACAGAGCTGACTGAAGATGGGTGAACTGAACAAAGGTGAGCCACTGAAACCTTTTCAGAAGTATTATGCATATGCGTGTGTCAGTTTGTAATTTACTGTTCTTGCCATGTCACCCTACTCTGTGAGTGAGACATGAGCTGCATCAGCTACAGCAATGCCTAATTTGTAGCCACCTCGCCCTAAGAATAAGGAATTTGCTGTCTGGGGCTTCATATCTTTGAGGGGGGTGATGGGGAGGGGTGTGCAGTTGAGGGACAGGGAGTGGTGGGGATTAAGATTAAAGTTGTATGGCAATTTGACAGTGTTGCACGTCAAATTCTGCCTTTCTAAGGCAATGGTAACTAAGGACCAGAAGCATCAGAAACCTTTCCTTGAAAGGGACTATCTGTGCTTTGCTCTTGAAAATAAAGTAATGAAGTAAAGCTCATACCTTTCTTATAATCAAACACTGGTAACATGTTAGTGCCGTTCTCTTTTAGAGAAAATCCTAGAGATTAGATCGTGTACTCAAATCTCTTCTCTGCAGAAGGTAATCAGTGATGTGTTAGGCCTTAGGAATGGACTAAAAATATATCTGATTCTATAACCCAGTAGTCAGGGAATTTGGCTTAAAGAAGCATTGAGCCCATCCCCAAAGTTGTATTCCAGTCTTTCACATCATCTTCTTATTGGATAAAAAGCACAAAAGTTATGCCCTGCAAATCAGTGTTTGGTATCACTGTTCCTTTCATTCTTCACAGTTGCACAGCTTTGGGAGGAAGGAAGGAAGGGTGGTGAACATCTACAAGGTGAACAAGCTGGCTCATAGACAATCAGACAGTGGAATAGCTGGCACACTCAGGGTTAAATCTCTGTGAGGAAAGGAGGATGTTTTACTTCAAGGTCTGTAACCAGACTCTGTTCTAAGTAACTCTTCTAAGTTGTGTGGAACTGCACTGTTTAAAAATGTTCAGATCCAAGTGTAAACTGAGATGAAATGCTAGCCCTTTATTAAGGGGAGATTTGGAGGGGGTGGGGGATGTACTTTTATTCCACCCTAATATTTCTTGGTGAAAGCATACATCTTTGGAATGGCCTTTTGATTGTGTTTAATGCTTCTATATATTCAGGCATACAGACTTTGCAAAATCAGGAGTGTAAGTTTCAAGCAGATGTCTTGAGATGTCTTATTATGTGATTGAAATAAATTAAGAAGGTTGTGATGCTGGCAATGAGGGGTCTCCAACTGCTTTCTGACAGTGAATAACGTTGACTAATTTTCCACAGGTTTTGGACTTGTATTTAAAGAAATTCTAATCAGCATCAAAATGGCCCTCTTTGAAACAGCAGATTTAACATTTTAGTGTTTTTCTTAAGTGCATCGATCTCATTGCCAAGCTTCAAAGGTTTAAAAAAACAGTTGAAAAAAACAGAATTTTTGAACTCGTGGATGGGAAAAAAAAGAAAAAATACAGGTTTTGAGTGTAAATTAATACATTTTTCAACACTCTTACCCATCTAGGGAGTAGAGGGTGTTTAGTTCATTCCTCAAGTGGAGCAGAGAAACATGGTCTAAGTATTCTCAAAACTGCTGAGAATTGAATGTGCAGTGAACACTTGGTCAGGACCCTGATCTGTCCTATAGTGCACATGCTGCTGGCAGTTATTGAAAATCTTCATCCTCTCCTCCTGTTGCAGTCTTCCAGCTTCTGAGTAACATTTGCCCTTGATAAGGCCAAAGTGAAATTCAGTCCCCAGATATCAGGATTTTCTATTTTTAAATACTAAATTGTACCAGTTCAGTAAACACTGAAATGATGAATTAGAGATTATTACATTTTCTTTTTTTGTGTCTTCATTGTATTACAGTAGATAAATTACTTCAGTCCCATTTTTAAAAGACATAGTTTCTGTAGCTTTCGAAAAAGTGATCTTGAATTTTAATTTCTTTAGCTTTCCAACACAGGTTAAGTCCCTGTGTAAATAGCTCACTGTTAATCATAAATGTGACATTACTTACATAATTCAGTCAATCTAAAATAGGGAAAAAGTAGAGAAGTTGTTTACAAGCTAAAGTATTGCAGTAACAAGACCACATTATGTTGGCAGACTGATTTCTTGAAAATTCTATTCTAAGTACAAAATCAGTTTGTGGAGAATACAAGATCTAAAAAGAGAGACACTCAATTATCAGTAAATGATAATTACTCTTTATCTTCTGTCTGCTGAGAAAACAGGAGCAGTTAGGGCATTGCATCTCTTATTGCACTTATTGACCTCAACTTGCAAGCCAAGCTCTTCACAACACAAGATACTGAAGCTAATAATGGGCTTGAAAACACTACTAGATGGGGCACTTTCAGGATAATAATCTTTTGACATTTAGTTTTCCTCTTTATTACTCGTTTCAGCTCAAATATTTAAAAATATATTTTGGCCACTTATGTTTTTTCCTCCATTTAATTTTTTACTTTCTACTTTTCTTACTTACACAATAGATTAACATGGCTCAGTTCAGTGATCTTACTTGTTGTAGAAAGCTCTGCTTTTCCCAGGCCCGTGAGCCACGGCACATGTCTGTGTACCTGAAAGAACCAGTGGGAGTGTCCTTTTCTTCCTGGCTGATCAGTTTAGGCAGCATCTGCTATTGCAGCATGACCTCTTTGCCTGTCCTGTAACATAGGATTAGATTAGTTATAAGGAAAATTTTTTTACAATGAGGGAGGCGAAATACTGGAACAGATTTCCCGGGTGGTAGATGCCTCATGCCTGGAAACCTCCAAGATCAGGTTAAACAGGACTCTGAGCAGCCTGATGTTGGTGAAGATGTCCCTGCTAGTCCCAAACTATTCTGTGATTAAAACTGACCTGAACTGCTCGTGAGTTGCAGCTGACTTGTCTTGCTGTCTGGGCATCTCCCACCTGTGCTCTCAGCCACAGCCCTTCTCAAGAGTGCACTAAAGAAACTGGTTTGGGACAACTGGACATTTAAGAACTACTACAGGGTGATGAATATAAATGTTTTAAATAATGAATATAAATGCTTGAAGATCTGGAGCACATATGGCCTAGCAGCATTTGTCTCATAAAGAACAAATCACCCACCCAAGGAGTTCTGCTTAGATGCTTGCAGTAGTTTTTACATATACTTAGTTTTTATATAAACTGTGAGTGTCTTTTTAAAATCTCTGTTCACCCCTTTTCCAAACAGCACTATCACAGAGATAATTTGATAATTACGTAATAGAAATTTCAACAAAATACAATAAGACATTGAAGTAATATGATTCTGATGCATGTATTTCTCTGAAATGCAACTCAAAAATTTGGGTTTCAAGTCCATTTTTACCCATTACACTTTGGTAAAAGTATATCTTCATTAAACCTCAGTAGTACTTTCTTTTCTTCGTCACACGTTCTCCAGATATTCTTTTCTCTGGCATAAAACTCTTTTGGTTTGTATAGTAAATCTGAGTTACCTGAGGTGGTGGGAGAGCAAAGTCTTTGTCTCCATTCCCTACAAGGACTGACCATGACTATGACCAGCTTTCTTTTTCAGATAGTCATAGAGATTCCTTTCATTGATTGTCCACCCTACACTCTTTTCCTGCCTTGTCTTAGCTGTTGATACAGAAGTGGGTAAATCACCACAATTTACAGTTCAGTTCAACTAACATTTTCATTGTTTAAGACACAGGCCTCAATTTCTGCTGTTTTGCTGTCAAAAGAGCCCTTCACCTGTCCTTGTGCAAGAGAAAGAGTGATCAGACAGGAGCAAGGACCACAGTTGTGCCAATGTCATTATTCCCAGCGGTGGATTTCTCCGTAAGCACTTGGAAATAGTTGGCTGGTGGTTGCTGCCAGAGGTCTGGCAAAAGCAGTGAGCTTTTTAATTAAATGTGCCAGAAGCAGTAAACTGCATCATTGGTACAATAAACCGAGTAGACACCAAATGCTTCTTCTGAGTCAGGAGAAGCATTACTTCTTAGTTATCTCTGTTCCTCTACTTATTCCTTTAAAAAATACAGAGCAAATCAGCTGCCTACACTCCATGAGTCCCACCAAAGCAAACTGCATTAGCTGAAATAGTTTTGCAAAGGTGGGAAAGTAGGGGAGTTACTTAAAAATCTCACGGCTTTATTGTGTTTCTGATTTGCAAACCTCTAACTTTCAACTTTTACACTTCTCACCCTGCTCATTACATAATATTAGAGGTGCATCAGAAGGTTTATTAGACTTTACTAGAGTAAGTTGCAGGCCTCACAGTAAGTAAATCCATAGGTTAAATCCTCTGACTACCGGATAGATAACTCGGAGAATAATTTACCTATGCATTTGTAAAGTTCATCTGGATGTACTAAATACAGCATGTTTTTTTCCTGCCAGACTTTTACTACAATTTCACACCCTGTTCAGCCATTAAAAATAAAAGAAAAAAGCTAAAGGCAGAGTGAATCAAAAGATCTCTGGGCTTACATCATACTTTTTAGCTCTAATACTTCTCTTAGAATGCTTCAATTAATATATTCCTGTAAAAATCATAACTATTCAGCATTCTTTATTGCATTTACTCTCACAGGGAAAACTTTCAAGTTGTATAATGATTTTTTTCACCCTAGTTATTTGCTTGAGAAGGAAATCTCTAACTCTCTTTGTTAATTTAGATAAATCTGGGGTTTGGGTTTGTTTTTTCTTTTATAGGCACAACACCAGACCTTCATATTGCTCATGAAAGTTTAATTCTTGATCCATTATTATTTTTACTCTGTGTTAATAATGTATTAGATGTGCTTATTGCCTATCTGTGGATGTATAGATGGGTACACTTTGGTTAGACCAGTCAGAAGTGTTGCTGAGATCACTCTCACTCCAAAAGGATTCTAATGCTTATTGGTTTCGTGTTTTAAGAAAAATGAGTCAGTGCATGAAGAAATTTTATTCAAGATGTACTTATTAGATATGTTGCCTCAGTGAAGGTTATAGTTTCAATATTGATCAAACCACTCTCCTCTGGTGCACAGATGATTAATTCCCTATTAACTCCTAAGAGAAAACTAACCTAAAGTGTACCTTTTAACAAGTGGTTCTGCTTCCTCCAAAGTGCACACAACCCCCCATATTAAAAGTAACTCCCCAAATGCCTTTTGTGTGCATGTTACCTGCTTACCTTGATGTATTATTTCTATTCACATAATACTTTTTCTTGGTTTTTCCAAATAATTTTGCTTTATTCTTGCTGTAAATTATTCCAGACGTGCTTTTTGCATTTCATATATCGCTGCTTATAGCAGTGTGTTTAAAGCTGGTTTTAAAAGCCAAATGAAGTTTTTTAAAATTGTGATTTTGAAAATTTTGCTGATGTTGGAGGTTTCTGCCTTTCTGACAGCTATTAATCAGTCACCAGTGGGAACAACATGTATATAAATACCATAAGTTCTTGCACTGTCCAAGTCTAACTTGTGAACCTGTGTTTGTGGATTCCTCAAGTAAAGTATCTTGACTGATGGCTGTTCTGAGACTCTCTCAGTTGCACCTGTTGGAGAGATTTATTAGGTATATGAGGCCTAGAGGATAACCTGTTCTCTAGCTGAGTGATTTTGTGTTTCATGCAACATTTGAAAGACTGTTAGTGGCCCAAGTACGATCACCAGAAAACTTTGTCATGCAGATCTCTATCAGAAAGTGGAGGGGGTCTTGCTTCTAAGTGGTCTCAGTGATTTCTGTCTTGCTGAGGGAGTGACAGAGTGGAAAAGCTGGGATTTCAGGCTTTTTGCACATATTTTTTGTGTGTATGGGAAAGTTCACAGTGGTTGTGGCTTCATCTTTCTTCAGCACAGGAAAAATAAACCCCAAAGTACCATCAACCATGAAGACTAATACTTTCAGCTGCAGGCACATTTCCCAATTGCTCACTAGTTTGTCACACGTCAGCTGCTGCCTGTAAAACTTTCTGCAAGAGTGTACGTTTAGAAGAAAACTTGATCACATAAGTGCAGTTTTAACACAATATCCAACTTGATTAATACTATGATAAAATATTGCCAATCTCTCTAAGATTTAGTTTTTAATTACTTCTCTAAAAGGTATCTTAACTTGATTTAATTTCTGTGGTATTGGGCATGATCCTGTCTTCACAAATTATTGTTATCTGTGAACCTTACAAGCACACAATTTCATATTTTCTTGCAGAACATGAATGAAGGTGTGAGTTGTTGTGAACCTGTTACTCATCACTATGACTTCTCATGAGATGCCAGCACATCAAACATTAGGCTAATTACTAAGTCAAGGCTCTTTCTGTGGACATTTCTGTAAGGGTTCCAGCTAGTCTCACAAACTAGGGTTATTTGAGGGCATCAAAGGATTGGTGCATCCTGCAGCAAGAATTAAATAACCTCAAATTGAGATAGACTAACAGTGACATTACAGAGAAATAGGGAAGAGAAACCTTTTTCTTTACATTTTTTGTTTTAAATTTTTCAGTATCCCCCTTTTTCTGACAAGCTGCTTACCATATGTTACTGTTTTAAAATGTTGGAGCTGAATAGTATGAGAAGTTGTAGGTAAAACGAAAATTTAGTTCTTGAGTTAGCAAAGATCCTAACTTGTATGGAGAGTAATTTTAGTTGTGAAGTAAAATGAAGAAGGTCCTACTTCTAATGACAAATATTTTGAACAGTGCCAGTTTCCTTTATTCAGAAGTCTTTTAACACAAGAAGTTTAGAACTAGTTTCATAATCCATGACAAATAAGTTGGGGGATACAATGATAATGTTTACTGGTTTTGAACAGCATATGTGTCCTGAATACTGTTTTCTGCTTTTATCCAAGTATTTTGTACAAATAAGAAGAATTCAGATTATTTAAAAACATTTCAATTAACTTAAGACATCAAATTATCTTGATTTGACAGCAGTACTGTGTTTTCTGGTGTTCTGAACATAATCTTTAAAAGCAGGCTTCTAGAAGAAAAATTTGAAATTATTAATTTCAGGTAAAATTCCTGAAATATTCCATGAGGTTTGTTTAAAACATTTTAGATTGATAGTCATATTTAACATATTGTGAACATAAAAGATGGAAAATTAATATTAAAGGACAATATAAGTTGAAAAAGAGGATGCGGTAAATTGTTTGGAATACTTTTTAAATATATTTCACTATTCATTAATTAATTTGTCATTTTAATGGTGTAAAAAACCCAAAATATCTCTGAAGTCTGCTTATGCATGGCTTAAACTCATCTTTACTTTACATATATATATATATAAAAAAATAAAATTTCCATAATTAGAAAGACTGTTCATGGCAGTAGCACGTTACCTGCCTTACCTATAAAACAGCTCAGGGAATCATTTTCTTTGAACAGAACTCATCTGTAAGTCCATCTTGCTCCCTGTCTAGCACTTGCAATAGAAGAAGGTCCCAAGCCTGGTCACTAGCTGTGGTTTGCTGCCCTAACATCCGCAATTAGCAGATGAAGGACAATAGAGGGTGCGTCCCCACCTATCCCCTTTAGTATCTGCTTTCAGATGTGGTTTTCATTGTTTTGTTTAATCTATTCTTGAATATGTTTTTTTCTCCAACTCTATCTTTGGCAGGAGGTTACACAATCACTACCCTTTGCCTAAAAAAGAACTTTCTTGTTTTAATCCAAGTTGGTATGCGTTTCAGCAGGTAACCCTAGGTCTAGGTAGTTAGTCTGTCTCTCTGCCAAGACAGCTGCACCAAGCCCTAATTAATTTTATTTGTTCTTCTCTTGCTTTTTCTGGCTCTGCCATATCCTGCAGATACGGAGAGTGCTGCATGCAGTTGATAGTGACACTATTACGTTTCATGTTCATCCTCAGTTATATTCTTGATGACGCCCAGCGATTTTTTGTTAGTTTTGCTTTTTGGCATCTGTTGGGCTTCGAGCTGATGCTTATAGAGAATTGTCCAAGATGGTTCTGAAATCTGTCTTCTGAGTGGTACATCTCTGATAAAAGGTTTTCATGTATCCAATAGGGAGCAGAGGGCTTAAAGAAGTTAAAATATAGAACTCTTTCATAAGGAAAATCTACTGATTGCAAGGCGGATTTCAGCAGTATATTTGAAAGGGTGTTTAGAAAGAAAGTAAAGCTGCACGTTCTATAAACAACAATTGCATCTATGAAAGGGTACTATTTAGATAGATAATATATCAGAGCATCTATACATATAAGACTTTTCTCTGAGGAGCCTGCAAAAAATTATTTGACATTTTATCCTATCAAATTTTCAACATACTAATACAGAAGCCTTTTATTTGCCTTTTGTGCAGGATGAATGGCACTTGCTGTAGCCACATTACATCATAATATAGCATTTGGTCAGTGATCTGTGTTTTGAAACTGCAGGATCAGTTCAATGCAAATATCACAGAATAATTGCTTAACCTATCTTCCCCTTGTTCTGAGCCCTTCAGTGTTAAATATAAAATGAGCCAGGGTTATGATTTCTGCCAAATCAATAAAACCAAAGGATTTGTGACCAAAGCCTTAATTGTCTTAACAAGAGCATGTATGCCTCTCAAACTAATGAATCATCAAGTATTATTGGCTTCTTTTCCCTTAAGCCTTTTGAATAATGCAGATTTTTAAATAGAAGGGTAAATGTTATGTGTGTTAACAGTTTTACAAATTAGATGTGATTTTGTACTTTGGACTATGACACTCATTACTGGACTTGTGTCCTGCCATTTCCATTTGTCTGTGATAATTGTCTCAAGATCAACTGATTCTGCATTTTTGCTGGATTGTTTTTTGGGGGTTTTTTATATCTTCAATGGGTACAATCCAAGAGGTTAAGTCAGAATTACTAATCACATCCACCAAATAGATAAACAGATCTTTCCTAATACTGATTCCAGACACTTGACCAGTGATGAGTTTATTCAGATGTAGTGTAAAACCTATGAGCTGGATTAAACTTCTGTGTGCCCGGGATTCCTGTAAGAGAACCTATGTTATGAGGAAGTTGATTCTCAAAAAGATTCATGTCCTTTGTGCTCAGAAAACTGTATTCACATTCACAAAAGTAGTGTAACAGGATTGGCAGCAATCCTTCTGCTTACTTGTGACCTGTTGAAAATTTCACTGAGGGGTTTTGCACGAGGAAGTATCATTCCTCAATTTATAGTGTAAGTTTAAACAGTAGCAGTAATCGCAAGTAAAAGTCCAAATTAAATTAACAATATACATAGTCTGAAACACTAATGGTGTTTAGTTCATATTTTATCAACTGTTGAAATTCAAAGCTTATAAAGGTCTCATCCTGCTGTAAACTGTTCATGCTTAGTTCTTTTCAGTGTCTACCAGACACATTCTCTCCCAGGTAGATGATACATAATCAAGCAGATTCCTTACCAGATCATTAAAGACCTCACAGTAAAATGTCATCTAAGAACTCACAGTGGTACAATCCAGAGATGGCAAAGGTCATTCATTATTTGTCTGGCTCTGCAGGACAGCTGACAATGTGACCAAAAATCTAAGCAGGCACCAGCAATATATGTAGAAAAGTTTCTCTAAAAGTGCAGGCTAGATTCCTATAATTTATTGAAGAATATTGCAGAGAGCAAGCCTGAAAAATTGCAAGGTATTTGCAGAACTAAGAAATTTATAAAGAACTTTGCTAAAATACCGTCACTAGAGTAAGGAAAGACATAACCTCTTAATCATAAATAAACCATGAAGGTCGTGGTCAACACACAGATGACAGAATGCGACTGAAGGACCACTTCATTCAACTCAGCCTCAGGCACTGGAGAAAAATTGTACTTAAGTGTACTGATATGTCAGAAGGCAATAAAGAACCAGAAATACCATCAACTTCAGGATGACAGTCGCAGAAACCTGTACTCTAAGAGCATTGATCTTATGTGTAAAGGAAAGCAGAAAATGATTGCAGTTGACAGAAACTGTGGATTTGAAAGACAAATCTTAATCCTAAATCACAAATAATGAAGCTAATAGAGTTTGTGAGAAATGTACTGTACATACATATCGCATCGTTGAGTACACAGCACCAGTATGAAAGTTCAAAAATAAACCAAAAATAATCTGATGGCAGAGTTTAATGAAAGATTTGACATGAGTTATATGCTTTTAAAGAGAAAAGTGAAATATTTACAAGAGAATAGCTTGAACTGTTGAATGACATCCAGATTATTGTACATCTGAAAGTGCCATTGCTAGTACCACTAAAACAATCTTCTAAAAGGGGTTAAAAGGCATCTTTTTTCCAGAAACATTGCACTGCTTGTGTATTAATCTCAGAACAACCACCAAAGGAGGAAAAAAAAGCTATCTCCTGCTGTGGCAGTGAGCCTAAATTTTCACTCCCTGATAACCATTGTATTTAAAGCAGGACAGTATGTCCTCATATGTCTAAGCAAAGACCTTTGCAATTTCTGCATGCAATAACCAGAGTATTTATCTCCCAGTCATTTTTTCTTATATTTCCTGCAGTAAGACATGCAATCTTTGATTTGACAACACAAATAAAATGAGCATTTAGGAAAATTTAGAAGCCAGTAAACACAGTTCAGATTTTTTTTTTAATGAGCACATCAAACTATAACATCATAATTTTCAGAGACTGATGATTAATTGGACTTTAGGGTCTACCTCTTTCCTCTCTAAATTTTAATGAATCTAGATAGATAAAAATAATGTTTTAATTCTATGCAGTTCATGCAGTCAAAATTTCACCATCAGAATTTTGTGCCTCAAAAAAAGTAGAGGTTCTGTACATGTGGAGAAAAGTGAAAAATATGAGCTTTAACTACTGCATATTTTGTCTTAGTTATACATGCAAAAAATATGCCTTTTCAGTGGGTTTTGTGCTTGTGGTCTCTGCAATATTTAAAAACTTTTGTTTGGTGGCTGAATTCTAATTTCCTATCTATTGATGTTTTAAGTACATATAGTAGCAAAAATATATAAACCAAGCTGGCAAAGAGCTGACTTTCACTACTGGAGATTTGACAGAATTGCTAAATGTACTGTTTCACAATTTAACAAAACAGGGGTAATTGTGGAGGGGTTTTTTATTTTAATGCTGTAAATAATTGAGTTAAAGAAAAAACTCTCTAAACATTGAATGAAAAGTGATAGTGGAAGAAAAATGCAAAAGAACTGTGGAAAATATATACTTGGCATAAAAAGTGGTGTCTTTTACAAGACCAGCAGGATAAAAGCCGTGACTCCAACAACACACTTCATCAGGTATTTCTCATAACAAATTAAAATGCTGCTTGGTATGAGCTGTGCAGAATGATTGCAGAGCGACTGTCAAGCCTTGTTCTGAAAGCTAATCAACACAGTTCAGTCAGCAATCACTGGATGGAAGAAAAGCTGGAAGTCCTGCAATTATGCAATTGTCTTATATATTGAAAGAACTACTGTCCTACACAGAAGCTGGAAATTGATAGTGCCTTTGCAGTGGACAAACAGCTGGTTCCTCATTTTACAAATGGTGCCTTTCCGTATTTCCATTTTCCCTGGTGTAGGTTTTTATTACATTCACAGTGTCTTGGTGTGCAAGTCTAATTTCATGGAGAAAAAATCTTGGACATGTTAATGAATTGTTGGTGAAAAGAGAGGGAAAAGACAATATAAAATAAATTTCGGTCAACTCGGTGAGGCTAAACAAAAGTCACTGACCTATGACACTTTGCTCAAGCTGCCTTAGCTATCAATACTGAAAAAATGTGAACATTAGAAGATTTATTCCTAGCCTTAACAAAATCTGGTACTTTTCTGGCATTAAAGGAAACACTCGAATTCTGAGCATCTAAAAATTCTGCAAGCTGAGATATGCTTTATAGATGCTATGACATCTAGAAAGACAACTGAAAATAAAATGACTTCATTTGCCACTGCCATTTTTTCCAGAATAGACTCTCTAAACTGAGTTTTGTTTAACTCTGCTGTTTGAATATGCCCTGTTTGCTGAAAGTCACTAGAGGACTAATAATTGCCTTGTATGCTTTAGTTGACCAGTTGACTGAAAAACCAGAATACTCCCTATTGCCCATACCAAACAAATGTTTTGAAACTGCGTCAGGATCTAGCATAGACCCAGGAGAAATCCATGTGCTGATAGGTCTCTCCTGATTTTCAGCTCACATTAAACTTTGCATGATTTTAATGAATTGAATTTGTTTTCTGCAGTTCTGCCCTATCCCCAGTCTTTTGGAAATCTAGACTTTAGTGGCTGCTCTGATGGGACTGCAGAAGAGTCCATTGAAAATCAGTGCCAGTAGCCTCACTGCTTCTTTACCTTAGCTTAGGCTCATCATGAAGTGACCATGCTAAACCCTAACCAGAAATGAACGAACAAAACTAAATAGCTCACCTGATTCAACATTTAATGCAGAAAGAACCCAGTAACCCCTCCTTCCCCCACCCCTCCCCAAAATCTCACCATCCAAATCTCACCCTTCTCATCCTAATTGCTCTCTTTTGTCTCTTAAATATTTGAGAACTCATTCCAGAATGAAAATATTTTTGGTCTGTTGATTCAGAAGGAATTTGGTTTTGTCTGCTTTGATTTGAGTGAAAATAGCAGCTTTCTGATTTTTTTCTTCTCCATAGTCAGAACATGAAGATCTAAGGTATTCCAAAGCCATATGAGCATATTTTGACTTCTTTTAACTTATGTCAGAACATCTGAACAAACAGAATTGAATAGAATTTGACCATCTCTTTCAAAACAAGAAATTGTTTGAAGGATTTTGCAAGGAAATTGCATGAATGTGAGACTGAACTGTGAAGAGAATAATTGCTCAAGTAATTTGACTATATGAGAAAAGAAATAATTTATCAGAAAGTGTGGAAAATGTATGTAACACTGATTTATTGCAAACATTAAAAAAAAAAAAACAAACCTCAAAGTGTTCTTCATAAAATGCACCTAGAAAATACTTCCCAGCTTCAGCATTATCTCAGTGTTCCCATTACCAAAACTGAAATTGATCTCCTTTCAAAGGTTTCGTTATTCCTTGCCTTAGTTCTTTCTTGATAGGACAGGACTTGGGTTTGCCAACAGAGGGCAATAGTCAAGCTAGGAAAGACTGCATCCATCATTTTTGCAACTTCTAATGAGTCAGAAGGACACATAGAATCCTCATCTGCTTTTATGGATATTGCTGTGTAATTGCAGTGTAATTATGGCGCACAACAGCTTCAGAAAATTATCTTTGAAGAAAACAGCTGGTTCTCTTTAACAAACAGAGATGAAATCCTGTCAATTTAAAAAAAAATCCAAAGGAAAAATACTAAAAATATATGCCAATAATAAACAGGCAACAACAACAACAAAAAAAGAAGTAACATAAAAAATTGAAATGGATAAATCAGAGAAACTGCTATGAAAAATATGACTAAAGTATAAAACATTAGAAAATTACAATGATGTGAATGTTCTTTCATTACATGGTTTTATATTACAAAGCAAACAGGCTCATTGAAAAGATTTCCATTTTCCTTCTTCCACTCATGAGTAGTACGTAAGATCCCAATCCTGACAGCCCTTCTGCACGCTTTCCTCTCGACAGGAGAAATCCCCTTGGTTTCAGTGGAATTTCACAACCTGATAATGCCAGCCCCAGCCCAGTGCTGTAGCTCTAGAGCCCAGAGCTCGCCAAGCCTTGCTCTGCCAAAGAAATACCGATGGCTTCTGTTGCGGGGTGAGGACGGGGGGGCAGTGCACCGGCACCGGGGGCCAGGCCTGGGTGGGTGGCTGGGAAGATCCTCCCGGAGCTGGGAATTGCCACAGCAGCCCTCAGGAAGAGCACAGGGAGAAGGAGTGAGCCAGGAGAAGGAGTGAGTTGTGGGGACAGGAGTTGCAAGGAGCAGGCTTTAGCAGCCAGTTGGGGAATGAAACCAAACTGCCTCCACCACAGGCCTGGATGTGCAGCAGCCGACACTAGCAAAGGAAATGGATATGGGTTTGGTGCACTTCTGTAATGCAGAATCAATAAAATAGAGAAAGGGAATGTTGCAAAACACTTTTTAGTAAGTACAGCAAGTTTTTTCCAAGACTTTTGAAATCTGTATTGATATGTAAATACAATTATTATTACATAATTAAACTTAACTAAAAATTAGTCCAAAATAACAGTTTTACAATACATGCAGAAAAATGTGTTGTGTGGCAATGCTCTGTAAGCCCTAGCACTACAGAGCTTTCAGTACTGAACTTTTTTATTTCCCAGTGTTGAAGTGGGTGAACTAAGGGACTGGGATTATCTCCCACAGATAAAATTGTATATGTGTTGTATGGCTCTTCTGTAGGCAGCAGGCAGACAGAGAACAGGAAAAAATATACATCAATACTAGTGGTAGCATTTGTGTGCCATGAAGACATTCACCATTAGTGAAGTAAGTTGCACTACCAGACTCAAAATAGTAATTGAGAGGGGAAAATTAACTCTGTTAAGCTTAACAGCATGTGGCCCAGGTTATGCAGAAGAACTTTATTTGGCATACGGTATCATCTGTGAAACATTGAAAAGAATTACATTTTATTTATCAAAATCTAATTTTATAAATTCTTAATTTGCAGACATTTATAAATGGTATGAACACTTGAAATACACAAGAAGTCTATAACCTATGTCAGTATGGCATTATGGAAGCATCACTTATAAGGTCCCAGATAAGGATGTACTTTGCACTTACAATAGGTTTATTAAGGTATAATGATATATTTCCAGTCAATTTAACAGCATAACTAATAATGAATTAAAATAGCATATGTTGTAAGAAAAAAAATCAGCAATTCAGGAAGAACTGTTTAATTTTCTTAATGGTGCGTGTCTTTCTAGCTTCTTACATTCCATTTCCTTATTTGTCTAAATTTGGTACAAACAGAGATCAGGCTGGAAACCACCTCCAATCAGAGACAAGAGTTCACTCTTGTGTATGTGTATTGTTCTCTGTACCTGATTCAGTACAAGACTTGCCCAAATATTTGTAAAGGCTGGTCTCTAACAGTTGATCCACTTTGTGGAAAGTCTTATTGCTCCGTGGAACGGAAGCTCTCATTTAGTTCACGAGCTTTGAACAATGGAGTGTTCAAATTGGAATGGAGTGTTGGAAGTATAGACATTTGGAAGTACAGAGGCACTGAGCAAAGGCTTATTCAGAAAAATGCAAACTTACCAGTACTCTAATCAGTAAGCTGAAAAGTACCTTCTGCATTGTTATCTGTGACACAGGCTGGGGAACAAATAACTCAAACTGTACCTCAGAGAAGCATGTGATTGATGTTGCTTTTTATCCTGTCTGATCATAAAAGGTTAGGAAAACAGTCATCATTATGGATATTTCTTGCCAAGCGGACAAAAAAGATAAATGGGAAAGATGGCTTTATGAAAAGGCAGTTGGAATGTGTTATTGTAATTGGAGGAAATATTGGCAAAGAGTGTAACTGAACAAAATATTGAACATACATGAACTTGTGTTTTAAAATGCTCAGACCCCAGTTCCATTTTATGGAACTAAATAAACTACATGCCAAACCAGTAATCAATTGTGTGTAGACAATCAAACAAGTTTTTTCCATTAATTCTGCTGATTACTGAAAGGAATTCTTAAATATTAAAATTAAATATAGATATTAATTTCTAGAGAAGGCAGAGCTGTTTTTGAATCAAAGTGTTTAATTAATAATAGCATAATTTTGCCATGCAGATATTTACATTTTTCTTTAATGTGATTATGAAAAAATAATTTTTTACATGGTAACAACAATTGGCAGATAGTTTTATTATTTTCAAAGAGGAAGATATTGCTCTGAGAGTTTATAATTTAAGGATGGACATGAAGTCAGACACTGGGAGGAAGAACAAGGAATTTGTGGGTACACCAAGGACAAAGAGTTTGTTTATCCACAGGGATTGCATAGGCTGTGGTTGAGTGAATTATACCACCACAACATTGTAGTGCTGATACAGAGAATAATTGGTTCGCATAAACTTCAGTGCTGTTTGTTCCATGGTTGGATTTCTAGAAAAAGCTCAAAACTGGAAACACTGAGAGTGAAGGCAGCTGTGCATGCCAGAGTATATTCCATAGGCAGCACCTCTAAGTGCAAAGGGACTTCAAAGAAAGGAAGAAAGAATTTTCAGTTGACAACTTTTTGCTTTGAAGATTTGGTTGTGATACTTCTTTAAAGATGAATATGACTAGAAAGGTGTACCTGGCTGGGTAATAATGATTAGTCATACTGGTGACATAGCAGTATCTATATTTACATCCAACCACAGGAATAGGAAGTATCCTTAGAAGTGATACCTAAATTGATAGATGCTTAAAATTTCTGAATAGAACTTTAATAAAATAAAGACTAGGTGAGCTCTGTGAATCCCAAATCTATTAATGAATCCAGAGTAGGAACCTCTAAATTTTAAGTGTTTTGATGCAGATACCCATGTTAGTGCATGTGTTAAAAACCTAAGTTATGTGTTTTAGGGGCATATTTTCTGTCTCTTGGGTGAGTATGTGGGAAAAGCACCATGTGTTTGTTGGATGTGAGAGCTCTCACAATGGCCAATGTGTTTTAATTCCTAGTTTTTATCCTCTTATTTTGCTACAAACAAATTTTGACTGTTGCTTTTTGTACGGGAGCATAACATTTTATAGCCATTTTTTTGAAATGCTGTTTATCTCTGTGTTTCCAATTATGACACTAAATCTACTAAAAATATACCTGTTAGAAGAACATAACTTGCATGGGCAGAGTTTTGGAGGGCTTGATACCTCAAGGCCATGTCTTAGATTTATCTTTCATCATGTGGGAAGGTGAAGTTGAGTAGAAACCAGTCAGTCTCCCAAGTAATGATGACAACGTCAAGATTTTCAGTCTTCTTTTTGGTAGCTTGCTGATTTTTAAAAGCTTCTTGTTTTATTTCTGCTTATTTGTAGTGAGCTGTCAGTTTTTAAAAATGTTTTTTTTCATTCGTGTTTATTTTGAGGTCAGATAGAAAAAGGACTGTGTGCACAGCAGCTGAGAAAAAGAAGCAAAATGTGCACTTTTCTGAAGTTTGGACATATATAAGTAGTTGAAATAAATTTCATAAAGGTCATCCTATTGAGAGTTTCACACCCACAGAAGTACCTTAATCTATAGCTTCA
Organism: Oriolus oriolus; assembly: GCA_013400235.1. Taxonomy (NCBI): domain Eukaryota; kingdom Metazoa; phylum Chordata; class Aves; order Passeriformes; family Corvidae; genus Oriolus; species Oriolus oriolus. Next base: position 434,903 of record VXBT01008719.1, read on the forward strand.
AAATAGATATATTTAAGGTAAGACAAATCTGTAATCATAGAAGTCTTGTATTTCAATAGTTTTGGTTTGGGTGAGGGTATTCCATAGATATTAATGACCATATTACTTACTTTTATCCTCTGAAAAAGTATATGGAGTTTAATTCCTTGCTTGCTAATCAAGCTTCGTAAGTCACCTTAAGCCTCATTGAAAATTTATATTCTATTTAGATGATATAAGAAGAAGAATGTTATCCCATGTTCCTTCCATTTATTTGTTCTGATAAGATTCCTTACTATGAGATATCTTCCAACAATAATTTTCTCGGCACTTCTGAGTCTGGATATATTAACAGCAGAATCTTTCAAGTAAAAAAAAAAATAAATGAATGGTAGAATATGCCACTCTCTTTGTACTACTTCTGCTGCTGGAGACTACTTCTTACCTGCTGTGGGGGACAGAGTTGTTTTCATTTGCTACTAAGGCACTCATCCAGATTTACTTAATTCTCAAATGTAGATAAAAAACAGCTCCACAAACGTAGCTTATAGTCTCACAGAAGGTCACAGACTAAACCAATAGTTTATTTTGGTTATCCTTGCTATTTTTTGATGTCAGGCTGGAATGACTTCATTTCCCAGCAAAAGGTTTTGTGTTCCTAAGGATTTCAAACCAGAGCTACGGAGTGTCCTGTAAAGAACCCCACAGCTACATACGAGCACGCTCTACAGCCACCTAAAAATATCATTGTCCCAACTCAAAAGCTGCAAGCTATTTAAAAACCTACCAGCTAGTGAATCTGCTATTTTAAAAGATTTGTTTTTAAATTGTCCTGTGTTGTGAAAGGGAACATGCTACATATGTCAGTGTTTCCAGAGTATTTCCTGCCACCAAGACCTCCATCTTCCATCTAGTCATTTGTAAGTACCCAAAGCTGGCCACGAGCCTGTTTCTGAGAGAATTTCTTCACCAACATATGGCTGTGCTCAGAATGATTGCTCTGGCCTTCAGTCTGCTCATTTAAACCTAATGAGGTCCACAGAGGTGACTGTATGACTCACACAATGAAGTCATTTTTCCAATTAACATCCTGACGAATGTCTTATAAGTAGAGCTGCTTCAATAGATTTCCACAGGTGGGGGAGAGATCAGGTATCACAAAATACTCAGTTACTTTCTTCTGATCTGAGAAATTCCATTCACTCTAGAGTGTGACTGTTCACACAACAGATGGATATTTCATGTCTGTGTAGTGTGACCCATTCCTAAATCAAACTCTCTATCTGCAAGCCAAAGTGCTCATGCAAGGCACAAAATTAACCTTAGTCTTGAGCAGGCACTCATAATGTTAATACTAAAAAGCCTTCCTTCTATTAGGAAGTCTTTTATTCATTACTGTGGGATATAATGTTTGGAAATGTAAGCAGCTGACACCTAATGGAAGACTTTTAAGTAACCAATTGAAAAGCCATTCTTCCTGTCTGCCTATGCCCTTTAATTTTAGTATTTGTGAGTGTTTACTCAAACAGCTTTTGTTGCATGAATAGGAGAGGAAGAAGGGAATCAGAAATAATCTAAAGAGTATTAATATTTTTTTAATTTTTACTGGCTAAGCGTTGTTTGTTATTTCCACATTTAAAAAAATATTAATCTGTTTAGAGAGCAGAAGCAAAACCACATGATTTAGCTAGCAGTTATGCTCTACAAATTGTGAATTGTCAAAGTAAACTGTCAGCAAATCTCCCCTATGTACTGAAATTTGGTACATATACTCTTCACATATACAGTGAAAACAAGGAATAAATTCGTAGGAACTCAAATTCTTTACCAGACAAATTGGGACAGAAAAAAGTAATATAGTGTTTTAGATAATGTATGCATCAGCTATCACTAATTGGAAGTTTTATACTTGAAAGAATAATATTTTGATCTTCTTTGATAAAAGATTGAAATTATAAACAGGTTTTTTTCCAAATTCAACTCTGTTGATATATACAATCAGCACTACTACCAAGTAAAACTACAATAAATTGTGCAGAAGCTATTCAAGAGAGAAAAAAAATACTGAAATTTTTCCAAGAAACAACAAAGAATTAAACCTGTGGCTTCCTTCCTTTACAGATTGTTTGGTGCAACCTTTCAATGATGTTATGGTGCATTTTTAAGTGGTGGTATTACTATTATAATATTTATTATTATATCCATTAGTATATTTATTATCTTTTTATTTTCTATAACTTTCATTTTGAGGCTTTATTGCTGTTATCATAGAAGCAGGTAATGAACCAGTTTAACCAGTTTAACCTGTGAAAAGGGACATAGTTCAAAGAAAGTCCATTGTATGAGATATCTCTTTCATATTTCAATGAATAGATCATCTCAAACTATGTGGGAGTATGAGTATTAGAAGTAACATGAAGTGCAAATTTACTTTTACACGGTGTAAAAGTAGTAAGGGAACAAAACAAGCAGGGAAACGGTCTCAGTAGTAATATTCCTACCACAATGTACTGATATAATTGAGTCAAGATTTGTAAAGTGTCATAGCATCTACTATTGGACCAGCTTCTACAGCTGGGAAAAAATATTGCAGGCTTTTAAATAGGTATAGACTCCAGCAGCTTTGAAGTAGGTGAAGAAAACTCCAAAGCTAAAAGCTTTGCTGCTCTCAAAATATAAAAATGACTCAGTATGAAGCCCTATAGCAATGCTCAGCTTAATTCTGAACTAGCCAGAATGAGGCAGTGTTGCCTAGACAGAGGACTGTACTAGGGGGCTACAGTGACCAAAGAAAGGGTTTTTGCATGCTCTTGCAATCTTACCAAGTCATTTATGGGTAGCGTGGATATGGGGTCCTGTAAGCTGGTGAGCAGCGAGCCATGGAGGCACTCAGGTGCTTGTGTTCTGTGGATTTTTTGGTTATACTAACTGCCTTTGGAAATAGAAGTCTTACAAATTGTGAGATCCTTTTCACCTTCCTTTGGGTGTTCTACAGAATAAATATCTACAGGTAAGGCAGTTGTTTCAAGTTCCCATCATGGAAGTGGAATAGAAGAAACAGGAACACAATGCATCTGAAACACCTTTGACAACAAATTACTCCAGCAACAGACAGCTCACCTACCAAAACAGGGGATGAGAGAAGTCCTCTCTTGTTTAATGCAGTGATCTCTAGATTTATAGGTAAAGTTTTGCCATCGATATGTTTTTCTTGTTTGATTTTGCTTTTGTGGAACAGGAAACAATTTTCCTTTTACTAACCATTTGCAGTCAAATTATTTCCTGTTGGTCTCAGTTAACATAGCCTGTTGTGAGCACTACTCCTTAAGAATATGATACTGTAATATTCAGAAGTCCATTAGTGAATCCTTCAGAGTGACTTAAAATGAATCTGTTAGCGTAATATCTCAATATGTTTCTCTTCTGGTACAAAGCAAAACCAACTTTTCCCTGAAAACATCCCATGCATTTAACTGGTCAAGTAGTTTGATGGAAAAATCAGGTTGGAAAGAGTGGGATAGAAGAAACAGAACAAGATACCAGCCTTCTATGATTCCCGAGGAGACAATATATTTGATGATCTCATCACGAAGGTTACTAAATAAATGAAAGTAAATGGCTGGTTGATTCCCTTTAATTCAACATGTGGTGTAGACACTTCCTTCCTATTCCCTCACTACAGTACATTGGATCACATTAGGCTTGACAATAAGGATTGACTTAGTGGTTTTCAGTTCTGTATAGTGATTTTGATTCTTTTTCAAAATGATTTACTGATTGCTCTAATGTGCTTTCTAGTTCCTCATTTTGTTGGTGGTGCTTTTGTTAACTTTTTTTTTAAGCCATTACTAAAGCTTTATTGACATACATCAGATGTTAATTTCCAAATTTACCAATTTGTTTTTACTATAACAGCAAATTTATCGGTTTTGTTATCAGATCACTGGCCTTTTAGCTCTTTATTTTCTTTTTCGTTTTTTCCCTTTTTTTTGCTGTTTCAGTCTCTCTGTTGGGTGGAGTGGAGGATGAGCATAGTTATCAAGGACCATAACTGGCTACCATAGTTACTATTGCATTAAGGCAGGTAGGAATTTTAGAGTGTGTTTGATGTGAAACAGGAATGTAGTACAAATGCAAATATCCCCCAGTGTAAAATAAAGCAAATGAAAGGAAATGAACATAAAGTACTGATTCAAGGGTTCATGATCAATGCTAGTAAGGATGTTGGAATGGATGGTTTAGTATTTCTGAAGATGGTTACACAATATTAATCCACTATCTTGAGTTATTTAATATGTCCTTGATTGATGCTAAGGCATTGGTGAGGCTTTGCATACATCCTGGAATTAGTGTCATTTAAAGAATTATCAGTTTTTATTGCCTCTCTTACCAGTCAGTACAAGTTAACTTATTAGACTGTAAGAGACAGAGAATGATGGAGACTGCAAATTCTTTTTTTTTCGAATTTCTCATAGTCATCCTTTCATGTGACTTTCATCCTTATTGCTTAACAGCTATGATCTTTCTCCAGTTTATTAATGGTAGAACTTTTGCTTTTAAAAATTGGTTGACCCAAGTAAGTCTTACAAATGTCTTCAAATATTTTCATGTATCCAGTTTAATTAATATGTTACTTACAAGACTTTAACAGAAATCATTAGATATGGGCTCTTTCACCATTACATATTTTAATGGCAAAATCAATCAATTTCTGGTTTATATTGTTAATATTGATTTACTTTCATTTTCCAAAAATACCCATCTGATAGCATAGTGCAGTGGTGCTGGTACTTCATCAGGTTTAAAGTCATCTTTTCAAGGCGATTTTGATCTTAGTCAGGACTGTTTCAACGGAAGTGGACTGATAATCAATAGAGAGAGAAAATATTGCTGTGCTTTTGGGACAGAAGAATTGGAATTTCAATCTATTTTTCAAGTTGCTAAAGGAAGAGTCTTCTTCCTAACTTGTTTTTTGCATGCATTGTAAAAACGTGAGAGTAGCCAGACTCCTTAGGTTACTTGGTTTAATTTAAGCAGACTGTCTCTTTTTTCAATGCATGTTCACTTCTGGAGAACCCACCTTTTTAAGACCCCTCTGCTATTCCTGCTTATGGAGTCTATTGACTCCCTGGTTCTGGAGCTGATGAAACTCTCTTCGAATATAGATGTTATTTGTTTTGTGTAAAAACTCCAAAAAATGAGACTTCAAAATCAAATAGGGCATCAAACCTGCCCCTGCAACATTCAGTGACGTGTAACAAGCTCATTCTGTTGACACTGGCAAGTGCTGACTTTAACAACGTGACAGCTAGAGATGTGTGAAATGTTCATAATGAAGCCAAACACCTCTGAAGTTTCATACTTTTCTAAAAGTCCTTCATATTAAAACCGAGGTAAGCCTACTCTTGAATTCAAAAGGATTTTTACATTGAATTAGATTCATTCTAATTCAAAACTAATTCAGGCATTTGTTATTCTATTTATAGGCTTTTGTAAAAAATGAGTACTTTCCTCAGAGAAAACTAGTACCGATCAAAAGCAGTGTGAATATTCCCACAAGTTTTCAATGATCCATCACAAAAATTTTCATGGATCTCATAATGTAAGATTATCTATTAACTCTATTATTATGCTGAAATAATAAGCACATTCATTTAGATTCTTCCATTTCTTTTAACTTCAAAACATTCTGGTGCAGTCATCCAGCCAACAGCCCACACAACATTTCTGGCCTTGAGGCTGACTCAATCCAGGCAGATTTATCTTTTGAAAAGCTGGTACCACTATTCTGAGACAGGAAAAAAAGCTTCTGACTGAAAGTAAGGGTTGCCAGACATGACTCAGTCCCCAAACCCAGAATCCTGTGCTGTGCAATGTTTGAAATGCCATTTCACATTAATAAGTTATTTTAAAAATAAAAGAAAAAAAAAAAAAGAAGAAAAAAAAAGGGAGGGAGAGAAGGAAACTGGCACCATGCCTACATTCCTCCTGAGCCAATTTTGCACTTGCCCAGTTGCAAACAACTGGGCAAGTGCAACCTGCATTTGGGTGCATTTTTGTGAATGACTATGTTACAAAGCCAGTGAAGCTCAAGAAACAATAAAGTATTGGCTGTTTTACAGTCATATATGGTTATGGTGCATCTGCTGAGGTATGGCCGGTAAACCAAGTGTGATATGGAATGTGTGAATGTGATTTGCTTTGACCTTGGTATGTGAGGGTATCACCAAGCATATATTTTCACTCAGACATGTAACTTACCATTGGACCAGAGCGAACGTGCACTAGGACATGTGATTTGTGTATTGGTAACAGAGGGAGGGGGCCTATACTAGGCATGGGATCTTTGATGTAGTAAATATCCTCAATTACAGAGTCTGGAGAGAAAGGAGAAGGTGAGAAGGTCGGATTGTGACTGTCTAAGGAGGTAAAAGGAACAAAGACTGTTTCTTCCTTTGTACTCACCTAACAGTAACCTGTGAACCATTTCCATCTTAGCACTATTTTGACCTGTTTAAAGATCATGCATAAGAGAGCAAAAAAGGAGAAAGCTTTCTTTGTCAGCTCTTGTAAAGATGCACAAGGGACAGGGACAGTCTTGTGTGATCTAATCAAAATTCTGAATTTCCAAGCACATTTCAGAAGGGTAATTAGAGCTGATAATGCTAAAAAAAAAGTTTTTGTCTCTTCTTGTGTCAATGAGTCTTCTGTATTTGACTGACTGAATATTTGAAAAAAATGTATTTAACTGGAACTTAACCTTCAAAACAAAGAATTACTTTTCATTTTCTCTCCTCTTCATCTATTGATAGTCATATGTCTTGCAGCTTATCAAAAATTTTGAAAATAGGACTGGTTATGAAAAACTGAATCACTGAGATTTTTACTCCAGCACACTATAAGGATCTTATCGAAAATTTGGCAAAATGTATCACCTGCTCGGACATGAAGGCGTGTGATTTCAAGTGTATGAACTACAAAGCCCAGTGTAGAAAAGCCTGTGACTCAGCTGTAAGACATTTCATTGCACGAGAGCCTCCATGTGCCATTTAAAATGTATAAGTGTCATCACAAACCTCCCACTCTCCTAAGAATAGAGCTATCACTGGACCCTGTTATCTCACAACCCCAAGGTACAGTATGATAATGATACTGCTTAACATCAGTGTACAGAGGGAGAAAACACTGGAGATGCCGCAAGCATCTCAACTATAAAGAAAATCAAATTAAAATATTAATTTACTGATTAATATAACATTAGATGACCCATTTCTCCAGCTTGTTAAACAACAAAGACTTGCAAAACTAAATAAGGGCCTAAGAGATAAGTGTTTTAAGAATTCCCATAGAGATGTTTAGCTCCTTTTTAAACATCATTAAAGATGTACTTTGCATATAACAGGCAGTTTTATTTTTTTGCTGCACTGACAACTCCTGCTTGTTTTTATTAATACACACTTTCAAAAAAAGTTACAAAGTGAGGGGCTTGTACAATCAGCTCATACTGTAGAATAAAAGAACATAAGTACAAGGCAGACTTGGGAGGAAAGAGAATAAAATTGTGCAGGTAAACCATGGGGCAGAGGGTTTAAAGTTTGGTATGTAAGCGTGCAAAAAGAATTTAACCATTTGTACCCTCTGTGCCTGGAAAATGCAAAGGAGAAAAGTTTCTTTGCTGATCTTTTCCGTATAAAATGCCTGCTGTTTGGAAAAATGGAAAATTGCAATACATAATTTTTATACCAGAAATGGCAACCTTATTTAAAGTAACTTACTTCAAAACTAAAAATGCCATGGTTAAATTCTACAGCAAGTTTTATCCCCGTTGTTGCATGGAAATATCCCGTGACATCAGGATATTGCTTGAATTTTTGTGCTATATTTTACTGAAAAATGTCAGTAGAAATATTTGGCGAGGGTTTTTACAAATTATCTTTCTCTATAAGCCAAACCCTTATAGTCTGAGAATTGTCATTGCACTCCTATGAGACAATATACGACTTGCTAGGGGAAGAAATTGTGAATCTTCTGTTTCCATGGATAAATGCCTTTGTGTTTTCCTTAGTGGTCCAGAAGATATCAGGCTGTAAGCATGGAAATTCACCTTGTGTGTCACATATCATGTGCATTTTAAAATGAGCTCAAAGGAAAGAGAGAATTACAAATTCCAGACTGGTCAGAAAAAAACCAACTACTTCTGTAACAGGTGCTTAATATTCTCCTTGCAAAATTTTGCCTTTCTGGCCTTGGCCCCATCATGCATATAATTATGTAGGTTGGAAATAAGGCAGTTTGGGCTTCCTAAAATACAGGAGTGTGTGTGCATGAGTCTGTTCCCTGTGTGTGCAGTGTTCCAAGTTCTTATCCCTCTCCTTTTTGTTCTTGTCCTCAGTCACTGCCTCCAGGGTACCAGTTTTCCTTATCCCTGCTCCCATGGCAACAAGTCTCTGTTCCAGCAGTAGTGGCTCTATCTCTTCGTCTCCTCCCTCTGCAGCCACGTTCTGCAACTTAGAAGTAGTTTGATTTTCTCTCACTACTTTCTTTCCTTTATTTATCAGGCCATGTGTGCTTGTTCCAAAACCTCTGTTGTGAATATACTGATTCTGTATGTGATACTACTTTAACCAAAGTGAATCCAGGCCTGCTTTCTTTCTTCTCCCAACCTACTCTGAACCGTTCTCTTCTATGCTTGGCTGTCTGAAAGCAGCAAGAATTATTATTTTAAACATTTTCCTCCCACTTTTCCATCGCAGAATCAGCACAAACTGAAGTGAAACAGCAAACATTTGAAAATGTAAATTAGATTAAGAAAAGTTAGAGTTGTATGTGCTTTAAAGACAATCCAACTGCCACCACTATTTTTGCAGGCAGTTTGTGCACAGAAAAGAAGATGTGGATTTTTAAAACAATCTGCTAGCAACAAATGAGAAAAAGATTTTAGAGTAGCCATTCCCTTTCATTTTTGGTTGGCTCCTTAATATGCTACAAAGCACTTTATAACACAAAATATTCATGTTGGACCATGATTCAATCATGCAAACAACCCAGTAGCAGCTAACAGTTCCAGAATAAATATGCAGCCTTTTGAAATGCTGAGAGTACATGAGCCTAAAATTAAAAAAAAAAAATTAAAATCTAAAAATTAGGGAGAAAAAAATTAGAGAGGGAAGATAACAGTTTAACAGTAGGAAAGGGGTAAAGATCCAGTGTGGGAGTTATAAATCTCAGGGATGTTGTAACAGAATCAGATTATAGATAACAGTAAATTTGTCATTTGCTGACTTGTGATTATTTGGAATAAAACAATGTTGCTGCTAAAGAATATAAGTGTGCATTACAATGACTACCAAGTTCTCCACTTTTCTCTTACAAAATGATTTTTGTTTACTATAAATCACTTGATTCCTTTTTAAGAGCTGACATGTTTGGGGCCTGAAATCTTCCTTAGTCTTAATGGGAAGCACAGGATATTTACCAATTGTCAGACTGCATTCCCATGTTATGATGGTATTGAAGAGCTTCTTTCTCCCAAAATATAAATGATTGTCATTTTTTTTAGGGGAAAGGGCTGTTTTTGCCTTTGTGTGCGTTGGGGTCCAGCTGTCTGGAAGGCGGCTCTGTGGAGAAGGACACCAGGATTCTGGTGCACAGCATGTTGAAGGAGCCATCAGTGTGCACAGCCAAAGGTAAGCAAAGTCCATACTTGGCTGCATCAGCAAGAGCATGGGCAGCAGGCCACGGGAAGTGTTTATTCCCACTAAGCACCTGCATGAGCACTTACACCTGTAGTGCCACAGTGTCCACTCCCCACTGTAAGAGAGGTGCTGACAAACTGGAGCAAGGCTGGAGAAAAATGCTGGGGTAGACACAAGCTGGAGCACACAACACCCTGAAGGAATGTACTTATTTAATCCTTCAAAAAGAAGGCTAAAAGGTGATTTATTTTCTGTCTTTATGTACATAATGGGTGGTTATGGCGAAACATAGGTAGTCTCTTCTCCAAGATTCACAATGAAATGACAAATGACAGTGATAAAAAGTTAACATCGTGAGACCTTGTGAGGGGACTTCAGGAAAAACTTCCCCACAATGAGAATGGTTAAGTGCTGAGCAGGCTGTTGACAAAGGATGTGGACTTTTAGCAAGGCTTTTAAAATTTTACTGGACTACACCCCATTTAATCTGATCTAGCTTCTGGGTTAGTCTTGATTTGGGCAGATGGTTGGACAAGATAACCTACAGAGCTCCCATCAAACAATGATTATCCTGTGATTCATGAGTCTATGAATACCAGTTCCCTAGGAAGATGGATCTGCACTGTACTTCAAGATTCCTGGAATAGAAAATACTAAATAAAAATAGAGTAACATTTGCACATTAAGACAGACTAGGACAGAACTGGTTGATTCCAGCTCTTCAAGTAAGTCACTTAAATGATTGTAACCTTGGGTAAACAATAGAGCATCTCTAAGCTTTAATCCTCCAGTAAAATAGAATGAATAATATTTCTTCACATTTTTTTTCTAAGAGTGATTCACCCTTATGCATCAAAGGTTTTTTAACAGACTGAGCTAAATCAGTTACTGATCAGAGATGCTATGGTATTATAACAATTGTGCATGTGGTCAATGTACATTTTAGTTCACAAGCATAATCTTCAAATACATGGGGGAAAAAAAGGCAAATAAATTATTCCAGAGTCCTTCTTCCTGGATATAGAAACCTGCTTCAGATAGGTCTGTCATCCAAACAACTATTTTAATTATTATGTCATATACACTCTGATAAGGGACATAAGCACAAGAGAACATCCTTTTCTTTCTCGATCTTTTGAGAATTCCTGAATTGATGCCCCAGCATCTGGTCTACTCTAAAATAAAATGCTGTCTCCAGGTCCTTCCTTCCTGGTCCTGCCTGCTCTACTTCTTGGCTTCGTACTGAGATATTGTAGGTGGTAGGTCAGTACTGTGTAAATGTTTTGTGGTTAAAACCCAAAGATGTGATTTGTGTTTATAAGCTTTAAATTGCCTTCCTGACAAAATATGCAACAAGCTGAAAGCTTCTGCTCATGTAAAATTGTGATGGATTGCATTTTATTGGAACTTATGAATAGCTCTTTGATTTGAAACAATGAACCCTTTAAATGCCTTCAGAAATTATAGCGGGATAAAGGTATCACGCTCCCTCCGTCACCACCATCAGAGAGTGACAAAAAAGGCCCATTTTTCAAGACACACACACACACACACACACACATGCACACTCACTCTCATATATACATAATCACACATTCGAATTTATAGAGGATGACAAATGTTGAATTTTTTAACTTGGTATTGGATGGGTGCCTGATTTTCAGATATAAACTCTGTTGTAAGTACACAGAATACATGTCTATATCAGAATACAGACACTATATTTATATATATATATATATATGTACAAAATTCAGATGTTGAACTTAAAACTTTATATGTTCAGAGGCACAGAACACCTATGGAAAATACTTAGTGTTTTTCACCTATAGCTGATTTAGTTAGTATCCTAGAAGAAAAAAAACCCAGAGAATAATATATTTTCCCAGAACTTTGATGTGTGAGAATATATAGATTTATTTATACAGATACACCTTCAGTTTTCTCTTTGTGTTTATTTATACCCAAAAAATGCCTTTTTCGTATTTTAGACATTTCTTTCAGGTGGAATTTACTTGTTTCAGCACTTCCAAGTTAAAGGTAATATAAAGTCAAGGGAGTACATAATGAAGGGTGTGTTACTTCTTTTCATCAGATTCTGTCAAAATAGAAAATTTTATGTTTCATGTGTATGTATATTTAACACAAAAATAGGGAAAAATAGTAGAGTTAAAACTGTTTGTGAAAGCTTGGCTTTTTTTCTGGCTAGGAAGATTTTAGTGTCAATAGTTAAATGTCGAGTATGGTTACACAAAACTGCTGCTAAAAACTGAAAATAAAGTCAAGCATAATTGTGAAGAGTGTTTCAGAATTTTAAAAAGTAGTAGTACATAATTTATCAGTGTTAATAGCCTTAGGTGCATTTCTGAGGTAATTCACCTAAACAGTCAACAATTTATCACATCACAATACATAAAATGTACTTTTAATTAATAAATAGACATTCTATTGCCTTTACAGCTACAACAAATCAATCCTTCCTTACCTTCTGTCTACAGTTTGGGTTCCTTTAATGGGTTTTAATGGGTTTTATTCTACTCTCCCTTAGCAAAGCTTATTCATTTGCTTCCTGGAAGACTTTCTGTATTTTGTGGCATAATCTCAGTGTCTTTAGGGTATCTGCCTGATACCTTAAAGCATCATTCATTACTCCTGAAATGACACTCTAGCCTACCTTGGAAGTAATGAAGTTACTGTAATGTATTGTAGTTCTTGTTAACAGGCTGTCTGTGAAATCCTGAAGTTAAAATAGTTTCTTGGGAAAACAAGGTTCTTCCAGTATCTCTGAATGGTTAATGAGGTACTTCACTTGCATAGTCTCAAGCCAGCTGGCAAAAGAGATCTTCATCACTATCTTATACAGAAGTAAATCAGATGGACCCATTTCTGTACAACAAATGAAATAAGAATGGAACTCTCAGCTAAAATGCCACCAAGTCTGAGTATGCTCAGAATTTCAAAGAGAATATGAAAATTTGTTTATCGTCTCACATTATTATTATCATCATTTTACAATTATTAAACTTCAGGAAAAGGGAAGTAAAAAGCACCAAAAGGACTCCAACAATGTCACAGCATGGGAAAAAATGAGGAATCAGAACCAAACACAGTAACTAAATGCTTATAAAACCACTGAAATTTGTGATTTATCTACCTGTAATGTTTTGTCAAGTTTATGTAAACTACAAAACAAAATAATAATTAAATTGTATATATTCATCGAAACATTTCCCAAACAGCTCTCTCATGAGCCATGGTATCTGATTTGCTCCTTGGGATAGTTTTTCATAGGCAGCACTGCTTAGAGGAATCTCAAGACAGTCTTATAGTGTTTTCCAGGAAAGGAAAATTACCCTTTTACATCCCTTATACTGCTATAATAATGTTAAGCACATACTAGATGTAGCTGAATATCTGTCATGAAGGTTTTCCCCTTGATATAGGACTGAGTTCTGGCTCTACAGGAATGAATTAGATTTCACTTTATCAGAGAATACAAAACACCTGAATAATCTGTCCTCAAGGCTGTGTGTATGCATACAGCTATTTAGACATAGGTGAATCCTCTTTGGAAGAGAACCAAAGATTCAGAAACTAAGTTTAAAAATAATTATTGTGGATTTTTAAATCAATATAATTGTTTCAAAATGTGGGAGTCAACATAAGCCCTCATGAAAACATAAAACAGATTTTTTTTTTGCAAAAACTATGATATGATCATTAGACAACATAGCATAAGACAAATTACAGATGCCTGGTATGATACTGCTATTAACAGAAAAGGGATGGATACACAGCAATATGTAGAGGCAGAAGTTCATCAAACAAGGAAATGTAACCTGAAATACTAACAGAGAAACCCAGCCTCAAAATTATTTTTTCTTTTCTGACTCTTTTCTTAATAATTTCCATACCTAAAAGTTCAGGTACATATCTCAGGTAATAAGATTCTGATGCTCTTTCTTACTTCTCACAGCTGTCCTTTCACTCTGTATTAACGCAAGGTGTCTATGGCTCTTTACTCTTCCTATACACGCAAATCTCTGCTTCTTTTACAGAGCTCACCACTGAACCAAAACCACAAAACAAATTGGCACTGACACCAGCTGTGATCCATATCCAAAAATTTGCTCCAAGAACATACAAATTTTAGAATTTAACCCATCCTTCCCAAACCTAACTGTTGCTATGGCAAGACGTACATCTCATCTTACAAAGGCAGCCCCACCTCAGATGAGAGCATAATATGTCACAGGTAGCATGAATTAATGGAAGCCTGACTCAGAGACAGAAATCTTCCAGTTTCCACTTTTCTCTGTTTATGAATTATTCTTAGATTTTTGATGCAAAATTTTCAAAAGAAAAGGGATTTTTGACAAAGTTATTACAAAGTAGTAGCTTAGATACTCTGGTTTTATCTCCAAATAACAGTATATCAAGAATAGGGAAGATGAAGGCAAGTTTTTTTGATGAGTATAATAATCAAAGACATGTTTTGTGGTTGGGCTTTTCTCTTTGTTTCCTGCAACTTCCAAGTAATACTAATGAACAAAGTATGTAAAAAGTTGTGAGTCCAGTAGAGGTAAAGAGTAGTCACCACAAGAAAATGGTCAAACATCACTCTTTTTATGATTTCAAAAATGGACCAGCTCCACTGCCAACTGCAGTGAACTTCCACCTTTGAAAGTTTATTTAGTTTTAGAGCATGGCTAATTTTTAACCTCCTCGGGTAAAATTAGCTGAGCTAAGGAAGCTAAAGTTCTGATGGCAAAGAATGCTGAGTCTAAATTTTTCCCATGTTAAACTCTACATATCCCAGGCAGGGCTTTTTGCAATAATCAAATTATTTCATTACTTTAGGTCTATCCATCTGTGTAAATATATATCTAAACCTTAAGGATCTGTGATGAAATTAAACAGTATTTGGTGAGATTTCTTCCCACTCCTTTGACTTGATTTTTGTTATAGACAAAACAAGTAGCTGCACAGGTCGCTACCTCTATTAGCTATAGTTAATATTCTATATTTTGAAAAATGTCTTTTGCATTCATATCATCAGAGATAACTCATAGGATCCCATCAAGGTGTTGATGCAAAACCTATTGTGTGACTTGTTCTTATATGTTTTTCTTAATGAGCCGTATCCACTTTGAAAACTAAATTAGGTTATCATCAGACTAACATGATCTACAAAACATTGTAAAAAGGTTAAACTCTCTTAGATGGGGTTCCTGGATATTTATATGGAATTACAAATGCTCCTGTTAGAAGATTATCCTTGTACCCATAGATTAAGGCCACTGCATGAACACTCTTTTACAAATCAATATTAATTAAAAATTATTATGATCCGAGAACTAAACAAAGGGCCTATGCTACTAAAGAAAGGGTATGCCCCAGTGACAGATCACTGTTAAAACTTCTCATGCCATTGGGTGATATTTGCCATATGTCCAATGATTGATAGTAAGATTTAATGAGTTCTTACAAGCAATTAAATAATCAAGGGTTCCTGCTGTTACATGGCATAGCTTGATAGAACAGTGACAAATGAGAGAATATCTGCAACCTAATCAAAGGGACATATTTCCTTGGGAACAAAATAATATTATCCACCAGTGCAATCAAAGGACAAAAGAACACAGAGAGGACGCAACAGAATGAGATAAATTTTGTGCTCTTTTCATTATTCTGGCCATACAGTTTCCATTTATTGGATCCTATTAAATCAGAAAGAAAATTAGGCTACTTAAATATGTTTCATTTGTCATAAACTGTTAGCTAGCGGGTACATATCCATATCCAGTCACCTTAGGTCTCCCTTCCCCATGAAACACTATCCTAGGTTACGGTTTCTGTATTTTTATTTGGTATTTATTTCTATTGTCATTACTGAAGTCCTGTTTTAGTTTGGATTTTGTTTTTCACTTTAACTAAAGGGGTACAGTAAAAGTCTGCACTACACCAAATTTGTCAAACATTTTTGATTAATGAATTGTTTATATAACATTATATTTACATATATATGGGGTTTTTTAATAATAGTCCATAATAAAAAATAGAAGGGCCACTGGATTAATTTTGGAGTTTCTTGGATTCAGATTATATATATGTTTTAATGTGAAAGAGTTAGTACACAGAATTAAAGTCTGTGCCTTAATAAATTTACAGGCCCCTCTACAATGCGGAGTAGAAGTGAAGAGTTTTATTCTGAACTGTAGCCTAGTTTGGCAACACGCTTGACTTGCTTCATTATTTTTCTGCAGCCTAAAAAACATTAGAGTGGCATTTAGAAGACATTCAGAGAATTTAAAATTTCACCAACTATAGACTGAAAGTCACTATTTATTTCTCCATTTTTAAGTTAAAATTGATTGTGAGTAATGGGTATAGATTATACAGGTAATAGAATAGAGATGAGCTCATAGTGATTTTTGAAGAAATATTTTATCTTTGTGATTAGAGCGAGATAAAATGATCTACTTGGGTCCTGATTAATCAGTCTTTAAAACCATAAACTTCTAACAGCCAAGCTGCGCCATTCAAACCAAAATGCAATTTTCTGATCCAAAAGATTTCAATAAAATGGCCTTTGACTTTCATGTGATTTTTCCGTTGATTACAACTAAAGCCCATGATTAAGTATTCTTTCAACTTTCAAAGAATTTCATGTTAACGTTAGCTCCACTTTGGATGTGGAATAACATAATATTTTAGTAGTAATTTCTTTTCACTAGAAACTCAAAGCTTTCCTTTTATTTCTGTCAAAAATAAATAAAAATATAAAAAGACTAGACACTACTTTATAACTAAAATTTTCATTAGAAAATGTAATCAGACTATAGTTATTCTGTATTGGATTTCATTTAGCTAGATGGTGTGTAGGATAAAAGTAATGGAAAGGCATCAGACAACTAACAGAACCATGTGTCCCTATTAATCCTTATGTTCCAGTATTTAACGTGTGATCCATCTTTGGACTGTATAACACATGACCTTTCTAAATATATACTGAGCTCTTTCCTGGTTTTTTCTGTGTTGGTGGCACATGGGAAGGGAGATGAGCTTCTCTGGAGCAGATCGACTACAGGGCAGGTTGTTCCAATTCCATCACAGTTTCCCAGAGCCCATTTCTCAGACTAGAATGAAAGCAGCCACACACTGTTGGGCATGGTGCATGTACACTGCACAGCAAAACCTCTAGTGGCTTTGGCAGCCCTTATGCAGAATATTCATGGAACTGCAGTCATGGAATCGTTCAGAGACAAAGCTTGGCTTGAGTTGAAAAGGACCTTTAAAGATCATCTAATCCAAGCCCCCCCAACAATCAGGGACATCATTTAATCCTTGTCTCCCGCTTCTAATGGAATGTGCAAAACTGTCTTACCCACAAGGTGATTTTTCTCTTTTTTTCCCATCTTTGTTCTAATCTGGGATAAGCACAAGTTGTAAAACCTTAACATTTTCAAAAATATCTGTTTTCCAGTTGTGTTCAACACTGGAGGAAGTACCACTGATTCTACTTTTTCCACATGCCAGTGCATTTATTTTGTTTTTCCACACACAAAGCAAATATTTTCCAGAGTATGTAACATATTTCAGAGATTAGTCATAGTGCTTAATGTGCTAATGGAAGACACTCAGATACTACACCAAAAAGTCAGTACAAACAAAAAATATGTGAAATAACTATAAAACCAAGTTAAAGAAATCAACAAGCAAAAAGCTTCTTAATTTTTCAGTGATCTGAGTATATTTAGCTGCAGAATCTCTTTTTGTATATATCTTCTAAGCTAATAACAATTTTTAATAAAATCTGACTATGATAATGCCACAGTTGATAAAAATCCATAATTCTTTGCTGATTTCAGCTGTGGACTGTTCTGTTGAAGCCAGCAGTGATACATCATGAAAGTGGGATAAAGATGCTTAAACTAAGGCATGTTTTTAGATTAAGAAGATCCATTTGGCTTCTGCAAGTCTTAAGAAATAGATTGGCTACCTCAAATTTTTGCCTTGAATTTTTAGTCAACTCCAAATATGTCAGGTCAAGAACTCCCAGAATATTGGCTGAGGTTATTTGGGAACTTGAGGAGTTATGCTGCTGCAGGGCCACACATGTGCACAATGACTTTAATGAACCTGTCAAGTGATGCATCAGTGTGGTTTAACATGGGGGTCTGTCAGATCACTGATCCATTGGATCACATCAAGTCTGAAATTAGTGAGGTCTGAGCTTAATGTGATCTAGTGAAGATGAACTAAATGAGTTCCATATGTAGGGAGTGGCAAGAGTCAACAACTCCAACTGAAATATCAACTTTGTTGTTCCAGGAAGCAAACAACCCCTCAAGAATCATGGAGAGATACCAAGTTTTTGGCAGCATTAGATTCCTAAGGATCACTCTCAATCAATATATTCACAAAAAGTACACACCTCATTAGATTCCGTGCAGATTGCAAAGCTAGCTATAATGTAAAAACAGGCAGACAGTCTGTCTCAATATTATTACAGGAAGGCTTGGTTAAATTAATAGCTTCTCATTGATTAAAAAATCTTGCATTTTACATGTTCTTAAGTTGGTTCCCACCATTACCTTTCAATAACAGAATATGAGTCTTTGGAGAAATGTGGTTATATTGAACTACTGTATTGAAATATGAAGGTAGGCAAAATAAGTTGTTTACGTTAACCTATTGTTGTTTCCTGTCATAAAGCTCTCTCCACCTGAAAGATAAAGACAACCCCATCAATGTGTCCTAAACTTTTGTTCTTTGTTAATTTTTATAATATTCCTAGACTATTACAAATATAGTTAGTTTGGAACAGTCATTGAGCATGGCTCCACCAAATCATTTCAGTAACTACTGAAAGTGAGAAATATTTATGTCCCAAAATAGCATTTGCTATTGTATACAGCTCTCAGCTCTTGATTCTTTGCAATTACTATACTAAATCCAGCTAACAATAATAACACTAAAATGCTTTCCAAATCATCCTAAGGACCCATGTTGTGACTCTTCATAACAGAGAGTACTTTGCCAGGCTGAGATTTTTCATGCCAATCATATTATGTACATTCCATCAAAAACTGTTTTGAGAGCTTCTGCACAAACCCATTCAAATGTATTTTACTGACATGCAGTGTTGGAAGACTTTTCTCAGTGCCACAAGATCATCTAAGCTGAATTGAAGTTCCACAAACCCACAGCACTTTTTTTTTTTTAATGAAAAAGTATTGTGATCTATTGACCTTATTGTTTTGTACTTGTGCAAACTCAGTCTGCACCACAACCAGTCTTACAGGTAAGATATTCTTCTGCCAGTCGAACAGGAAAGGCCAGATCAGATGTCTGACTATGCCCTGACGTATTTAAACTTGAGTTTCAACATACTGAGTTTCAAGAATAACGTTGCTTGTTTTAGTGCAATGCGTATGTCTTCTTCTTTCTCAACAGAAACACTAAACCAAGCAGCATGTTCTTGGATGCACAGCAAACATGTGGCAGTTGCCACATGTGTAGTGTGACTGAGATACTGGGGTGTGAAAGGGAAGAGACAAGGAGATTGACTTATGGGGGCAGGGAAGCTGTGTGATTTTCCTGTCTTTTAGACTTTGGGTCACTTACAGTAGTGCTTTCCAACAAACACTGATTTTGTACACTTTGTGGTTTAGACCATTTTAGGGATTGATTATTGAACTCATTGAAGTGGCTGCCTAGAGGTTTGGGATTATGTCTGGAATAGACAGCAAGGTAGTAAACTAATGCAGAACCACTGCTAGCTGCTCTTTGGGATCCTGATCGTCACAGTTCATGTAATTAGCTTTTGAAAGTATTGAATTCAGCATCATCTAGAGATGATCCATGCTTTTGCCAGTGGAGTTTTCACTATAAAATGTCTAGCAGATTACTTTCTCTTTAGAAAAATAAGAGTCCATATGCTAACCGATTTAACTTTGTGATCTTCCAACTCAGTTTTTCATAGAATCATGTCATTTTGTAAAACTGTCTGTGGAAGCACTGTCCTCATATTGGACCACTATCCTGATTTTCTCTGTTGACCACAGTGGTGTGTATGCAATGTGGCAGTGAGGTTTTTCCTTCCCGTGAGGCTGAGTCCCTTCCAAGTTACAGGGGTCAAGCTGCATGTTTACTTCCAGATATTCATCTTGTTGGCTGTGTCTGTGCTGACTCCACTCTTTTTCTTCTCTCTGTTTTCAAATCATCAGAGTCCTGCAGTGCAATGAAAAAATGTTGCTTGGTTCTCAATGAATTCTGTGGAAGTACCAAAGGGAGAGAGTAAGCATCTATATTTGGAATAAACACAAACTATTATTAGACAGAGATTTTGGAAGTAGTTGTAATTTATCTGCTATCAGGAGCAATAGAAAACCATATGGATGATAAAAAACATAACCAGGGCAAGGTCCTTCCTGTGTCTGTTGACAACTAATGTGCACCAGGAGGGCAATGCCATATGTTTGCATGTACATTACCACGGGGGGCAGTGACATATGTTCACACGTATGTCACCCCTCTGGCCTGCTGTCATACGGCTGCTTCCAAAGGGGAGTGCTCCCTTGAAAAACAGAAACAAAACCCATAAATGTGAGTCTCCTACATTCTCTTTGTCAGCAGCTTTTCTAGGGCTATCACTGCTGTTTGATGAGCAATCAGAACAGCTGCATCAAAGCAACAAAGGCTTCTGTAGCCTACTCCTACATCTCTTCAAGGTATTGAATGGCAAAGGAGGAAAATACAGACACCCCACTAGAACAGTCACACCTGCTGGAAGAGCATACCTGCTGAAATACTAGACCTGCTGTAAACCCTGAGGACGGTGAGCACATGTTTCTCCCAAAATATTTCATGGGCTGTCCTTCTTTCCACTTCCTTTCAGGCTGGAGACATCCTCACATCACATCAAAAGCAGTTCTTGGCAGGATAAAAGAAAGAGTTTGAGTTAAGAGGAGTGACAAAGTGAGAGAATAAAAAGGTGTTGTTCATGATACTATCTCCTGCAGTTTTGAGGGGTTGGGGATAAACAGTACTATTAGATTATCCTGACCATTCCCCTGGCAGTGCAATATTATTCCTTGCAATGTAATTTCTAGTGTTTTGTTCATTCCATTTAGTACTAATCCAAGCAGATAGCCTTTCTGTTCTATCTCTTGGGAGACCATTTATCCCTCAATCCACTTATTCCACTATTAGGTAGATTTTCTGAAATTTGCAGTGTATTTTTCTCTTTTTTAATTTCCTTCCGCTCTTTAATTATCTCTTTTGGTGCAAATATGGCTCATCTTTATATATTTGCATTCCCTCAGAGGTCATCAAGTCTGGCACACAGAGCAGGAATGCAAACCACAGCATGAAATCTGCTTTTAGAAAAGGGTAACCTGCAGGATATTTTGCTTGGTCTCAAATGTCTGGTGATTTAAAAACTATTTTGGACTTTGTGGATATGCATCCGTTAACTAAGTCTTAATTGGTCTAAGTGTGTTCCAGTATTTAGATTTGAATGCTGGCAACTATACCAAAGGCTGTCTGTGAAAGTTTTAACAGGAGCATAAAAAGCTTCTGCCTTGTTTTATGAGAGCAATCCCTTACTGGAGAAAAATGGTGAGAATCTTGCTCTGGACCGTGCGCTTTTTAAAGCCAAGTCTAACACTTCAGTATCTGATTGACTTTATTTTCCTCTCTGTAATTCAAAATTAATGAAACTATGCTTGTCTTGCACTTTTGTAGAGGTCTGGATGTTCACTAGTCTTTCCTGTGAAAGGGCTATGATTTTGGCTTACTTTTTTCCTTTTCTAGACATTTGTCTACCTTTTCCCTGTCTTAGTGTTCTGAAAGCAGAATTACAGCAATTTCACCTCCTTCAGTGCCGTGCAGCTTCCCTGTGCTTTAGGCAGCTATGTTTATAGCTCCAGCACCTCTCAGAAAAGCTTAGCAGGAAGCTATGAAAGAGGCAGATAGCTGAGGCAGATCCAGGGCATCATCAGAGGGTGGTCTCTGGGAAAAGTAAAGCAAGCTGAGTTGGAGTAAGTCATGGGGAGGAAGGAAAAGATGTGATGTGCTAGGTGGAGACAGTCTTCCTGTCCCTGGGAGTAACTGGGTCTGCTCAGGATGGAAATTTCTGGATTAGAGGATGTGGAAGGCAGAACAGAGTCACAGCACAGAGACTGGCTTTGCATCTCGAGAAGAGGGTTGGAAACCACTGAGAGAATCAATGATGAAACAGCTCTGGCTTCAGAGACAGCAGAACAAAAAGTTCCTGGGGATCAGAGGCTGCTGTGCAGTTTGTGGCAAAATCAAAAGGCCACCAAGTTGACTGAAACAAAGCTACAAAGGACTTTCCATGCAGGGACAAAGTAATCAAGTAGAGATTTTGGCAGGGATTTCTTTATAAAGCTTTTGCTATTTCTGCCTTTTCTAGAAATCCCAAGTTTGAAAACTTAAAAAGAAAAAAGAAAAAAAAAAAAACCACCAAAAAACAACAGCAACAACAAACAGTCCCAAAGAGTATTTTCCTTTACATTAACAGAAAATCTAAATATTTGAAGTTGAACATGTTTTTGTTCTTCTCTAGGTATCTCACCATAAGAGAAAAGTCCTGAGCTCCAGCTCAAAGAATTCTAAGCCCAGAACCAAAACCATTTCTTAATGAGGCCACACCAGGTAAGGAAATAAAATTTGAATTTAGTAATTATTTGGAATTAATTTTTTAATTTATATGTCCTTTTTTCTCTTTTTGTTCAGTGTTATAGAGGAGTTGAAATGGGTGCTCAACTTTATTTACTCACCATGTTGTTATGATCACATTACATACCCTGACAATGTAATATGGATTCTGCACTGTTTCTGGAGAGGACAAAAAATACAAATTTGGTCTCCAAAATATGGTCTTCTCATTAGCTTAAATGAAACAGAATTTTAATTTACTTTTGGTTCACTCCCCTACATTTGGCTTTAGGCCATCAAAATCAGACTTAATTCAAAATATCAACAAAGTTCTTTCCTGACTGGGCCATAGGGTGAAAATTTCTCACACAAATTAGTAAACACTTTCAAAACTAAATAAATTAGACAAAGCTGTAATTGCCTTCCTTATGGATAATCTACAACAGAAAGCCTGAACTTGAATACAATATTTATTCAAAGTAGTTTGCTTTATCAAATAAAATAGGTTGGAAGTAGAGATCAGTAATTGGTAAAGTAGATGCTGGCTATATATGTATAAACACAAAGAAGACAATCATACCCTTGTTCAAGGGAATGATTGTGAGCAAGTGCAAATTGGACAGGAGCAAACAGTCTGAGTGATGAAGGCTTTCAGTGTTGTGGCCAAAGGCAGTAATAGAAAGAAACAGAAAAAATGTTTAAATTTATTGACTTTATTTCAAGATATCTTTAAAAGCCATAAGAAATGAAAATGAGAAGAAGCCTAAGAAATCACTGAAGAAGACTGTGGTCATATTAGGAGTCATGCAAGATAATCATAATGGTGTACATCTGCACACTAGTATTTTGAGATATAAACTATGACATATATAACTTAAGATGTATCCTTAAGATAACTTTGTTAGTTTACGTAACACTTTTTTGATAATGGAATATTGTTCCTTCGTTTATGCTTCTTTTATGAATAGAGAATTGGTTATGACTGTCATAGTCAAGATACTCTATGAGACCTTTCTTATCCATGTTAGGGACTTAGAGTTTTCTTTGAGTGCATGTGTATGCATTTCTAACAAATGGTAAAAGCAGTTATTTTGTGAATATATGCTATCAGCAGAGCATTGCAAATTATTATTTTAATAACCTAGTTGAATATTATTTCTGCTTCTGCAGTGCATACACTTCCTACTTTTGCTTTGGAGGATTTGAACCTCCATGGACAGAAGACAAAAATATGATGTCATCTCACTCAACTCATGTTATTTAAGTTGAAATCTGATTTAATATTCTTTAATTTTTTACAGTTTGTTTCATCTCTTTCCTATATTTGAAAGTTGGGTAAAGTGTAGGTGTTTTCCCTCCTGTATTCGCCTGTATAGAGAGCAAGTACTCATTTTTCTCACCATGTCTCAAAAAATTTGTTTCATCTGGGGCTTGGCCAGTTCTCTACAAACATCTGTCTTTTGCAAACAGGTTCTAGAGCACTTGGACAGGCTAACATTTCCACAGCATTTTACTACCTCTGCTCTATCTAAATGTTTTACTGTTGCTTCTAGTGTCACAGCAGCAATAATCCTAGGAGCTTTGTACTTGTTCTTGACAAATGAGCTGTCTCTTACTCACTTGACAAAAGAAATGAACTGTGTTTTGCTGTACTTCATTTTATACACACAAATGTCTCATGTGAGTCTATCTCCATGGAGATTGTGATTTAACATAGCATCTGGAAATGCATTTTGAAACCTTATTCCTCC
Source organism: Oriolus oriolus (assembly GCA_013400235.1). NCBI lineage: Eukaryota > Metazoa > Chordata > Aves > Passeriformes > Corvidae > Oriolus > Oriolus oriolus. Next base: position 459,015 of record VXBT01008719.1, read on the forward strand.
TTTCCTCCAGGACAATGGGCTATCCAGAATCTTGTGTGCTTTCTTAGTACCACTCATCTGATCTCAGACTCCCTGCAACAAAGCTGGTGTCTAGAAAAAAATTCTCTAAATGATAAATTGTGACCACCTCCTTATTCCTCCCAATATGTTCATCATCCTTTGAATAAACAGGCATACTCACAAGCCTGGGATATGCCAATGTTCTCTGCTGTTGTTCATAACTTTGCATTTATTTGGTTTTTGAAAGAGTTACCTTGTAAGGAGTGGTAACTCTTTGTCTGTTTTAGGGAGTGTAAGATTTCTTTGTCATGTTATTCCTTGGTTAGGTTGCATTAAGGGAGAATGAATCAGTTTTAATGATGGAATTGGCAATTAGTGCTGCTGAGCTGTAGTTTCAGTTTTTTGACAGAGCTTCTGAGCTTAATAAATTATGAATCAGTAGAGGGGGAAGGAAGGCCTCAAAATCTGCCTGAGCAGCACATGAACTGGTAGTGCACTACATTGCACCTCCATTCAATAAATGTCCATTTCAGTCTGGTTTTGCGGTCAAGTGTGAAGAAGAAACACCATCTGTAATTAATAACAGTTTAAAAAAATCCATATGAATTCATGCCAGCACAAGGAATGAAACAGGGAGAAAAAAATGGTTGGAAACGAGAACAAAAAGTGGTTCAAAATAGTGGTGAAAACTCAAACAACCAGTCTGTGGGGTGAACAGCAGCCTCCAAGACAAAGCTTTGTGGGACACATCTGAGCTAAAGGCCTTTTTAGAACCATGTTAGATTCCGTAGAGATAAAAATATGTCATCACACAGGTTATTCCAGTGTGTCAGGTAAGGTGCAAGTAGCTTCCTCCATGTATCTGTGCATTTTCCCTGCCAAGACTGTGAGTATTTGAGCATTTCTGGTTGAAAGAAGATACAAAAACCTGTCCTTCTGTGTGCTCATAGGGGCAATATTTGTATTCCATCTGTACCCAAAGTATAACAAGCATTGTCTAAATATTAATTAGCTATTAATACTGAATACTACTTTCTTAATAATAAAGCCAGATAAATTTGCATGGCCACTGAGGCTGAGCACAGCCTCCCTGCTCCAGAGAGCAAGGAGCAAAGCTGGCCTCAGTCATGGCTTTCTCCCAGTGTTCATACTACTACAGATGTCACCTTTATAGCCTCTGTTCCTGAGATATCTTATGGACTAAAACTCTTTGCCCTCTCTGAAGTCTTCTGGGGAAGGGGGAAAGAGGTGTTGTCCCCACTTGAGCAGCTGGGACGGAAGAACAGAACTGCTAAGTGGTAGAAAAGAAAAATCTCTTCACAGTAGTGAAACCTCAAAACCTGGGAATTTTCATATAATTTTCTGACTCTATCACTGATGTTGGCTAGTAAATCAGAATTCGACATCACAAAAAAAAGTTTGATTAGGAAGCCTAGTGAGAAAAGAAAATCAGATTGAGCTCTTTCGTATACTCAAGACTGACATTCATACTCAGCTGCTGAATCCAGTGTAGACAATGATTGTGATACTGACATATGGTATTGAAAACCCATATGGTATTGATTCAAATAATTTATAATAATTTTGAAAACCAAAAAATTCAATTGCTGCTCTCCCAGGTGCCAAGTGGGCCTCTGAGATGTCACAAGTTTGGTGTAAAGGGAGATGTTGCTAATCAATTATTCCCCATTATCCAACCTTTTATTCAATCATTACAATTTGTATTAAAAATTCCAGTTTTGAAAAATTTTGTGTTTCTGATAAAATTATTTTAAGTATCTTGGTCAGTTTTCTGCATTACAACAGCAACACTGATTTCAGTTTTATGATTTTCTATTGAATTCAACGGTGTTCTAAATCAATTCACCCTTTATGAAAACCCAAGTGAGCCAGCAAAGCAGTACCTGATCAGGCTTGAAAAGTGGGGTTTTTTCAGACTCAAGGTTTCTAAAAGAAGCGAGCTGCTTTGCATGTAAATTTTGATAAACTACTGTCCAAAAGTCATCCCAAGAAGTTGCAGTTATCTTGCTCTTATTTGTTGTTCAGTATTTTATGATACACACATAGTCGACTGCCGCAGCATAGTATGAATATTGCTCTCTTCACAATGAGGATGTGGTCGCAGTGTACTGGGTCTAGGGATTTTTTGCATGACTTCACTAGTAACACATTATTTCAGGTCACATTTTATCAGCTAGCTCAACAAGAATGCCAGTGACTTTCACCTTGTCCCAGCTCCTTGTAAACATAGTAATTGCCAAAATTATATTGTCTTTTATTTACTTAACAAGCAGTACTTTCGAAAATAAATAGTCTGGCATGAGCAAACACAAATGCTAGCAGTAGTCATAAGTCTTCCATGCTTTCAAACACAGCTTCTAGCATTTTAAAAGCAGACTGAGAAAAAACTGGTGTGAGAAAGAGATGTCTCAGCCCATTGTCTTGCTTGAACTTTCCCCACAAATGTCCTGTTGCCATTATCCTGGGCATAGCTCCACCCACGGGTGGCAGCAATAAGTACTTGCAAAGCACTAATACCGTTATCAATCTGCCTAACCTCGCCAAAAGTGTATCAGACAGTTTGGTTTACAGCGGCCCATTTTTTCTTGCAATTGCTCTGATCCTTTTCTACCAGGGATGAATGGCCACAGGAGGTTTCTAGTAGCAAGGGAAAAATATCTAGGGAGCCAATACGTGGGTTTACTGTCAAGAGGACATTTGTATTTTTAACATCGTTTCTCTGGAAACATGTGTCATCACCTTTCTCTTTTACTCTGCTTAGGTCTTGGTCTTACACACACATTAGCACTTCATGCTGCCCAACAACTGACTAAATGCTTTCAGCTCATGCCTTCTCTGTAAGTTAGTGGGTACTTTCTGGATTATTTCAAAAGGTGTATGCTTGGTGACTATCTAACCTTACATATGCTTTGTGGTAGGATTTTCAGCACTGCTTTGCAGAAGTTTTCCATACAGGTATGAGACAATGGAAGTTCTCTTATTCTAAAGCAATCTTTGTTGGGTTTTTTTTAATTAGGAAATTTGTCATCTTGCTTTAATACAAAATTATGTATTGTTATTATTTTTAAGTACCATTCTAATTTTAGAGGGTGATAATTTAGTAAGTTAGACTGTCATAATCTGAGGAACAGGCAGAATCCTCTCTGACAGGGCTCTAAACGATTATACCTTCAAACCCCTAAAAGTTATGATATGCAGTTTTCCCATTTCCCTCTATCCCATTGAGTATATATTAGCCATTCTTAGTATAAACTATTAAAATTATTAAGCCAGTTCACAGTGATGTTTTTAAAATGAAAAATGCTATGATCTTTTAATGTCTTCAGTGTTATAATATGTACTAAATTAGCAGAACCCTGATGCTCTGATAATTTACACCACAATGTGCTATTTAAAACTGGAAGCCCAGCAGGAGATTTTATTTTTATTAATTTAGTATAATTTTAAACATTACAAAAATAGCTGTCTCACAGCTTCCCTGCTGAGCCCTAGATTGTTGCCACAGCCTGTGCAATACTTTATCAGGAGAGTAACATCACTATAAATACTGCAGAGTTGATTCTGGTTTCAACACAGAATACAAAAGACTGAAGAAGAGACAAAGAAAAAACAGGGCTGGTTCTGTTTTACATTTTGTCTGCCTTTTTTTTCCCCTTTCTTGCTTCTAAACCTTCTTTCCTTGCAGGTTTTTTCTCTAAGGGTAGTTGTGAATTTGTAGTCAAAGCCAAAAGGCTGAAGTTCCACACTGTAGTTAACTTTAGATGTATCACACAACACTGCTCTAGGAAAATGAGTTTTGCTCTACCTCCCTTGTCTATTGCCCTGCCATTCTTGTTGATTAAACATTACTGGAATGTTATTGTTCAAGTCTAACATGTATCATAAGAGCAACCTCCTATGAATTGCAGCTTTCCAGTTTTATGTACGCCACTGGCTCACATCTGCTCACCTTTGTGTGTATTTAGTGAACTTAATCTGCCTGAAGAAAAAAAGGCAACAGTTACCATATCCAACCTCTTAGAAGCACTAGGGATGGCAGAGCCAGTAGGTGTTAAGTCTTTTGGCCCATTTGTCTTGCTTGTCACTTTTTTAAATGAGCTGAATTGACCAAAAAGCTCTTGCCAGGAGTGTCACCTTCCAAGGGAACCTCTGCCCCTTCAGCGAAGGAGGAGACTTGGCACTGAAGCAATATTTGCTGTGCAAAAGATGTGGTTTCAGGTACCACAGTCCACTGTCCATAATGGAAAGCCGGGATGGACTGCTGGAGGGGGGAACAGACTATGACTGAAAGTTATTTAAAAAAGATGTGAGTTTCTAAATTTAAATTCATTGTGAAACTCTTCAATGCCTATATTCTTTATATTTTTTTACTGATCAATATTACACTTTATATTACAGAAAGTTATAGATTAATTTAATTTATTAATTTTTTTTTCTGGCTGGCTGTATCTTCTACCTGGTTTCCAGGTAAAATTCTTAAAATAAAAACTGAAAATTGAACAAAACTCAATTTCAAATGATTAGGATTTACCATGTGACTCTATTATGGCAAAGCATATTGCACTGGCAGGAAACTGATTTTCTTGTAAAACCTCTGGAGTCTTCACAAAAATTTTGTGATTTGACAGATCCACAGTAGGAATGTGATTAGTGCATATGTCCCCCATTTTGCATTTGAACGAGGGGATATATTCAAACAGAATATTTAAAACATTTTGGTGCTTAGATGTTAAATGTCGTATAGATATTGATTGAGTGACATGCAGGTAATTCAGCTGTGTCTCAGACAGGAGCTGCATGTTGGCCATTCTGGGGCATAGAAGGCAGGCAACCTTCCTCCTTCGTGAGCCACCAATTAACCCTAATTAAATCAATAGTATGTTTCTTTGAATCACATTAATACTGACTAAAACTCCCCGCCAGCTAATTAACAGGCATTTGGCCACCGTACCCATTTGGACTGAGGGCTGCTAAGACAACCATTTTCATCACTGAAATATTTGTTGTTAAAAATTCACTCTGTATCCCTTGTGCTGTGATGTTTACACCTGTGTACACACATACAGGAAATAACAATTCATTTGCAACTCTCTTCTTTTTCCACAAGTGCCGGGAGAATGTGAGTGAGGTAAGTCATTTCAAGGATATTGGAAGAAATGAGGCATGAAATAAAAGCCTTCCTGCACTATCTGCTGATCCTCAGGAATGTGAGGCAACCTGCTGTATTAAAGAGAAGCATCCAGGCTATTAAGTAAGGCACTAGAACAGCGAGGAGTGAGTCCTCTGTGTGAGACACTCTCCTGAGCTGATGACATCAGTGTCCTCAGAACTATCACTCAGAGTTCATGATGATGATATCTGCAAGATGTCTCACGTGCTATTCTTGTTCTTGGCAATGTCAGAGGACTTAAAAACAAAATTTTACATTATTTACTCTTTTTTTTTTTTAAACATTTCGTGAACTGGGTGTATCCACTGACAGTGTTACAAATAATGTAGTAATGAGCAACTCTCTGCTATTAATATTATTAGTCATACTAATTAAGTTAATCAAGTGGATCAGTCTAAGAAGTGTTCCAGCTGTTTCATGAACAAAAGCTGAAGGACCCTGAATGGCTTGTACTGAACAGTGTCCTGTAGAAAAAAAGTGGGATTTTGCTACTTAACATTGGAATTTTCTTTTCACCTGGTGGAAAATTCTTGTCCAAATTAGTTGTGCTGTTCACTCAGTAGGCTTCCATGGCAAGGTGACTTAGAAAAATACTGCCACAGATTGGTAGTGGAAGAGATTCTGGGTTAGGAGGATTTGGAGGTCTTGCTCTGAGGATATTGAAACAGCCCTATAGAATGATAACTGTCCTGAAAGGAAGATTGATATATTGGTATTGTTGTCTCTCATTAAACTGCAATAGGAAAGATGATACTGCAATATTGATTGGACTAGCATGATTAAATTCAGGTTTAATATTGTCTTCATGTCAAACCAGAAATCTTCATCCTATTTGTCCAAATACCACAAGTCCTATATATTTCAGCAATAATATCTAACATGGCAGTTATTCCCAGGTACATGGAAAATCTATATTTTTCTAGTTCTCTTTCTTTTCATACCTAGTTCATAATACTGCTACAGAAGCAAAAATATGAGAAAACTTCTGATTTGTCTCTCCAAGAACCAACCTTTTGAAAAATAGATGTTCTTGGTGTCAGAGCTGTGTACATCGATATGAAAAAAAGCACATATAAATTTAATGTTTTGCCTGTGTCATAAAATGTGAATTTTTAGACCAGAACAGATGTGGAGAGCAGGTTATGACTTCTGCTAAAAATACTATATATGTCTATACAGTTCGGGAATACTACATTTTTTTAAAAATTGAAATTAAATGTGTTGTCTGTGAGAAACACTAGATTGCAGCTCTCCAAGACTGGTTAACAATTCGCCATACTGTCATAAAGAGTGTCCGTACAAAATAGCTTTAAAGAATCATGCTGTTGTTTATCATAAATTACATTTTCAGTAATCTATACATAAATTATGTATTAGATTAAAGGTGCATACATTTTGATCAATTCACATTTTCTTGAGGCACAGTTTGCCTAAGACCACAGGCATTGCAAAAAAATATTCTAGATACACTGAAAACTGCTTGAACCTTTTTCATTGTTTCTTAGTAAGGCACATAAAGCTTTTTATTAAATTATTTTCCAAATGTTATTTTGTAAAGAAATTTAATAAAATTTACTACTCTGCAATCCATTGAGCACTTCCTAATTTAATTTTCATATTCTGCATTTCCTGGGATTTACAATTAAAATTGTGATGAGCCAGACATTCAAACTCTTACATGTGTGAGATTGTGTTATTTTTTTTAGCTGAACAATATCAACAGGATTTTGGTTTTATAAAATATTTTCAAACAAAAAGGTGCAAGTAAGTGAGGCCTTTTATACATAGATTATAAAGTTTTTACTAAGTTTGACAAACTTTTTTCTCTTTTTCTTACTCCTTTACCAACTCAACTCATTGGCAAAGTAGACTGCTTATGCCAATGCCAGATACAGTTAATAGAAAATAATAGTTCTGATGTTTTATTCTCTCCGACATTGATCAAATAAAATTAAAAAATCCTATTCTCCAGAACAGACACTGTCATTAAAATTCTTGCAGATTTATTTACATAAAACTCAGCATGTTTGTAACCAAGAATGAGCCACTGTGCTGAAGAGTTAACTCATTTTACTACCATTTTATTATGCACGGTTCTTGGAGATCCCTACAGATGAATATATTTATTTCTTTTACAGTAATAATGCTTTCTTTTTATTTTGCATTTAGGACACATCTTGGACCTTACAGAATATTGCAAAGTTTGCATTCATTACTTCACCCATTTTCTAAAAGACTATGTGTTGTTGCATCACTAGCCCAGAGAAAGGAGCACTCCAAACAAACCTTAGGGGCACTGGGTCACCTGGATCTTCTTATGATCCTGCTAGGTGGAATAATTTATCCTATCCTGAGCTTGGTGAGATATTTTAACCTGTCTCTGAACTGAGTCCTTATGTACTAAAAGTAGCAAATGCAGCAATATTTGCATTTAGTCAGTCATTCAGCCAAAATCTATCACTCAGGACTCCAAGGAACAACTTGCAATTTATGTTCAAGCCTTCACCATTTTCATATACATGGATCTCTTGTCAAATTTTTGTAGTGCTTTAAATTGAGATTCTTTTGTGCGGTTTGAAAGTAGCTTCTCTTTAGGCTTTTATTGGAACAAATAATATACCTAATTTATAGGAGGACATGTTTAAGAATTGAAAGCCTTCTATAACTTCCACAGTGCAGAAGAAACCCCTAAACCCAGATTTTGTAGATGTCACTAGGAGAGCATCAAAAACAATTCGCTCCAAAAGCCAAAAAAGCACACAGGGCAGTGCAGTGCCAGAGGAGATGTAGACTTACAAGGCTTTGTAGTTTTGCTGCAGTTATGAAATAACATTTGTTAAAATATACCAGGTCTATTAATTTTCAGAGCCGTAGGTCTGCCTAGGCTCCTCTCTCGGCATGGAAGTCGGTACTCTGCCACTGGATTTCTGTCAGCAGTGAGTTGGTTCTCAGGTATTTAATTGGGAAGGAGAAAAAGACAAGTCCCACCCATCTGATGGCTGGGATGAGGGATGTCCTGGTATAACAGGATACAGCTGGTCCTCTTGGATGCAGCTGTGCTCATGGTAGGCTGGATTGGAGTGTATAATGGGAAACTGCATCAGAATGAGTAACATACACGTGCACATCATGTTGTCTCCACTTTACTGTATTTAGGCTTTCCAGCACTACCTCAAGGTCTGTTTCAACACATAGGTTTTCTGAATAAAAAAATATAATTCAGATCTCAAGCAACAATGGTGTATATGAGTTAGGGCCTAAGAAAGCATGTGATAATTTCAGGTGCAATTCTTATCAATATTATTTACAGCAGGCTGATCTGCTTTTATTTTATTTTTCTTTTTAAGAATTATCTTTGAGTGGCTCCTAAAATTTGCCTAGAACTTAAAGAGCTGATTTCAGCATAAAGGGTTTGTAAGTAAGAAAAGAAACTATACCATATTCATGCTAGATTTCATCAGCAAGTAGCCTTTTGATCTTTTCCATATTTATAGCACCTACTGACAAGATGCCAATCTATGATGGAGAACAAATAATTCAGGGAAACAAGTGCTTTGTATTGCAAGCAGAAGAATGTTTTTGTCCATCTCTAATCACTGTCTCAGCCACAGCAGTTTAAAAGGAGGGTAGAGGACAGATGCTTCTAATACTCTCCAAGTTTTTGAGGACTTTGCATAGGACTCAAAAAAACCCCTGAATAATGGCAGCACAGTCTCTTAGAGAAGTTATGATCTTTAGTGTCTCTCTCAGCTTTCCATAAGCCTGCTTATATACATTCTCAAGGAGTTATACTAGTGTGCAATTAAAATGAAATACTAATTAGTATTTAAAAAAAAAAGACTGTGCTTGCAGAATAAAACTCAGTTCAAATGATTTCACAATACATTTATTCAACGGAGAAAAGACTTTTTTTGCCAGCAAAATCAATTTTCTGATCTCCGAATGGACATTTTATCCTCTTCTGTTCTGATCTTCTGGTGGCACCATGAATTTCACGGACAGCTTTGTTAATCAGCAGAGTGCTCCAGAAGAGAGTTTTCTCAGCTAAAAGTAGTTATTATTTCTCTTTAAATATCCATGTTTCAAGCTCCTGAATTATAACTTTGAACCTAACATTCCTACAGTATATTATACTTGCAGTGTGCAAGAGGCTAAGGTAGGGTTAATTCATTCAAAGAATACCACGGGTGGTTCAGACTACAACTTCTGTGGACTACACTGGGGGGGTTTTATTAGAGTTGTATATATGTTATTCATTTTGCACCTCAGTAGTCCTGTGCCTTTGCTGTCACTTCCCCAAGGTTTTTTCTGAAATTTCCAATTGTGTTATGGAAGGTTGAGATTTTAAATTATATTCCAGGTGCCAGTGGTCTTCAAAATTGGAACTATTCTTAAATATGTTTCCATTTGTTGCCGACTTTAACTTTTTTTTTTCTTTTATTTTTGTTTGTTAGTTTGTTTTGTTTCTCTGATTTACTGCTGAATACTGGTATTTATTCTAGTCTCCTTGATACAAGCACTGACATTAAATAATTCTAAGAGAAGCTGTTCAAGTGAAAAGACAGGAAAAATGTTACTGTTTGAGAGTATCATGATAAAATGATTACGCATGCTCCCATATGAAGGTTTATGTTATTCTGTCTCTGGTAAGCTCAGTACTTCTGTAACTGTCACAGAGGCTGAGGCAGAAATCTTGTTAATTGTCTAAAGAACAAAAGTAGTCTCACATATTCTGGAAGCCTTCAGTGACATCTGTGTCACACAGCAGAATAATCTCATGTGACACGGATTAAGGTGTACAGTGACTTCTTAGCTAAACTAGGAACATGTTCTGAGTTAAAGTCTTAACAACCGATGATGAAGTCAGGCCAGAACTTCAGAAGATTATGTTTCATCTTCTACAACTTTGTATTTCCCTAGTTTTCCCCATTGTGAATGAATATTAAGGAATTAAGTTTTATAGGAAAAAATTATAATTTTCAAACACTTTATATCTGGCTTTATCTGTTTACACATTAAACAATATTCTTGTTCTGTTGTCAACATTCCTGAGCTTATTTCTAACAATGCATCATAACTATGTACTAAAAAGCATAAAGTGTACATTGAAATCTATGCGTTATGTAGATACCAGCAATGTTTATTTTACGGGGGTTTTGTTCTTTTTTTTTTCTGTGAGACTGGAATAAAGAATGAACACTTTGGTTTACAATCTAATTTGGGGGAAATGAGAAGTGATGAAATGTCATGAAAAGAAAAAAAAACCTCTGAAATAAAGCAGAACTATTACACAACACAAATAAAATAACTCCTTCTCTGTAACTCGTAAACAACACTAATGTCCATTCCTAATATTTGTAAATAACTGACATTATGCCCGTGCTTAAAGTCAAGCATGTCACTGTTGCACCAGTGTGGACACCTGTTGCTCCTTACCCTGTAATTCCTCCACTATGCAGCCTTGCAAAAGGGATCCTGATTCTTTTGTCTGCCTCACATCAGCAAAACTGCCACAAGACGGGAGAGGAGTTTGCTGAGCAGAAACCTCCAGGACCACCCAATTCACGCTGAAAGTAAGGGTATAACTGTCAAAAGAGAAAGGGCTAGAGCTGGCTTCTGTCCCCTGCCCTGTGATCTTGTCCTGCAGCACAGCTAGTACCTTTCCAGGCAGTGGGACAGAAAGGGCAGCCAGGCTTTAAGTGTGCTCCAAGGAGAATGCAAATATTGCTGCTGTGGGGAAAACTTGGTCGAAACTGACACTTCTCCAGGCAGATTGCTCAGCCCAGTCAAGAGTCAGGTGGAGAATAAGAAACAAAACTCCCTGACAAGGTCTCGCTGCATCAAGAGAGATGTATTATCTTATCAAGTAAGACAAAAATCTGTAATACTTATAACTGCAGTCACACCATTATAAAAAAAATGGCATCAAGCAGCAATATCCAAGGCTTCATGAACACAGTTTACAATGTCTATGGCACACTATTGTAATTTCAGATAACACATATAGCAAAAAGAGAAAACACATTTCTTTTTATACATTTAGGTTATAGGTACGTATTGGTTAAATTTGTTCTGTTTACATAGATTTCCAAGGTATCAGCCTCAGAAATCATAATCCTTGGTAGTGCATAAGGGATGGAAACACTTACTGTGCCTTTGAAGCAAAGTGGTTTTGTATTTGAAACCCCAATAAACACTTTTACATTATCTCTCTCCATTTTCTTTTATCTCAAAAGTGATCAAAATCAAATTATGAGTTAATTCGCAGAAGAATATTTCAAAGTTCAGTCCTTTTCAAATCAGTAGTAATACTTTTATTTACTTCACGGAAGTAATTATTTTACCCTCAAAAATATAATCATTCTACATTCCCCCAAATCTACTTGTAAAAATAATTTCTAAGATTGCTTCTTTTCCCCCATTAATTATTTTAGCAATGAGTGCGTAATAACTATACTTCCATAGCTGCAAGAAAATATATAAATGCATTAGTCTTTAATACAGAACTCATTGTCTATCCACTGGAAATTGTGGGTCTGTCCTACAAGATCTACAAAACTTAGAGTTGCTGTGCTTTGGGGTGAGATTTTTTTGCATGCGTGCTTTGTTTTTTAAAAACAATGAAAAAAAGAAATCCATGTATTGGATGAGTTGCAAGTACTTGTGTCGCTTGGAAGTTTGTATTTATTTTTATTTATTGCATAAATGCATTAAAAATTTTCTGTTAAAAGTTTTATTGGTGGAAATCATAAAATATGGATATTTTCTGTGTATTGTGACTAGATTTTGCAATTGCCTTTTGAGAAGTATATGTAATACAATACTTACCTTCACTTTGTGATGTTTATTTGTGGAGTATAATTTTATATGGTATTTTCTTATAAAACAAATTCCTGTCAATAAACCTTTTGCTTAAAAATAGTAATAACAAACCCCTGTGTCTCAGTCAAATTGATTTTTCTGATGAGAACCTTGGAGAAAGTTGTTATTATTTTTTAATCCATCACGCAGATATTATATGAGAATAAACCAATGCTGCAGTTTTAGTTTATTGTATATCTCTTTTTCATGGCCCTTCATTTTGTTCATTCCCCACCAAAGAACAGCCAGTCGATCAAAATTTATTAGCTAGTGTTGACCTATTTGGATCTAGTTAGAAACTGTGGTCTCCTACCTTGGCCATTTAGTGAAATTTTCTATATAGCTGACCAGAAATACTATTATGTTTGAGAATTTGCATCTACTTTAGTGTTCCCCTAAATTTAAGGGCTTAAGAATAAGTTTTAGACTTCCTGTATTGCTATTAAGGGAGAATGAAGGTCCTGTTTAATTTATTAAAGATGATGGACTTGCATTATTATTAGAGTAGTAGTATTTTATATGAAAGCCAAGGGAGGATGTTCATTTATAGGGCAACTTTTCCCAGAATTTAAAATGGTGGTAACAGATAATGGGCAGCTAAAATGTGGTGTTAGTCACCACTTAACATCATGAGCTGTGGCTGAAGTAGGTGAACACCTCTGAATGCACTGCTGAATGATCCTTGGAGTAGGTCATGGAAGAAACACGTACTCTGGTCGGACTCTACAGACACGAAGATATGTCTACATTTTAAATTTAGTTTAAAATAATCTGGCAGTCCTACAAGTGGATGACTGGCAAATGATATGATTTGACTCAGTCTTACAAACCAAAAGCAGGAAACACTGAAAAATATCTCGCCTATCCGTCAAAGAATTGAATAATCCTTGTATTTTCCTTTACTCATACTGACTGATTAAGGATGACTCCCTCCACTCCTCTGATGGGCAGAGATGTCATATGTTATTGTCTCAATACAAATATTTCTGAAATAGGATAATGTTTACTGAAATTGCCGTTATTTTAAATTATCTAATCTGATGAATTATTTATTACATAACTTCTTAGGTGACTCTCTGTGTATCTTACTGTAAACTCTTATAAAACCTGGTTTTTTATGCTCTCACAGTGCTTCTTTTCCCTTCTGAAAAAAATAAAAAGGCAGAAAAAAATGTTATTATGCAAGTGAAGTCCTGAAAAATATTTCTGGAAGTAATCACAACTTTGGATATTATTAACACATAAACAGGAGAATTCCTAGTTCATAATGACCTTTAATTCATATGATAGATACCTCAAGTCAAGACTGAGTTTTATCCTCAAAAAATAATTATACTAAAAATTATCCACTGAAATTAAGAAAGAGTAGGAAAGATACGAGTACCATTATTTTTATTCTAAAATAGCCCCTAATATGACAAGGCGCACATTGATTGCTCCTTTTAATGTCTTGCAGTTTTGCCTGCCTTACATCGCTACAAAATTCCAGTTGAATGTCTCTCTTCCTAATGTTGCATCTTTTATTATTAAGGATTTCAATTATATTTATCAATATTTGTAATAAAGGAGTCTGGGAGAATCTCCCATTGAACAGTCTCACACCTCAAACTTGTACTCTTTGTATCCTTCTTTCCCAAATAACCACATGCAGAGCTCCTGCTTGAAACATAACAGCTGCTAAATCTGACGCCATCGTAGTCACTACCTACTAAAAAATTTCTAAAAAAACTTTGGTCTCACAACAGACCTGTATAAACTTCATCTCTGTGTAAATGAACCAAATGACTATATGAAGCCTGATTTTGTTAATGTTATTCGAAAGGAAAACACCTTTCCCTTTAGATAGATAAATGCACATGTTGTAAATGAATACTGCTGTATAGTGCAATATGAAGCATAAAAGAAAGTCACACACACACACATGTAATAATGGAGGAGTATTGGCCTCTCAGGAAGGAGCAGTAAGGGGGCTCGAGCAGTGCCTCCCCTGCTCCTCTCAAAGGTTCTCACAGGGGAGTTGAGCTCACAGCAGGGCTCAAGTCAATGCTTTGCACCAGCACAGCAAGGCCCACGCTGTCAGTCTGCAGTCTGGTGGTGTGCAATGCCTAAGGAGAGCATTGGTACAATCCTAATATCTGGAAAAAAATCACAATGCATAAGCATGAACCCTCAATCAAAATGGGAACCAAGTTCCAAAATGTTTCAGTTTTTGTTTGGTTTGTGTTGTTAAGTTTTTGTCCCTAATTATTTTCTTATAATCTCTTTAGTATGAGGCTTCACAGAAAGTTTGACATCATATTTGTTTACTTGAGACTTCAGCCCTTGGCCTTTGCCCAGATAGACCAAGCAAAGTCAGAAGTTTAATAATTTTATCCTTATCCTTTGTTGCTGTCTTAACCAAATCAGCCTTCTGAACTTGTCTTGAAGACTAGATAAAGAAAACTTAAGGAGATGAGGAGAGATAATCAAAAGTAAGCAGGATGCCTAAAAGCCTAAAATACGTGTTTCTTACTTCTTATATATAACAGGACTGATCTTTTGCACACAATGAAGCCTCAGTTCCTGGTACAGAGATACTTTATAAAGACAAGTTTCAACGTTAGTGGTTGAAACACACCGTATTCAGCTCACTCTTGACCCACCTGCAGTGGTGAATAAAGTTACTGAGAGAGGAACCACAGCCTATTTTTCAGCTTGTTATTTGCTGGTGAATATCCTAAAACACTTGTAAAGCTGTTGATTCTTTGGTGTTTTTTCAGTCTATTATAAGTCTTTTCGCTAACAGTGTGACTCTCACTCTTTCTGTAGACCTCAAAACTTCTGGCCTCAGACACATCGTGTGGCAGCAGGGTCCAAGGTAGCTGCACTGAGAATATAGCAATCTTTCCTAATTATTTCTAAAAGTATTGCAACTGAATCCTGTCTACTCTTTGCAGTACGAAAGACAGTTAATACCAGGATGGGATTTTCAATCCGAATACAATGTATTATTTTATATACTTCTCCTGTGACTGTCCTGGTGTGTGTGTATATGTATGTATATATATATGTATCTTCTTAAGTAAATTGCATCAGTAACCCCCTAACTGATGTGAAAATTGAAGACTTTTTACAAAAATACTGGGCTTTGTATGTACAAATGTATATGACCTTTTGAAGAAAACAGCATCTAGATAATATGGCGACTTAACTCCAAAATCCACTGGCACTAAATTTCTGGTTTTATACCTGTGACAAGACATTAAATAGAGCAAAAGAATATTGCTCTGCTATCCCCCTAGCTGCCAGTTAATTCTAAGAAATAGTTATTTAAGGTTCATGAGCCAAATGAAAAATAACTCTAGAAAAGAAAGAAAAAAGTCTTTGCTGTGTTTTGTTGTATGTGTATGGTGGAATTGCTGAAACTTTTTAAAATATCTTGAACTAATCATAAGAGAATGTGTCAGAGTTCTTCTGGCAATGGCTCAGAAATGCGAAACTATTGTCATTTTGACATTCACCACTGATAAACATACTATGCACACTAAATCAAAATGGGTATAAAAGTGTGCCATGTGACAGGATAGCCTTTGCCAAATGGGCTGACCTGTAATGAAAAAGTCAATCCTCTTCCTCTTTTTTTTAACTGAAAAAAAATATAGCAGCAATAATATGGGTAAAAGCCTCAATAAAATCTGTCAGAATTGATTTCTAGTGACACATAATGTCTGGCAATCTAAAGCTTTATTTTGCCAACTGTTTAATCTGTACTACAAGTAAAAGTGTTCCATATGCATAACTTCCCATTTCAGTGATGATCCTGTTCAAAGATTTGTTCCAGCAACATTTATTTAATGACCTTTATAAAGAATTTTCTCATTCTTCTGTGAGTTATATTTAAACTAGGGAAGAATAAAATTAAAGTGCACAATGGGAGAAAAAATCTCCATTACCCACTACTTTTTTTGTTCAAAAATGTAATTACTTCTTAGGCAACATTAATGAGGAGCCCTGGAAATATAGGCATTCCCACGTTAGAAACAATAGTAAACCAGTGGTCATTATTTACATCCTTTTAATGTCCTGTCATACATTTTTTGTCACATAATACCTGTGAAGAAAACTCACACGCACTGCAATATCCACTGCTATGGCTCCCATATTCTATTGATTTAAATATCTTTTTCCTTCTCCCTACTCAACAGGAAGTATGAGGTCATTGCTATAGCTGAAACATGTCTTGATAGAGCACTATTCAAACCAGATATAGACCATACTTTATATCATATTTTGAATTATTTATCTGTCATGGGAAATAACAGGAGAGGAAGGAGTTAGCTGGGTGTTTGAAAGGAATGTGGCAAAAGCATTAATGTGCAGGTCCAGCTGCACAAAATCAGATGTCGAGTCCTGGTACAAAGGGTCAGAGTCAGTGATGGTGGTAAAGCTCTTGGTAACACCAGGAGAGAAAAGAGGCTCATAAATCCAGAGAAAGGCTATCACATCCTGTAAACTAGGTACAGGTGAAACAGAGTACTAATTTCCAATGGACCGTGGAATATGGCTGCCTGAAACATATGTTTAAAACTGACATATACACACAACCCTGCCATTCAGAAACTTTCATATATCTGTATAAAGTACTGAGGAAAAGGTTAATCAAGAGTGCTGTATGGCTTAAGGAAATGCACAGAGTGGCTGGCTGATTTGATTCATGTGTCCCAGTGACAAAATTCTTTCCTGGAGATCAATAATGTGTGGGTCCTTAATTATCTAGTCTTCTGTGCATGCGTGTGTGTATTTAAAAAATGGCCAATAAAATTTTGGCCAAGAAACACGCTGTTCATTCCTTTCAGGTTTATTTTAAACCTATTGCACTTAGGTTTCAGCTAAATCAATTTTTCATGAATATCTACCCTAGCAGATTACACCTCAAACCAGTTCAGATCTCCAGAGAATTAAAAAGAAAAAAAAAAGAAAAAAGAAAGAAAAAAGATTTCTCAACAAGTAACACCCCAGGAAAAAGAAACAGGGTTTTTAATTGCTTTGTGCACTCCATAATTGAAGGCAGGCACCTTCTTGAGGCACTCACTGCCAGGAGGAGTGTGACTCCACTTGGCCCTGCCTAATTAATCCTGTGATACAAACCTTCTGGCTTCAATTTTCACATTTCTGTCTCTTTTTAGAGGTGATAATAAAACTAAAAATTTATGTTGGTTACTGTATGACTATAACGGTGCCAGCAGAACACAAATAAACCCATATGGATGAAAGAGACCTTGTCTTCCCATCCCTGGCTTCTCTGTTTTGTGATGTGTGCAGGGACACACTTTGTGCTAACAAGAAAAGGTAGAGAAAGATTCAGTAGCAGGAAGGAAGTACAGGTCAACTGATTCTTGTGATAGTCTGCTCTGCTCAGATGACTCACTGAAGCATATGTCTTATTTGTTTATTGACAAGATCTCAAAATAGAAGTACACACTCTGGAAGCTCAGTTGAGCTGGCTACAAATCACAAAACTGCACAACAGCTCTTAATGAAAGACAAATTGTGCAGCTTAGCCTTTAAAAAGCAGTCAAGGCTGTTTGTGCAGATGCCTTCAATCTTAATAGCTTGCATACTGTGACCTGTGCACACTCCCTTACCAGTGCCTAATGAAAGTAATAGACCATCTTTATTTTCCATAGAATGTAAGGACACCAATATTATTATTATTATTATTATTATTACTAGCATTATGAGGTAAGGATTTAATTCTTGGACACTGAGAAATTGTATTTACAAACACACAGACACATATGTAGCAGTTATGAAATACAGTAAGACAAATTCTCTTTTTACTAAATTGTGTCTATTTTCATTGCGTTATTTAGAAAGTGGACTTAGACCTTACTGTATTAAAGTAGGAAGGATTTATCTTGCCAAGTGAACTAGGAAAATATTCTTCCAATAGAGCTGCTACTTTTATTTGGAAGTACATTGCTGGTTTCATTCTATTCATCCTACTCCCAGGACCCAAAAGTGCAGTTCTGTATGTCTATGCAGTTGAGCATAGTTGGACTGTACCAATCCATAGATGGATTTGATAATTTTCATTAAGAGACATGCTGAAAGAAGAGGGGGAAAAAAAGAAGAATTATCTTAATTCTGCTTCTGTGGTTGTTCTCATTTACTCATCTTGTAAAATGTCACATGTCTCTAGGGATATTGTTTTAAAATAAGTAATACATTTTAGGGTAACAAAATGCCTCAGCTTTGTGATGCTGTGCAAGCTGTCTGCCACACAAAAGTTGGGAGGATCAGCGTGACTGGAAAATTAGGATAATTTTGCTGCCAAACTCTAACAAATTGCTACTGAGCATCTACAAACTTTTATTTTCTGGCTTCACACTTCAATGCGTTGGGACAAAAATTCTCTATGGATGACAAAAAACTCAGCCTTTTGCAAATCATCAGAAATTTTAAGTGCCTTTTCCAAGACGGGTTGTTGATAAATTTTTATCTGAATGTTTTGAACAATTCGCCCTTGTTTCTGTAAACTCTGGTTTTGGAAAAAGCATTACTATTACAGCTCAAATTTTTACCCACAAACAGAATACCAAGAACGGAAAGCTTAGCTGAAACACTTGGAACAAATGCAAAAAGAAACACATAGCACCAAGCACAAAGCACAAGTGGCATGGCTCAGTGTTGATTATAAGTCTATACTTGACAGCCCGAGTGGGACAGGTATCAGAATCAGAAAGAGAGACAATTACCCCACAGTCAGTGCTCTCACTGGGCAGGTCTTCCCAGGGAGCAACTGCTGCTCCACCAGTATGTTTTGGAGAAGGAATACAGTTTGTTTTATCAAATGTTTAAGGAGCAGAAATGATTAGATAGATAGATAGATAGATAGATAGATAGATAGATAGATATAGATGGAGTTTTTTGTGGGCAGGATGGTGGGGAGAATCCTGTATCAATAAAAATATATACAAGAAGAGATGGAAAAATTCTTATCACATAAATACAGGATGTTCCAGGGAAAAGAACCTGTATTTATTGAATATTTAATGTATCTTCTACTTTAAGAGACTTCAGATTATTTAACCTCTTTTTTAATAATGTGTCTGAAGCCAATATACAGAGTTCTACAAAATTCTCATGAAATTTTTTACATAACTAGTTAATGAGCTGCATGTAGCAGACAGACCAGGTCACCTGCCTTGAGCTTCCTTTTGTAGAAGAAGTGTTTCTTTTTAATTGCAAGTAATTCTATGTAAAAATGTGTGTGCCATCTGACTGTCTTGAACTCAGAATAAGGCCAGATTTGTTTCTAGAGTGCAGCAGCAAGTGCAGGAAGTAGGGAAGAGTCTGCCCTTTGCTCAGTTCTGGAGATGGCAGGATTAGGCCTCTTTCTTTGAATGGAGACTGATGCTTAGTCTCCAATAATGCCTTCTCAAGAATAATGAAAAATTTTGTAGTATCCTGTAGTGTACCACAAATAATTCCACAGAGAATTGGGTTAAACCTGGTTCACTGTAGTGTTCAGTCTCCAGAACTTTGTCTAAATTGTTCTTTTGCTGGAAAACTTGGGGATTCCTTTTTAAACCAAAAATTAAATCTCCATCTCCCATGAGGAATTGTACTATTTCTAAATTATATCTGTTTCATTTTAAAATATTTTTTCAACCAATTCCAGTTCCATGCTCTCTAGTGACACAGGTATGTGGGATTTTGTCTGGCCCTGATCAATACCAGATTTGTTACCATGAGTGGGTGGGATAAATTTTCAGTCTCCACAAAGCATATCAGGTAAGTGCTCTCTTTGCTCTCAGTAAGTTCTGCTGTGGGTAGACCCCGAAGCATCACACCAGGGGTTAAAGATAAGTAAGCAGTGGCTTCGCAGCCGCTACAGGGAAGCTCAGCAGCTCAGAAGCAGCAGTAAAATGGGTCAATTAATCTAGGAAAGGAATCAGATCCTCCTGAAAAAAAAGTCCTATTGGTACAAGTGCTGCCAGTTAAAGACTAACAGTGTCTTCAGTTATGTTGACATGAATGTGTGAGAAGAAGAGGCAAAAGAATGATCAAGTGCATTTAGCATAGTCTTTTTGTCCAGGGTTTTGAAGCCATCCTCTTTGACTTGGATTATATGATATATTAGGAACATTTCTACTACCACTCTTAGAATGACTGGACTCTATGTAAAATCATATTTCAAGTTAGCGCTTATGTCCCATTCCAATTGCACTTCTGTTTAGCAGTGTCGCAAAATCTTTCATGTCATTTAGTGATGTGCCTAACCAGAGGTCAGAGGGGGAAGAAATGCATTGTCATAAAGTAAAAGTAAGAAATGTAAAACGCTGCCTAGCCTACAATAAACATTTTCTATGAAAGCGTTTAATTTTTTAACATAATTTTTCTTTTTATTGTTCTAATTTAAATAACTGTTTTAGAGACTATGATATACATACAATTAAACGTCTGTCAAAACTGTCATCGTAATCTGTCAGGAGAGCTATATTATTTCATATTAATAAAATCAAATCATGGAAACTTTCTGAAGAAAAACTACACTCAATTAAAATTCTGGAGACATAGTAACTCATAGCAAAATGTATTACAAAATAATGTAAATAACATAGGATAAAATATGATGAAAATCTGGGAAACAAGAGCAGAGGTTAAACTTCAGTGTAATCTCATTACAATAAAATATGAAATCATACTGATTATCTCAGCCCTGTTGATGTTGCTATGCAGTGACACAAATGCAGTAAATATGATTATAATAAAACCATTTATGGTTTTTGTTCTCTTGCAGCATTGGAAAAAATAAAAGGACTATCTATTCACTTTGCACTGCTCCCTCCCTACTCTCAAATAAAATGCTTGCAAAGTTTATACAGTTCCAGGCAGGTTGAGCATATGTAGATTACAAAGTGTTGCAGGGATCCACAGTTGTGTTACAAATTATGGTCCAAATTGTGACCCAGTTTGCATGGCTATGCAGGATAGGAGGGAGAATAAAGGAATAAAACACTCCTTTATTGCTAATACCCAGGGGAGCTGTAAGAGGCAAATAAAAGGAATAACCAAGATAGGGAATCTTGCACTGTGTGACCCAGTTGCACCAGCATGTAAGAGCTCAGGCACTGAAAGGGAAAGCCAGGAGACTGATTGTCTCTTTGAGCCACAATTTGCCTGTCCGTTTACTTTAAGGCAATGCAAAAATATGCTTGGCTTTGTTCAGGGCTCAGTAGTAGTCAAGACCCTGCAGTAATTATTTCTGTGAAAAGTGGTTGATTTCTATGTGTAGTATTGGTATTTCTTTGAACAACTAAGTTAATACCGTTGTGTTATCATTCATAATTAAGTATGATTCTTTTGGTTGCCTTCAACAATTAAACCCAATACATAAAGCTCATTCCCTTCCATGCAGCACTCAGAGATTGGATCCATTTCCTGTCATGTCTTTCTCTTTTACTGCAAACAGTTCAAGCTTCGGCAGAGTCTCAGCTTTGCAGATGAACGAATTACTTCCATCACCATGAAATGTGATGAAGGTACCTCAAGCTAAAATGCAGACTTGTCAGCACACTATGTATCAGATTATGTATAGAGCAAATTATAGACGCAATTAACAACAAAAAAATACTAGTTTTAATTGGCTACATAAAGGAGGAAGAGAATTCTTGAGATATATAATACAGTCCTTTCTTTAAAGTAGAGCACTTAGCTAAAATTTGGTGCCTAAGAGTTAAAAATGGTGATAAAGCATCTTACCCAATCCCTAATCATAGTAGTAATCTGACCCAGCTCACTTAGATCGTTAAATTCTTAAACTTATTACTTTACTTTTTCTCATGTCCAGGTTCTCTCTGTTCCTCTGACAGTATTTTTCTTCTCTCAAGGAGGGAGACAGCGGTGTCTGTATGTACACAGAGCTTTAATTGTGCAATACCCAATGAAAAATAACTGTCCGTACTACTGAAATTCTTAAGTGATGTTAGGAGGACCTGTTTCCTTTTTTGGAAGGTCTCATGGTTTGTCTGGAATCTACCTTAGTTTCAGCTGACCTTTAAGGAGCATAGCTGTCTCTTACAAGTTTATGGAAGTTACTAGTGGTGAGGCCCACCAATTTTCATTGTATTTAATGAAATCTCACCATCTAACAATATACAGAATGTTTAAAAAATCATTAATTAAATTAATAAATTCCAAAATCACAGGTTGCTATTACTTTTGCATCATCCTCCACCCACTGTATTATTGTTTCATATAATCAATAATGTCATCATGTGTTAGCATTGACGCCTTTCATTTCAACTCCCACTAATGACGGCTTTTAAATCTCCCCTGGATCCAGTGGGATGTGACATGCCTCGGAGTTGGTGGAAACAGTACCCTACAATGTATCCACTCGAACTGATACTCTAGAAGGCTTCCTCATATGATGTTCTTGTGTTGTGATTATTGCAATGGTTGCTCCAATCCTGATGGGACTTCTAAATGAACTCTAAGGCACACTGTCATAATAATAAAAAAAAATGTAGTGACTTTCATAAAGTCACAACATTCCTTAGGCAAAACACTAAGTCACTTGAAGCAGAAAATACCTGATCTGCATCTAAACTGTAGCTGTGTTCTGAATTTCTGGTTAGAAAACATAATATATTAATGCCCTGCAACTTGCACTGTGCTCACTTTAAAATTTATATTAAGTAGATTGTTACATTATGGTAATGTACTAAATTACCTAAAGCAAAGTAATACAATGATTAACTGACCATAAACACTGGTTTATGGTCAGTTTATAAAGTATTACAAAGATTAACATTATGCATTTTCATATCAGAAGAAAATTGCAGGATGAAATATCTCTGGATTGACTTGATGCTATTAAGAATAATAAAACAGTGGTATAACTCACAACAGTCTCAAGTTACAGCTTGCAACTAAACTTTGGTTTAAATCATCTTTGAAACCAGCAGAGATATTCATCGTTTTAAAAAATGCCCAAAGCTTTCCAAGCATAGAATAATAGTTTCCAGTATATGTTTTCTAATATATAATGTATTACCTTTTTTTTGCCTCTTTGTTATTCAGCATATCATGTCAGATTCTGACCTGGCATAGCTGCTCTGATATCAGAAGCATTTTACCGCCTTAGCCAAGACAAATAGGGATCTCTCTTTATCAGGTTACAGTATTTGTCCTAAAAAGCTATAAACAATCAAAGTTCAATGCTTTTTGAGTTAAATTAATTTAATCATGCATAGGTAAAAGTGCTGTTCACCTGTAGTTCCGGGGTTTCATCTGGTCTGCCTGTGAGTTTAACCCTAGCAGCCCTGTGGGTTGTGGCAGACAGCACACTGAGGCAGCCGAGCTCCTCGCAGTGAGGAAGGCTCAGTGCAGACAGCTGCAGGAACCAGAGCATGGCCAGCAGCTCCAGGGAGGTGATCATCCCCCCTGCTCAGTCCTAGTGCAGGTTTGCCCATAGTCCAGTTTTGGGCTTACTGATGCAAAAGAGCTACTTAGAAGCTGCAGAGTGCAGAGGAGGGAAACCATGGTTTGGAGGGAGCTGGAGTACTTGACATGCACGTTAAAGCTGCGGAAATTGGGTCTGAAGGCTGATAGGGTATCTGTTTGCCTCAAGGGGAGTTACAGAAAATGCAAACAGATGCTTCACATGGGTGCACAGTGAAAGGAAAGAAGTTGCAGTCACAATTTACAGAAAGAAAATTACAATTGGACTTAAGGAAAAAAAACAATGCACAAAGGGAATGAAAAAGCCCTGGGACAGGTGGTTCTAGAACTGTGGGAAACTGTCCTTGGAGATTTTTCAAAACTTGGTTGGACAGGTCCCTGGGTGACATGATCCAGTTTGAGATTAACCCTGATCCAAGCAGAAGGCTGGACCAGATGGCCTCCAAAATCTCCCTATAACCTAAATTTTTAGATGATCCTATGATTCTCCTTCTGTGTTCCTTCAGCCTTAAAAAATGCCCTTGGCTACTACTGCACTAAGATTTCAATATCCTAAAGGTTAAACCCAAAAGTTAAATTCATTTTACTTCAGTATAATAAACCTTAACTTGTAAAGAACCTTTTGAAATACAAAAATCTTAAATTAAAATCTGCTTTCTTCCTTTTCAGGAACTTCTGGAATCTGATAAACTCAAATGAACTCAGAACACTTTTTCAGGTTTTTCTGTGCAATTACGAGGTCTAGAAATAACTCTCAGAAAATAATCAGTTACTACAATGTAAAATTTACTAGAACTAGTGAATGAAATTTCTTATATTCTTATATTTATCTGGATCATTTCCCTGATGTAATCCACAGTTATGTGCAGCAACATGAAAGACAGGATGTTAAAAAACTGAAAACAAGGCAGGACTGCCTCTCATAATGATACATTCAGGTGGTTTCAATCTTTTATGAAATTTTAGCCTAAAATAATTTTGGCAAAGTTGCATCTGAAAGCGCTTATTTTCCTCCATTACTATCTATACAAATAATTATATGCTTAAGCTTATACTGATGCCTAAGGGCTACAGTGCTAAAATTGGTTGTAAAGAACTAAAAGACACTTTAAATGCTGGAAAATTTCTCATTGACTGAAATCTTGAGAGAGAACCGATGTTTTTGTTTGCTCCACAGAAATTATTAACGTGGTAACTGAAAGATATATTGAAGATGCTGCACTTATTACTACAGTTGATTCCTAGACATAAAAATATTATATTATATTTATATACACATTTGAAAATAGCATATGTGTTATTTATTCTTTATGGAGTAACATATGAACAGCATCACCTTGTAACAGCTGTAAAAAAAAAAAAATTTAAAAATCCAATATACACCCGCCACTTTTTAGAGTATTTTTGTCTGGCAGCATTCCTATGTCTTTCCACTCATACTGGCAGGAAGGAATAGAAGGTGTCCTCGGACACTGGGGCATTTCATTATTCTTACCCAAAGTTTTCTGTCCAACAATGGTTTGCCACAGAGACACTTCAAAATGCTCATTCACCAAAGCAGGTAATAGTGTTCTCCAGCTCTTCTCAAGAAGTCACTACTTTCCAGACCATTTCCATCAAACACTCTATCTTGATATGCAGTCATTAAAACAACTGTCAGGAATGTTTGTGATCTAATTTGGCTCATTTCATATTTCATACTGGATGACTAAATTATATGGTAAATTTGTGCCTAAAATACTTAAGGCAAAGCTGCATACAGTCCAAGTACAGACACAGGAGAGCAGTAAATAAAGACCAGAATTCACATAGAATATAAGGTAAGAACACTGGTTTTAAGGTGTAAGAACAATGAAACAAATGACAGACAGCTGTCATTGATGCCATGATGATTTTTTGCTTGTTCTTTTATACCCTTTTTATACACTCTTTTATATAGCTTTATATATTCTTAGTGCTTTTAGCCTACATAGTTATAATTTATTAAGTTTGATAACTCCTCTTAGACCTAGTATTTTTTTAAGCTTAGAGACTAAACATTCTAAAAACCCCAGACACCAAGGTCCTCTCCAGAACTCATTCTGTAAACAAAGATAGGCCCATCCAGGGGGAGGGTCCCTCGGATGAGGGGTCCCACCTGAGTCCCTCACTGGGGAATCTTTGATAGATATGCTAATTTCTGCAAGGCCTATAATTGTATACTCATCACATCGGGTGTGGCCATTTTCTTTGGTGGGGACATCGGGGTGCATTTCAGTGTGCATTTCATTGTCCCTAAGGATCCTTAAATAAATACCAAGGTAAAACCCCTTTTCCCCTCTTAACTGTGTTCAGCTCTCTTAATATTAAGACCAGGAAAAGGCATCATGATCAGCACAGCAGACATCTGTGAGCATAAGCACCAAAAGTGGCAAGAAATGGTATTACTAAAAATGGGGGTTAAGAAATTGCTATCCCAATTTAAAGTTGACACAAGAGAAACTAAGAAGGAATATGAGAAGGAAAGCTCTGTTTGAGAGAGAGAATTAAAAAGGCATCAAGAAGAGAGTTCCATCCATCAGTGCCTCTGTCCTAATACATGAGAGTAGATCTTGCCAATGGTGAGTGCAAAGTATGAGCAGGTGGAGGGGAAATTATTGGCTTTCAGGTGAGAAGTTATAAAACCTTATTACTATGCTGACTATTTCCCATCAGTTCAGACTACATTTCTTTGTTCTCATCTAGGAAAAATTTACCCCACACCTGACTGCCTCATCTATAGGCATGAGTGGGTGTCTGAAGGGCTGCACTCATCACATTTTCTTTCAGTTGAGTGGGACAGATTCCCATGGCACTCAAAAGAAAGTTAGGCACAGATATCACACTAGCACCACAGATATAAATCCAGTAATAGCAAAATTTTCAGAATCTGGAAAGGATTCAAACTGCAATTATTCTAACAGTTGATAAGATGTATATCTGAGGACCCTGAGTACAGTGGAGCTACTGTGAAGTTTTAAATTTCAGCCTCCTGGATATTTCCTATGCATTACCTAAAAGATTTAAGTATATCCAGAAAGTAATTTTATTGCAAAAAATTAATGTCATCTCAAGTTTTTGAGAACTATTGCCTTTTAAATTGTTTAAAACTGAAAAGATGGAACTAAGATTTTTACCCCAAAAAAATAAAGGTTTACGAATGTCTTACCTACAAAGCGTGGTAATGTGTCTCCTCTTGTTATGCTGCCATGAACACAGACTTGTGATTTCTCTCTACAGTTTTAACACAGTTCATAATTTACTAGTTTAGTTTAGTTTAGTTTAGTTTAGTTTAGTTTAGAAAATACATTTGTGTGGTTACAGCATGCACCATTAAGTATTGGAGAGCCTTGATAAAGCTGAAAAAAAAATGTTCTAAGCTTTCTTTCTGGCTTAGACTTCAGACGTGTCATGTCACTGGCTCTGAAATTTGTCTGGCAACAGAATGATGATGCATGCACAGAGGTTCATTCCCTAGGGTACACCAGAGAAGCAGATGAATTAGCCCCCACAAGACTTAGTATTTTTAATACTAAAAGCATACACTTTGGTGACAGGTCATTACTTCTGCCATCTCTGTTGTACTGAAATCTAATTTGTTGCCATAGGGAATATTGTCACAACAAAAGTGAGATCATAAGTAAATACTTTATGTTTTGTTCGGTGGCATTTCATGTTGACTTGTAAGGTCTGAGTTTCGCATGTTTTCTCAGTGATTAGGAAAAAACTCTTCTCTAGCTCATGCTTACTTTTCAGAAGCTATTTTAAAACAGATATTTGCAGCCACTTTTTTGGTGGCATGAAGGATAGATACAAAGATGACAGAGCCGAAGTCTTCTGTCAGATGAATGAACAAGGAGAAACGACCACTGCGTGTCATCTCAGAGGTTTGACCGTCGCTGTGCCATTTCAACTAATGGAACAAGAGCTCTGGCTTTCACAACCTGTTGTTCAAAGGAGCAGATTATATGTAGAAAAATATTGCCTTATTCCCTCTGAATGCACTAAATTCATCTTAAATTGAAAGGGGATCTGAGTAATGATGTTTTAATCATTGAAATTAAGAAAGGGCAATACTTAGTGCCTACACTTACTTATGATTTACACAGGTATTGCATGCATTTTAGATTAATACATGCTATTTTATATTTTATGTGCTTCATTAGGCAAAATTTCAACAAGTAGAATATGGCAAAATTATCCATGGTATAAGCAGATACAACTAAACTCAAGACACTGGAGAGCCTGCATGAGTTTTGCTTGGAAAGTTGTCATGACATAACATTTACATTTACAGAGAATTTTTCTGTGGAAATGCAGTTTCCTGGAGGCTTCCTAGTAGCACCAGGTTAATGACTAATTTTAAATTTCTTTATATTATTTTTTTTTCAGGATTAATTCAGCTGTGGTTTTGCCTAGCCAAGTCTTATACTCTATCTCCTCTCCTTTCCTGAAAAAAGAAAAGGACTTTGACCATAGTTGAGATCTATAATACTATACTAAAATTTAATTAATTTTAAAGACAGGGGGAGACCAACCACAGGCAGATACGCAGAGTCAAGGTGACTTCCCATCTTGTCTTTCCTTAGCACCATATCCTTAGAAATGGATTTGACCCCATATCAACATGTTTAGAAAGCAAACTTCTTTCTTGATCTACAAAAGCTTTCTTGATCTACAAAAAACTTCTGTACTGAATGTTCTAGACATCTAAATATGGAGACTGTCTCTTACTTAAATAAGGGGAGGCAGGGTATACAATAAGTGTTTGCAAAAGTCAGCTGAGTCTAATGAAGCTGGTATATATGGCTGGCATAAAAAAGTGTGCTAACATCATTCTCCACACAATCAATGCAAAAGAGGAGCAGTGATACACAGGGGTAGTAGTTATGACTCCTATTACCTTCTCTCATAGTCTCTTCTCTACACATACATACCTCCTCGGTCATTTTGTTCTCTCTCCGCACTCAAAATCCCTCACTACTGAATGCTGTGGAGCTAAGTACTGTGCTATCAAGGTCTGGCATTGTTTCATGTTTGTCAGGGTGGCTTGGGATTCCATGATTTTCATACCTTTCTAATAAATATCCATGACTTGCAACATTCTGGAGTCCTACGTGAGAGCTGGTGGGCTGGCTGCACGGAGTGAGCCTAATTGCACAAAGTGGAACAAATACAATTTAAGTGCCTAGCTCAGCTGTAAAGTTGAGCTAGGCACTGTTTGGGAGGTTAATAGAGAGGAGGAGCTCAGCCTGACAAAGGCGCCCACTAGCCTGGCTGACTTGAGCTGAAGGACTGCACATGACTGCACACAGTGGAACAAATTTCATTACAAGCTTCACGACCAACATTTTTAAAAGCTTAGTGGAATGGGTCAAGTTCACAAGAATAATTTGGTTACTACAAAAACATATCCATGACAATTGACACTTTTTATGCAATCAGAGTATTTCTGTGCTTTAAATTCCCAGCCCTGCTATGACATAATTGTCCAGGTTCACTCAAATGCTTACTGTGTTTGACCAAAGCATCTAATTAGATAGTCTGATGACTGACTCTATTCCTACAGTTTCAACATTCAAAAATTGCTTTCTGTGGGCCACCAGAAATGGTAAAGGGAGAAAAAAGCCTTTATTTTGAATGTACTGAAGGAATTTGTGGTGGATTTGAAAGGAAAATCTGCAACCAATATTCTCCACTGCTTTTGAAATTAAAATAGTGGAAGATGAAACTCAAATATGATATATATGTAGGAGCACATGTATGTATGTATACGTGTGTCTACATCTCTCTATATAAATCCGTGCTTCTTTGCTAATTATTTTCTTTTTCAATTGGTTTCTACTGAAATATAAAAGGTTAGGCCAAGTGATGTTAAACCCTTTTGAATCAGATTCCATCACTTTTCTTCTCTTAATAAATATTTTTTTGACATGTAAGTGCAATTGCCCTGTGAGTTTCCTCTTTCAGTAACTGCCTAATCAAGAACATACTCTGGTTTATGGAACATGAAAGACCTCAGAACAGCTTATCTTGCATATCACAGTGAGTTCAGTACTACTGGTCATTGTTTTAAAAAATCATAATAGATAAAAGAGATACAAGGCAAAACCCCAAATATTATAGTAATGCAGGCTATTTCTTTTGCATTCAAAAACCTTCTTCCAAGCTTTGCTCTGATATAGATTATATATAAAGCACACTGACTTTGTAGTATTAAAGGATGACAGGCAGGAAATATTTTCTCTGAAAATGCCATATTAAACAGAACAAGTATGTTTCTCTGAAATTATTTATGTAATCATTTCTCATATCACTTCAGTTTTCTTAAAGATGCTAATATGCTCTTTTTTACATAACTTTTCAATAAAGAAAATAAAAGACAAGGAAATGTTGTATCTGTGCAAAAGCATGTATGCAGAAACTTGGTGAAAAGACTTCAAGCATTTTCAAAGAGTGAGATTTTTTAATTTATCTAAATTACCTAGTGTGTAACACTAATATTTCTGGGAGGCATGGAAATTTAATTACCCCCTTCTACAGAATAAGAGCTGAGGTACCAGCCTGAGGTTGGCAAGTGGTTACTATCATGACTAACTGTATTAAAATCAATGACGTTAGTTGTGCACGAAACTGCTCACTGAGCTGAATAAAAGATTTCACATTCTGACTCCAAGAGACAAAGTGGTTTGCCCAAGGTCTATAGTCTGGGACTCAAAAACCACTTAAGCTTGTCCTTAATTTGTAGCACATGTTTAAGTGTTTTTCGGCAGCAGAAATAAATAGAGAATTATCGACAGAATTTAAATCTTGGTCTCTCAAGCACCAGGTCATTTCCTTAATCATAAGAACACCTTCACTATATGTGATAAATGTTAATGGGAATTGAGTATGTCTTATGTCTTCATATTTGCTGATTTTTGTTTTGTTTTAGAAATCTGACTGCAAGGGAATAAATCCTATAAGCATCTTATTTTTTATGGGAAGATATCTTGGCTGAAGTATGAAAAGAGAGCAGAAACAAGGTAGGACACACAAATCCCTAAAAATGAGAAGATGGAAAGATTGCTCTTACCCCAGCAGCATAATTCATACAGAGTAATTCATAATCAGGCCTGTCTTCTTTGTTAATACTGTGTCATGGCGGGTTTGTACAGGAAGCTGGCAATACAGCAGGTATCATCAATTTCTTGAAATGTGTTCACAGTGCACATCTGGAATTCAATATATTTTTTGTGGTTCCAGGAGTAAAATTTTCTAGACTTGCTCTCCTACAGGCAAAATAGTCTTTGGGTATGGAAGATGCAGAGAAAAACAGTCAAGAACAATTTCATACAACGTGTACATCTTATTTGTGTATGTGAACCAAGAATGGGATACCTCCTCTTCTACAAACACCTGGCTCAATATTGATTAACCTAACTTTTCACTTAGTATATACCAATCTGTAAATATAGTCTAAAACTCAGTTCCACAGGAGTATAACTGATATGGGATAACACACTCTGGGAAAGGGGAAGAAGGAGATATGCTGTACCAATGAAAATGTATGAAGGATAGTTCCCTGATGTGAACACCAGATCTCCCCATCTGGTGATCAGCTCCTGCCTTAGGGATTCTTAGGGATGCATAAAGGTCTGATCTATTAGCATTTTAAAATTTGTTTTCTTATAATGTGTTTTCTGAAGCTCATACTAAAAGACTTACAGATTTATAAAGAGATGTTTACTTGCTATTCAAGATAAATTGTATTTTGATCTAGATATCCAGGAGAATATGAAACACAGTGGAGGTTGTTCCCAGGGAGTTGCTTGCTACACTTTGAAGGTGTATTGGAGTAAAAACACATACTAAAAAGCATCTACTATAGTATAAATATTATGTTGCAAGCATCTGGCTCTGGAAATCTACTATACTGTACAGGCCAGAGTCCTTCCTGCTGAACTGAGGTACCAGCAAAGCAACTCTTGGAGCCCTGGCATAACTGCCACATTTCACATAGCAAAGAAAAATTGATCTGTGATATACAATAATACTAAAAATAATAAAAATACTTCATGTACTTTATTTTCCAGATCATTAAACTCCCTCTCGTTGCATTTTATGTGTACCAGAGACCGTGAGCTTAAGCCTGAGATTTTCTGCTAGGAATTATGGCTGGGACGTTGGGGAGTTTTGGTGGTTAAGGAGAACTCCCAGGAGCTGCACACAGACTATAATGGGTCTTTTGCACACACCCTATGCAAGAGGTACAAATGCTACTGCAGCCACTTGTATTCACAAAACTCTGGATGGAATGTTTGCTTGAAGAGGAGAGGAAGAAGGGAAAAATTGGTATTGGAGTAGCTCAGCTGTACATTGTCTCCCATTAGCATGTAGGAATTTATCTTTGTGGCACAGAGAGTAGCTGGCCAGTGACTAACCATGCAGGACTGTTCTGTAAATGGAAGTGCTTCAGGAAGTACAGTTCACTCCAGGACCACTGTTTATTGCTGCATATGCTGCATCATATGTAGTGAGGAACCAGGGTCATGGTAATTTATTTCTTGAAAAAAGACAAGGATGGCTCCCACAGACAGTGAAATTGTTTGCTGTTACACTGTCCTTTTTTACTTTACTCAGGTGAGGCACTGCTTCAATAATAGACTTCATCCATCTATGCCTTTCTAGAAGGCATAGAATTTGTAGAATTTGTGAATGACTTCATCACTCAGTCTGCACACTGCATGTAAAACCTTCCCTATGGTGTAGTCTACTATAAACAAAAAACTATCATAACTCTTCTAAAAAACCTAGAGACTCATGCCCAGAAAACATTCTTTCATCCATCCTTTGGGGACAGAGACACTTGGATAATGCATACGCCTTGCGTGCATTTCTCTCCCTAAATGCAGCAGCTGGAATGACACCGTCTTTGTAGATAAAGTTGATGTTTTAATTTTTTTACCCTGAAGGACAATATATAATGTGAGTTTTCAATTTTCATTAACTATGGCTCAGGTTGCTATAGGCTAAGCTCTTAGCTATGAATTAAAGTAAAGCAAAGAAACTCTATAGAGGAGTATTTCAGCTAAATGCCAGCTTTGGTGTTTTGTGGCAATGCTAAGCTTGAATGGGACTGCAGTAATTATGTTTCTCTCCTGCTCTTCTAATAGTAAATTCACGAGGAAGATGTACTTTTTTTCTCCCTGTTCTCAGTCCCATGCCCCCAGGTAGATAGGATGCTGATGTATCTTAACTGAAAATGTAAAATATCAGAATTAATAGATTTAAGATAAATAGGATGACACTCAGAAAGAAAAGCTAAAGCAGAATATATAAGATGGGAGAAGAATAATTCCAAACAACAGAGTTAGAATAGCCTCTAGAACAAATGTTACTTTGGTGACTTTACATAGCTCCAATACTAGAAAACATACTGAACATATTGAGGCAAGAGACAGAGTCTCTAAAACAGACAGAGTCTTTCCTACTCCAAAATTGAATACTGATGCCTCTGCTGAATTGACTTCTGAGCCTGTCCTTGAATGATATACTAGTCACAGGCTTGGTTGCACCACTTTTCAAAATTAAGTAGTTAACACTGTTTTCTGGCAAAGTTTTATTAGACACCAGCATAAACTTTCAAATTATTGGAAAGATGATATTAAATATTGCCAAATCAGAAAGTCTTAATACATATGTTTAGGATGTCATCTGACAACTACTGTGCTTGCTCTTTAGGTCAACTGATTATACAATAAGGAGCTTTATTAATAAGCGTACAGTGCTTAGAAAAATGAAGACCATGGTTTCCATCCATTCTCCTAAAAACTAATTTTAGGTATGTTGAACAGATTTCATGGGCTGAAAGAAGACTTTAGGCAAGTCTTCAAGCCATCAATAGTCCTCACACAGCTTGTTAAAGTAGAACTGACTAGTTTTTATTTGCAACCTAGTTGCAGATATATGTTGTAGATATTATGACATCAGTGTTTGTGTAATGTGGAAACACATAGAAACAAGTTTATTTTCCCTATTTCTGTTTCTTCCTCAAAACTGGGAAAAGGGGAAGTCTCCCATCTTGGAACACAAAAGAGTTTGCAGAACAGCTTGGCAGTATGAAGAAATTAGCTCTTTAAACCAGAGAACTGATCTTTAGGCAATATCATGTTATATAATCTCTCTTTACTGATTATGTTAACAAAGCAGTTGTATGATATAGCAAGTGTAACGCTGCTTTTTCTTTGTCAAGCCACTACATTATGTCTTACATGGAGAATGAAAAGGAAATTATGCAGCTCATGCTCATCCAGTCTTGTATTCAATACAAAATTTATGCAGAGAACCTAAGACGTAAATAAAATTAATTCTTTTTCTTTATTCCTTTGGGTTTGAAACATTTATTTCCTTAATGCTTTGAGACATCTCTATGCTGACAGGGGAACTAAACTGTAAGCTACCATCAGTGATCAAAATACTGATATAAACTGAACGTATATTTAAAACAGAGACAATGGACATATTTAATGTTAAAATAAATCTACAAACTAGCTTACTGTCACATACATAAAGCTATTCCTAAGCTTCAAAGATTTCAAATATAATGTTTAATGGTGATCTACGTTGATCAAAATACAAGTTACCATTTGTTAGTCTTTCATCCCAGTGTCAATCTAAACTGTATATACTTGACGACTTGCTATGGCAAGGCTTCTTTTGGAGTGAGTGGAACTCCCAGTTATTGTTCATACTCTCACAATCTGGTTCAAAGGGCTCAGAGTCACATTTCAGCTTGTCCATGAGAATGCTCAGTACTTCTCCTGTCAGTCCACAGCAAAGGGAAGGTGAGATAACAGAAATCAAATCTTTTCCAAATACTGTTCTCCTATGCCTGCCCTACAGAGGTGCTCTGTTGAGCCCTTGGTGTTACAGCAGTTCAAAGTCCTTTGCTTCCGCTGTGTCGTAAGTATTCACTGGAAGGGCTGGAATTGCCACTCAGGGCTGCTGAAGGGTACCGAGCTAGCTCTGATTTATTACAAGGCTTTCAAAAAGCATGTTAAAATTCGCTTGCTGAATGTTCAGCTTCTTTTCTTGTTGAAAAGCAGAAGCTGTAATCATAAATAATAGTACCTTAATCTATTAGTGGTCTTACTAACAGTTGCATAGAACACTTAATAATGAAATAACATTTTAAGCTATAAATACTAAATCAAGATGGAAACAGATTGTCTTATACTTCAATATAAATTGCAGATACAATACAACCTAAAATTCAAGCTGAGATTTAAGATGATTCCCAGATACTTAAATTCCAAGGCATAATTTAATATGGGTTTAGCTAAAGTACTGATGTTTAATTGCTCCTTACAAGAGCTCTTTCAACAGAAGACTTGATTATGCCTAAACCAGGCCAGAATGATATTAAAATCATGCTGCAGAGCAATATAAATTTGACCTATCACTGATGCAGTTCCATAAAGAACGGCACCATCTTCATGGAGAACCATTTATTTATATTTTATTTCTATTGCATACAAACTTGATAGCTTCAAGGAAATACGCTCTCAGAAAGACCAGCTGATATACTGAAAGCCTGAGAATTTGTTTAATCAATGTGTTTTCCTTGTAGTTAGATAACATGAAAATGAGCAACCTTGAATATCTGTTATTCAGATAGTCCCTTTCAACAAAACTTTGCAACATTCAGTTATATTTTGGTATGTTTGAGCTGGGTCAAGGTAGTAATCACAACTCAGCAATAAGCAGGGTCTGAGTGGATTTCAGGAGATCATAAACTGCAACCCATTTCTTTGGACAGAAAGGACTATTACCTTCAACATTCAAAAAGAGTGGGGATTAACCTGCTACCACCACATCCCCAGGAATCCTGCGTGGATTTATCATCCTTACTGGACACTTGGAAAAACCTGTTTAAACTAAGTATTTCTTGTTGAAGTTTAAACCTACTTCTTGTCCAATCTTCCCTAAGGGTAAATTATTTTCTTCCCTAAGGATAAACTATTTTCTTTCCTGAATCAGTTTGAAAATTTTTGCCACCGTCTCATTCTCCCCAGACTTTTCTAGACCAAAGAACTCCATTTTTTCACTCTTTTATTTTTCAGCTTCTATCCAGCTTGCCTGGACTTGTTTGGACCCCCTATCAATTTGAATCCTACTGCAAATGGGTAAAGCTGAAGTTCTGTCAATTCCAGCCATGGTGGACAGTCTGCTTCACATATTCTGCATACCAGATACAACTCAACATACAGCCTGGTGTGTTCTTTTCCTTTTTCAAAAGAAGGATACTGTTGACTAATGCTGAGTGCGTTGCTCCCAGATCTTTTTCGGAACTGTTACGGAACAAGTTCCTCATCCTCTCTTTGCACTGTTGATTATTTTAGCCCAACAGCACTATTTTGCAGTTGGTTTCGATTAATTGCTTATATTTTGGTTTTCCAAGCTGCTTCCTCATTTGTCAAGATTGCTTTGGTTTGTAACCCTGTACCCCAGCAAACTCACTGCTACACACCATGGTGCCACGAGTAAAGGTCAACTGTACGCTCTGGTCCTTTACCCAGGCTATTAATGAAAACATTGAACACATTCATAACCAAAACAGACCTTTGAGGAACCAATCCTTTACATGTCTTCACCAAACCTGACAACTACTCTCTCAGCATATTTATCATTCAGTTTTACAACTGTCCTCTATTAATTAAATAAATTTTGGTATCTTGTCTAAATAATATACAAAACAGTGTCGAAAAACCTTACAAAAGTTATCTACTGCTATGCTCTATTTGTGTAGCCCATTACCACAAAGAGGAATATAGGAATTATAAAAATAGCAATTGAAAATTAAATAGCCTATGAAATATCAAAATTCACTTATTTATTGTAAGGCTCTCTTTTCTCCCCCTTCCCATTCCTGGCTATTTTACAAGGCAATTTCACCCTTTTTTTTAAAATATATTACTTCCGCCTTAAAATGATACAATTTTTCCTACATGACAACAGGACAGAAAGAGGCCTAAGGTTAGAGTGCTTTACTCTGGTCCATGGAGCGACTTTCACAGAATGACTGAACTCAGTGTCTAGGGAAACACACGAGTGGCCCAAGCAGGAGATTCCAGGTATACCTAAGTCTGTTCTGTAATGTACAGCCATTTTGGATGCTGTAGGATTAGAGGACCTTGCTGATATACAGGAGAACACATAGGATCCAAAAGAAAACATTTTTTTATATGTCAACAGGCTTCCAGAACCTGCTCCCAATGGCCTTCAGGTCATAAACAATTAGGATCCTTAGGCTTTCTGGTCATAAAATGAAGATCTTTTTTTACACCCTGAACCCCACTTTGTCTTGAAAATGAGTAACTGGGACAGGTTTGCAACCAGAGGCTATCCCCTGTTTATGCACACGGTCTGCTCCATGTCTTCCAGGGGATGGACGGAGGCACACATCACTCAGCCAAGCGATAGGATGGGGACTGAACGTACAGCTTGCAAAGACTTCTAGATATAGAGCACCTTTCATTCCTTTTCTCCTGCCCAAGGAAACGAGACTATGTCAGGTATGGAATATGATGAAGAAGACAGGATAAGAGAGGCCCTGAGAAGCCACACACCCCAGAAAGGGACAAAACTCAAGCAAGCTAATAGAATACCCACAGCAAGTTCCATCTTCAGACAGTGCCTAGACTCACCTCAGCTGGAGCCAAAGCCATCCTTTTAATCCTTCCTAATCCGAACATCATAGTGCTTCCCCAGGCAACAAAAATCTACTTTTATTAACAATTATCATGGTCCTGTACTTATCTGGAATTGATGCCATAGGCAAATCATTCCATTACTAACCCTGTGAAACCAAAGTAAGAACCTGAAATCTCACTATGCAAAGGATCCAAAGGACAAAAGCCATCAGTTCATGGTAGAATTCTGCCTAAGAAGGAGTTTTGGGCTCCAGAAAGAAGAGCTCTATGCAAAATCTCCCAGGTATGGAAGACTGAAAAAAACCAAAACACAAACAAACAAACAACTCCCCCAATAAAACCAAAACAACAACAACAACAACAACAACAGGACCCAGCAAAACAAACAAACAAAAAGAATAGGAGATTTTAAAGTTGCTATTTATCTCCATGCAGTGTAATTATACAGTATAACAGAAAAAAAAAAAACTTGGGATGGACATTATCTCCCAACCTGGGAGGTTGTTTCATAACTTTCCAATTTCTTAAAAATATTGAGAAAAGTATCAAATCAAAAGGATTTTTCCCCCTAGCCATGTATCATTTGGAGGAATATTCTGCAGCAGACTGTGACTTCTGACCTGAATCCAGCAGAAAATCAGCAAGTCCATAAAGATGAACCTGGACACATCCAGTCTGAAAACAAGATCAAAGTCAGGGCTGCAGAGTTGGTTTCTTAATTAAGGCAATTTGAGTAAAAATAACGAAGGCGGAAGTCACATTTCTGCAAAAGCAATTTGGCAGAAGGGCTAGCCCTCTTCTTTGCAGTACTTCAGATGAAAAAGGAAGACGCTATTAGTTGCTTTCTTTGTTAAGTGTTTGAATTGAAACCTTGGTGCCACTCGTTTACTATTTGCCAGTAGCGCTGAGTGAGTAATTCTCTGCCTGTAATTTCTTCGACTAAATTAGCCTCTTTTTCTTCTCATGGAATATCCATCAGCAGATCATGATTTTCTCATTTAAACGTACTCAACAAATATGTCTGAATTTTACCCTGCAAACAGATTGCAAATATTTGAAATTCAAGCTGCATCATTTATTTAGGATTGGTAAATCAGGTCACACTGTTTGTTCTCTCTGGCTGAAGTAGTGTGAGGAACACTGCTTCTTGTGCACACAGTTGTGTTTTCCTCTTCAAAATCAGACTTCTATAAATGCTCATGGGAAACAAAATTTGCATTATTGCTTTTTATACACCTTTCTGCTAAAAGTAAATCTCGATTGTTCTTTCACTAAGAAGCAAATTTGAACAGATTCTGTGTGACTATGGGTAAAGAGAATTAATTTAAGAACTGTAATGATTACTTGTGGATATTTTTTCTATTATTCATGCTGTGTTTGTTTATTTACAAAGAATAAATTAGATAAAAAAGGCCTTCAGTCCTTAAAACATCCTTACAAAAGACAAAAAAATACCAAAATAACAAAAAGATAAAAAAAAAAATATTTCTAGTATTCCAAGAGGGGAATGCTGAATCATACAGCAAATTTGGCAAAAGAAGAAAAACAGGAAAATCAGATCACTCCATTTTGCACCATTAATCAAAAAACACATTTTAAACAAGCCAGGAATAAGCTCCAATCTACAGTTTTTGTTTTCTTTCCACAGAGCAACAGGATTCTGGTTAAGGAGGTTCCTTGTGGACCATAATTGCTACGCTGTTTGCAAATGTTGGTATAATTTGGAAGTGTAAAATTATTGTCACATGATGGTTCCATGGATTCAGCTAGTCCACTGTTGGATGGAGAACAAACAAAAAGAATAAAAGAATATTCCAAAATGTGGTCATTTATTTTTACAGGGGCGTAATTATAATAAATATAAGCATGCATTTTCTCTCTAAGTATTTTGATAGTTTAGAGAAACAGATTTTCTGGGAGAGAACTGAGGAGGAAAAGAGTGATTATACACAGATAGTGAATGGCATCATGGGAAAGCCCATAAATAAGTAAAATAAGCACGAACACACACAGGGAAGCTGTCCTAGTTCCCAGCTTCTCAGATGTCTCTTTCCTACAGGCCTTCTCTCCCTCTTTACTCCTCCTGACCAAGGTCAGCTCCCTCCTTTCCCTTTAAAGCAGCCATTGCTTGGCCATCTGACAGATCAGCCTAACCAGGATTTTAAATAAGCAAAGGCAAACCTGACACCTCTCCCTTATAGACATGAGGGCAGACAGACTCTCCAGTAACTGTGCCAGGCACATAAAACCCGTATAGAATATGTACTTTTCAAAATTACAGTCATCAAGAACAGTTGGTTTGCTCTACCAAAATGATGACCTGATGTAGATGCCCACGATATGATAGAATGCACTAAGGGTATACATTTCAGTGCCCTTCACACTGAATTCCATGGGTCAAAAAAAATTCAAGTAAAAAATTATAGTTCTTAACTCGTTCTTAGGCAAAAATCTGTCCCATCCCTCAGACATGAACAATCTTTGACTTGATGTCATTCAGGCTCTGTGCAGCTTAAGTCGCTCATCCAGAAAGAGACCATTTCATGGCCTTTGTCTTTCAGTATTTTTATTTAAAAGTTGCTATTTAGCTGTTGACACATATTATATTTCAAAACTGTCCCATTCTGAAGAACCAAAACTGTCCCAACTCCAGAAGCACCAACACAAATATTGAAAAAACCTCCCCCCATTCAACATCAAATCAATTATCTAAATGTAAGTACTTTAATGAACACTATCTGAAACAGGGGTCCAGAATAACATATAGGTTAATAAAAATAATAATAATAAAAACCACAATATTTTTGGAAGTTATCTAAATAGCACAGCTTTGTTCCTAAAATAAATCAATAAATAAATAAATATATTAAATGAGATGTCAGGTTTCTATCTGCCTATAAGATTAAAAAAAAAAATCTACAGAACTGCAAATAAAGACACAGAAAGTCATGATGGAAACATATATACATATATATATTTACATATATATATATATATATATATATAAACGCATCTATATCTATAGATATATATCTACATCTATATCTATCTATCTATACATATCTCTGTCTATCTCAGCATTTCTGGCTTTCACATGTTTTTGCATAATGATAGGGCTAATATAACCTAACAAATCCTAAACTGTTTTCACGAGGAGTGGAAAAAAGATGTGTAAAAGTATGCTCTGTCTTGCTTCCTTCTGTTCACAATGTATCTAAATACAACAAATGGTGTTCTTGCTCTTTCTGTCTGTTTCTCAATCTGTTTGGAAAGTAGCCATCATTCTGCAGCCAACCATAATATTTGACACTTCCTGACATCATGAAAGCCACCATCTGTCTATCATTGAAGTCCTGTACTTTTTAAAGACTGCTTGGCCTGATCTTTAATGAAGCTTTACTGTGAATGCACAGATCAGTTTAGATAGAAAACTGGGGAAGTCTGACAAAAAGGCTGTGCAAAATCATGTTTTAGTTAGATTCAGACACAAAACAAAAGGGATATCAAGACCTTGTTGCAGTTACCAAAGAAAAAGTTCAGTTCACCTTCAGTAAGCCCAAGGTCCAAATTCATCATGGAGTGTTTGGAGCATAAAACTGAATTCAGACAAATATTCAAAATTATCCAAAAAGTGGTTTCCTTCCTTCATCTAACTACTGTTTTGAAAGATAAATATAGATGCACTTCCAGCATTTGTAAGAGGCATAAAGAATAGAATATGCTATTCATTGGAAATCATCATGCGATTTTATATTTAGGTATTATGACTATTTTAAAACATCAAAAAAGCAGGTTTTCTATGGTTTTGGTTTGATATATGAATTTTAAAGACTCTTAAATACCAAAAAGATAGAAATCTCTGTTTTGTAAATATATGCTAGAAGGAAAGCATAGGCTTTTTTTTTCCCCAGGATATATCTTAACAGGGAAATTTATTCCCTGTGATATTTTAAGGCATGTGTTTCTACCATAATTTTTGCACAAAGCAGTGACTCAAGGTGTAACGGCTCTACTTCCTTTACTTAGAACAGATTTGGATGCAAACCTTTAGAAATCCGACCTGGAAAACCACGACCTTTTAATACCCTATGCTCTGTTTCCTTCATCTAAAAATTAATTCAAGTGTCTCCACACAGCTACAGAGGCAGAATTTCCCATGCAGTCTTCAAATCTGCTATACCCCTACTGATCTACAGCTCCAACACAAACCAATTCATGGATGGAGGGCCAAGACCCTTGTCCCCTTTGGCTACCGTCTCTCCTCTCCTCCTCCTCCACCAGTCTGCCCTCCCCTTTACTGGTATCGAGAATGGAGATGAAGTATTTCCTGTGCTTTTCTCGGCACGGTGCCAGTAAACGTGGCTGGTCCTTCAGCAAACAATTCAGGTCAGGAGAGAGCACTGTGCACAAGCTGTGTGGGAGCTAAGCGCCCTGCAATCACAACCAGCCTCACAGGGGGACTGAAGAAGCAGCATTGAACAGGCCAGAAAGCTGCTTAAGGTCTCAGAAAGAGCTTCTAGAAAAGAGCTGCAGTGCACTTCTCACCACTATTACCTCTGCAAAGCATCGCAGCTAAGGTTGAAATTAATGGGTGTGAGGGCATGAAAGGGAAATGCCTTTCTTCTTGACAATAGATGGCCATTATAATAATTATTATTTTCACTTTGGTAATTATCTCAGAGCCAGCCATAATAATTCCCGAAATAAAAATTGAAATGTGGTCCTGAATTTTGTAGTAAGAAAAAAAAAGGAGCAACATGGCCTGAGTACCTCTCCAAACCCCATTTTCAGCCCCACGCCTATTAATTTGTGCACCCTCCCACCCAATGCCACAGTGCCTGGAGGTTGTCCTCCAGTCTCCTGTCAACATTATTCATCCTGTATTTCCTGCCCCCCGTCATACCATCCCAAGCCACAGCTGTAGGGGTTGGTCTGCACATGCAATAGGTTTGCATGGCAGTGTTTTGGCAGCAGGGAGGCTACAGGGAGTGGCTTCTGTGACAAGCTGGTAGAAGCTTCCCTCATGTCCGACTGAGCCAGTTGGTTCCAACACAGACCCACTGTTGGCCAAGGCTGAGCCCATCACCAGTGGTGGTAGTGCGTCTGCAATAATGTATTCAAGAGAACAGGGGAAAAGAGCTTTTCTGTTGCTTGTTTGGAATATATGGCCACCAGGATTCTCTCTTTCATGCCCTCCCCCTCCTTCTCTTCTTTCCCCATTTCCATGACACTTGGACATCTCAGTCTTTCATTAATTTAACCAAACAGTGCTCCTGTGAGACTGGGAAGTGCTGTTGCCCTGTCTCATGCTACTATACTGATGGCAGAAAGGCAATGAATATGCCCAGCACAGTGTCAACTCTCAGTAGCAGAGCAGGAGTCTGAGCACAGCTTTCCCAAGTCCTAGGCTAATTTCCGCATCACTGGTTCCCATTGAGTCTTCCTGCTCACATGAGTCTTTATTGTTTTATCAACATCTTCAGGTTTACTGCTTTAAAGAACTACATGTTGTGATTTTAATAATCAGGTTTTTTCTGCGGATATTTTTATCCTTTCACAGCTTTATCTGCTACATATTTTTAGGTTCATAAAAATATATTTATAAAAAATGGTACCTTCTAGAAATATTCTCTTGCTTTCCACACAAATATAGAGCATCACAAGTTGATTTGGCTGACTGGAAGATTTCACTAAAAGCAAAAGTGGAGTTGATTTACAGCACAATATGCAACAGAGTGATCATTTGTTGTAAACTAAATATCTTACAAGATACAGGTACAACCTCATGGTGTGGAGAAGGGATGGCTTTATATTACCCAGAACGATAGTGATGTAATCATAGTACCATGACATTCAGTGTTATGGAATTTGCTTCTTCAAGCCCAAAAAAGCATTCAAGGACTGCCTCAGGCATTTTTTAAAATGTTAGCCTGAGGACAGTCCTTATACACCGATTTCATCCAAACCCTGTACTCAAAGAACTTTCTCCTTATGTCTTGTACACTGTAGAGCGAACACAACACTCAGTCTGGATTTTCACCTTTCCTTTGTGAAACACATTGAGTTGACCAATAAATGAGGTGTAACAGTGTTTATCTATCACTGAAATGCAGGAAAGAAAAGTAGTAGCCATTTGAACTGTGTCTTCACAGTAGAAAAAGGGGAGTGAAGAGTAACCATCTCTAGCTGACACTGCAAAGTGGTAACAAAACAGACTTTATCCTTGGCAGCTCTTTTTCTGTCTTTGAGAATGTTACTGGATTCCAAATCAGCAGCACTGATCCAGGGCTCTGTTTTGGACACTCAGTCAATGACACCGACATCAAAATGATCCATATCTTCTCTCTCTACTGGGTAAGAGAGAAGGATGAAAACTACTCCAAATACCAGTGTCAGATACTTTCAAAGATCTTCATGCTCCAGCCTAGGAGTATTCAAGTGCAGAGAAAACAGGGCAGGACTGCAATTCAGCTAAAAGACAAAGTTGAAAAGAACCTGGAAACGGCAAAGGTAAATGTGACTATGTAAGAAAGTAAATAAGTGATCCAGCCACATACGTAGTAAATACCTTCATCCTCTATAATGCCTCATTTCTATTACTCGTCAAAACAACATTTAGGTGGTTCTAAGTTTTCACTTACAAACCAAAAGTGAGATGTGACTGTATACACTGTTTCCACTTACTATGGATTTAAGACAAATGCATTTAAATATGGGTATTAGAGGTTTTAAAAGAGTAAGCTGCCTGAAAAAATGATGCATATTGGTTAAATAAAGAATAAATTATTTGGACTGGCTGTTCTGTTTAAAAAAGTATTTCTCAATATTGATTACAAACTTTGTTTGTTTGGTGTGCCCGAAACCAGGGCAGTCTAATCAGTATCACTTAAAGACTATTTTGTGCCAAAATTTATGAGGACTAACAAAGTTGGTCAAGGCCAAGAACATTTAGGATGACTATAATATATATTTTTGTTATGCCCTTGATCACAAATTTATTTTGAGTTATTCTCCTAAGCACTCTTAACCGTGGGGAAAAACAAAAACCTTAAAAAGGCAAGCCAAACAACCCTTGCTGCAAATAAGGATTGAAAGGTTGATGTATTCAGCCTTTGAATCCGGAGGCAGTGAAAAATTATTGTCGCTTAGTAATGGATGCCGTTCTTTCATTTTAAACAAATTTTAAAGAAAATTGAGAATATAGCTCTGCTGAAATCATACTGCATGCCAGTATTGATAGCAAATTTTCTTGTATAAAGTTCTATATCCTATCTACTACCAGATGCAGCACAAGACTTTTCTGCTGGCATATTTCTCAGATTAAATGAATAATTATAGAGATGAATTGGATGGAAAGTCAGGAGATCTAGGTTAAATCCTACAGCTGCCACCTATTTCTGCATGACCATGTGCTGAATGCTAAAAATCTCATTCCATTTTCTCAAACAGGGATGCTGATATTTCTTTTTCTCTCTGACTATCATGTTTCCTTAGAGTATAAAAACTTCACAGCAAAGACTGCTTCTCCCGTACCAAATAAATCATTGTATCCTTGTTAGGATGTGTTATACACAGATGTAAGATAAAAAATCATGTTCCAGTTCCTAACTCAACATTCATAAACTGGGAAATTGTAGTTAACTCCTGAGAAGGTTGATTTGAATG
Organism: Oriolus oriolus; assembly: GCA_013400235.1. Classification (NCBI taxonomy): domain Eukaryota; kingdom Metazoa; phylum Chordata; class Aves; order Passeriformes; family Corvidae; genus Oriolus; species Oriolus oriolus. The sequence goes on from VXBT01008719.1 coordinate 503,895, forward strand.
AGTGAGAAAGGTTAAAATGACAACACAGTGACTTGGGCTAGTCCTTTTAGGTGGAAATGTGTTGTCTTTACTGTCTGTCACTACACCTCTTATTAGGTGATGAAAAGATCTGTAACATGAAAATATACATCTAGCACCATCTTCATTTATACTTAAAGTTTCAGCTCTAGAAGTCTTTCCTGAGCTAAGGAGAGTAAAGAAAGAACTAAGGAGAGTAAAGAAGGGAGGAGGCCCTATTGAAAGTTAAATTATTTCATGCTAATATCTGAGAACTTTCTGGAGTTCATCCAGTCCCGAACAATTGCTCTTCAGTTTGGCCCTGCAGTCCTACTTCACTGTGGTCAGACAATGAATCAGTTCTTATGCTCTTTCTGCCCATTGTCGGTTTTTCTTCCTTTCTCTGTGTAATTAGACATACTAAAGACTCTTCTATTAGCTCCCTAGAATGGGCTTAAAAGATAATTGACCTGACCCACAAAATGGTGAGGAAATTTTATGTATAACACAGCTATCTTCACTTTGCCTGAACATTCAGCAGGATTTGGAGATGCTGCCAGCCTTGTGCTTCAAAGGATCAGGCCCTTAAAGTGCTCAGTAGTTTGTATTTATGCAACAGAAGCTACATCCTGAGCAAGCTAATCTACTGTATTCCCCATGGAGGCATCCCAGCATCAGCTACATTTGCTATCTCTATTCCTGTTTAAAGGTGTCAGCCTAAATTCAAGCAGCTGTCAGCTACCTAGTGGGCTTGGCTCTTTTCTAGTAGTTAATTGTGCAGACACCATTGATTGGGGTTGTAGGCCAGTTGCACAGGTTCTGCTTTGCAGGAAAACAGAGGAAGAAAGAGAGGAAAATAAACCCATTCATTATATATAAGCCAGACATAACAAATATAACCCCAAAGCTATTTGTAAAATTAGCTAAGCATACATGCCTAATGTGCAGATTATTTTCCATATCTTGATCGTGCTATGGCCAAGATACACTGCAGAAGCAGAAATGAGATGTAAGCAGTTTCTTTTCAATCTTGTTTCTGATTTCAGTTATTTTATTTTATAATTTCCTGAAGAGACAAAAATCTTTCCGAGAAAATCAGATTCATAAAGTTTGCTGGGCAGAAGGGAATATTAGTATGGCCTTTGTAAAACACAAGCCACTTCACCCTGTTAACTCTGTGTCAAACTCAACAGTGTGCTAATGCCTGATCCTGGCAACCACTCCACAAACATCTAATAATTTTCAAAGTCCGAAAATGGAAAGCATACAACACAGAGTGAAAAGAAATCTAGGCTTGTTCCAGAAACTTTCTAAACAGATTTAAGTTATCAGCAGGATACAAAATATTTTAATAATTTTTCCCTGCTAGTGTAGATATGTGAGGCATACTCTCTTTTTGTACACCATGAGTGAAAGCCTTTTATAGGGAAATAAGGGATCCCTCAGCATCTTTACTGAGGTTGTAATCAGTATAGCTTAACAGACTAGCCATTTGGGGTTCTGCTTTCATGCCCTGGCAGAGGTTTGGGTGAAGATTTAAGGTACTGAAGTTTTAAGGATGTTGTTCTGTTAATATGCAGTGCAAACTTTTTACCATTTATTCTTAAAGCCATATCATAGAAACAAGTTTTTTTCTTTTGTTACCTACAGTAAAATAAATATGTACAGACATTTATGTGTCTATGTGTGTAAGAGACTGAAAATAGTTCATGCCTCAAACGTTGATATAAAGTTTTAAAGAAGCTACAGCCATAGAAACCTCCTTGAAGAACTTTGGACTGTAAGTCAAACTGCTGATTAGATAAAAGGAAACCTATTGTTCAGTCACCTCAGGCTGAGGGAAAGGTATGCACCCACAAAAGGCCAAAGCCTCCAGCTGACATCCCAGCTGAGTTTGGGGTGGCGGGGGGAGAGCACAGCTCACAGAAGCCAGGTTTACACAGACTGCCCCCAACTGAGGGGGGGAGGAGGAGGTTTTGGGTGAGTGGCATAACCTCTGGTCAGAGGCAATAAACACCCATCCTCCCTTACACAAACCGGCCCAGCTGTGGCACCCCCAGCCCCACAGGCCACATCCACGGGACTCTCAGGAGAGGGGCTGTGCGCCACAGGACTGCACGTGATGCAACAGACGCAGAGTCTGCTGTGAGAGACTGCCCCCCACCCCAGGGGGACATGCCCGGACATTGCTACCTCATCTGAGCCTGTATACCCATTGGATTCTATGCCTTGTTGGGGGACCTTCACCATCGAGAAGACCAGCTGAAGAGGACCATCAGGACGCCAGTGGGACCCATGGAGCAGTGATAGTATTTTGTCCTGTCTCTGTCCCTCTGTCCCCCCCACACCTTTCCCTATTTCTTCTTTTCTCTCTTTTCCCTTTCTCTCTCTCTCATACCAAACAAAACCCATACTATTGACTGGCATGTGGTCTTGTTTGCACCTTAATTTGGGTTGAGGTATTTCTAAGAACCTTAATAATAACTGGATCTTAACAATGTGCAAATGAAATCCTGACTTAAAATGCTCAGCCATGAAGAATCACAACATTTCTTGCTTTCATAAAGAGAAGTATAGCATACACATTTGACAAAAATTCATTGCAAAGCAATGGAATAACCCTTCAAAATCACTGGCCCTCTGTGGGATGTCACTCTTTTCTCAGAAGTGACTGACTGAGTAGTCAAATACACCTGACATGCTTTGGGGACTTAAATCCAATAGCACTGAAATGGATAAGGCAATGATCTGGATGGTGACTTGAAGAATGGTGGATTTGTTAAATAGATCAAGCTCAGCAACAAGATTCATCTAACTCTTTCTCCCCTCACTTTTACTAATGCTGACTTCCTTAATTTTTCTTCTCTTGTGACCCTTAACATGTTCAGGTGCAATGCCTCCAGCAGGGCCTTAACCTGTGTAATTTTCCACTACCATCACCCATGTATCTTCCACAGAAGGGTACTTCTGACACAGATTTATCAATATCCAGACATCAGTTTCAGAGCATGGTGTTTGCTTCTAGAAAGATGCAGAGGACTTTCAATGTCCAAGAATTTTAGTAAACTGAAATTTTCTATCCTTAAAAGCTGACTAAGCCAAAGGAAAAAGGTGAAACAAGCTTAAAGGATCTGAGAATCCTATTCCTCCCCCATCCCCGTTCTTTTTCATTTCCCCTGGAGAGGAATATGACATTTGTTTTGGAACACACAGAGTCTTTTTGAAAATCTGACTGATTGCATATTGAGCTTTGTGTGCAACCACTTTGATTTGAAAGAAACTGCATTTTCCAAAATAAAGCAAGGAGTGCTGAGAAGGGAGAGACACAGCTGTATGAAGCTCTATGTCCCAGCAGTGGGTGTGTCAGGCCTCCCCCCACCCTACTCCTCCAGATGCTTGTTGCTTAGCTTCTGTGCTTTCAGCACAGAAGAGTTTAGAAGAGTTTCTATCTCATGGTTTCTGACTCTGCCTAGCAACATTTTAAAGATTTTTCTCTGTCTGGAATTTTGTCTGTGAATCATTTCAAAGACCATATTTCTGGTGATACATGCTATCGGGCAGAATTAGCAAAATTTTGCCTGACGCAGGCAAACAATATTTGAGTTAGTTTGTGGCATCAGGAAGAACACCCACAAAGAAAGTGCCACTTTATGAATTGTGTAAACGATCCTTTCCAATCTATAGGCAATTGGCACCTAGGCCTCTTGAGAATGGCGTCCCACCTTTGTGGTGGGCACAGTGCCACCCTAGCAGATGGTCATGAGTGTTGGCATGCTGAGAATCAGTATGTGCATCACGTTTGAGTACAATAGGTCAGCCTCTGATCCAAGTACGTGGGAATGAGAGTGTCTGTGCTGAGCTTTTGTACCAGTGGTTAAAGGAATATACCATCATTAAGCCAGATGAAGGAGAAGATTCATTTTTTCAAAATTAAGTCATGTTCTCTGTAGCTATTTGGGAGCAGCATTTCTGCTGCAGTTCTGTGGCTGCTAAATCACTGATATAAGGCGGAATGCATGCATGCATACATGCACACAGATAGCCCAGCCAGGGAGACACCTTGTTTCAACAAAGATGTATTTTTGCCCTATTTGGTACCCCTGCTGAATGGCTCATCTAGGTACAAAAGCCAGATCCATAGAAGCCAGCATATAATTTGAGCTCAATAGATCCCTAAGAGCACTACAGTATTTGGCATGAAATTTGCATATGGAGTCCTTGAAGGGCCTTTCCCATCCTGGAACCAATGGAGTCTAATTTTGATTCAGTAATGAAAAAAAGCACCTTGCTGACATAACAGAATGGACTTGTTCATGTTCCTTTTTTCAATCACATTTAGAAAGTTGCTGATAACAGTAGGCATGCTTTCTTCACTATCTTCTACCAAAATTGTAAAAATTCTTCCCAAGTAGTATGGAGGCTCAGGCATTTAGACTAAATTGTCCTGTCACAACCACTTTTAGCATAAAATGTGGTAGGAAATGAGATTGCCATTGTCTGTCAATGGCTTCTCTAGCAAAGGGCATGTACTAAGAGCAAGCCAGGAGCATCTGGTTCTCTAGAGAGATGATGACCACTCAGACTCATTGATGTTCTTTGGCCTTATGCATTTGGAACTTCATCACAAGATGCACTGCAATTCATCAAATTTCTTCCCTATGTCACTGAATATTCTGTTTGTGCTTCCAAATGTCACTCTTATTGGAAATGTAGACAGTTTAATCCAAATGGAATAGATACTCCTGTTGTCATCAATTTTAAGTAGATATATTCAAGAGGTTTTTTTTCTGGACAGTGAAAAAAACCACCTATTTTTTACCTAATGTATAATCACTGTACGATATTTTTAAATTAGCTTTATGATGCCATCAGGAAGAACAATTATGAAACTTTTTCACTACCCTACTAGTCATTCCTGAGAAAGAGAGAGACTGACTATAATGAATAAGTGAGCAATTAACATGGAAGAGCCAAAGTTGTAGTTCAGATTTTACCTCACTTGAAATTATTTGAATTATTAAAAATAATCATTAACATCATCAGCTAAAATCAAATAAACGCAAAAGGACTCAAGTCCACTTCCAGTATCTGAACTCTTTGAATCTGTTCCCCGGAGGAAGCTCTGTTAATGAAAATTATCAAAATATTTTAGATTGGGAAGAAGTATATTCTGGATTAAAGCCAACAATAATCAGGTTTTATAACAGCACGCAAATTACATCTTACATAGGTAAATCGGTTGTCCTTGTATCATCAAAAAACCACCAAACTTTGATGGCACACTTTTCAAAGCTACCCATGAGGGTTCAGTAGGTTATCTAAGTTGTTCTCATTTTAATTTTGAAAATTGCTCCTATATCCTCAAATAACCAATAGTAGCTAGATAGGGCTCAGAATCACAGAACCATCAAAGTTTGGAAGAGATCTTAAAAGTCATCTAGTCTAGCCTTCAATCCAGCACCACTATAGTCACCCCGAAATAGTATCTCCAAGTGCCCCATCCAGACACTTGAAGTCTTCCAGACATAGTGACTCCAGCACGCCCCTGGGGGTCTTGTTCCAATGCCTAGCCACTCTTTCAGAGAATTTTGTTCAAAAATCTAATCTGTACTTCCCCTGCTGCAACATTTCTTCTCATCCTTTCACTTGAGACAGGGCAGAAGACCATGACCCCCACCTGGCTACAGCCTCCTTTCACAGAGTTGTAGAGAACAATGAGGTCTCCCCTGAGCCTCATTTTCTCTGGACTAAACAACCCCAGCTCCCTCAGCCCCTCCTCACAGGAGAGGTTTTCTAGACCCTTCACCAGCTCCATTGCCCTTCTCTGGACACACTCACTGTCCTTTCTGAAAACTGACCGCAGAACTCGAGATGCAGCCTCACCAGTGCTGAGTACAGAGGCACAATCCCTGTCCTGGTCCTGCTGGCCACACTATTTTTGATACAGGTCAAGATGCCACTGGTCTTCTTGGCTACCTGGACACACTGCTGGCTCGTATCCAGCTGGCTACCTGCATCTGCTACTCATCCTACTGTGTCTGCTTAGAGCAATAGGAACACAGCTCCTAAGTGGCCTCCCATATTTCTCATAAGAAGGAAAAGAAGAAATCATAGAAGCTAGTCACCATTAACACCTACACTTATTCATCTCTATGGTCTAACAACTTGATTAATAAAAGCTGCATAGGGATTCACAGGGAAGGAGAAGTTTCTGAGTACATTATGCCTGCATTCAATGACAGGGAACTAATTATACTGAAAAAGCCAAGAAACAATTACATAAAGAAATAATTAACATTCCAACTACAACTATTGTTTATAATAATATTACAAATATAAATGTACATATAATTTACAGCCATATATAGTGTAAAATAGTAAAATATTTTATGCCACCATGTAATAATTGGAATGCAAACCCATGCTAAATGGTCTTGTAAAACTAGCAAAATCACTAACTAAAAAAACTAACAAATTATTCAAACCATACTGCAACACTGAAACATCAAATCCTTCCTTGAGAAGCTGAGAAGAGAACTCTTTTTGTGTGTTAATTGTGCAATGGACAGTTTAACAGAATGAAAACTGAAAAGCTTTTACTATATCATTTACTTAAGTCTTGGTATTTCAGATTTTGCACAAGTGAAGAGCTCCATCTGGCCCTTATAGTTTTAGTAGCGCTAACCATGCAATAATTGTTTCATCATTTAAAAATAAGAAGTAAAAGTAGAGTTAGAGGTACCACTACATTTTATCATATCAATGATTTGTTCTTAGTTTTTCAAAAGATGACTGAATCTTAATTAATTTTTAAATAAAAAAAAAAATCATCTCAATTAAATTTTTTAAAGTATCTGCACTAGTTCAATACACAGCTTGAGTTGTTTTCTTGTCTTTTCTCTAATATCTTCCCAGACCCTTGCAAATAATTGTTTTGTTACTTACAATAAGCCAATAGAGCAAGAGATGACTAACCTTACCATGTCTTCTTGGGACAGTAAGTAACACACCTCTCTGTGCCCTCCTATCTCTTGAGAAAGAAAAATAGAGGATGATAAATTCATATGGCTGGACTTCCTGTTACAAATTAAGGCAGAGCTTGGAAACATGGGAGAAGTTCTGACAGTCTCTCTTTAGTGCCCTCAACAAGATTGCGGAGGAAAACATTTTGCTGAAGTGAAAAGAGTAATAGTAATATATTAAAAACCCTATTGTAAAACACTTGGAAAACTACTAGAAAGGCAGACCTCAGACCTAGGCAGCCATTGTGCAACAGAGCTACTTATTTTACAGAATAACAACAAGGAACCTGAAGCTTCTGTGTTAGGAAGGATGATTCTCAAAGATGACTGTGACCACTGTACACCCTCCATAACTACAAAGACAGATTCAGCCTTGGATCAGTTTTCTGTTCATTATTTTACTTTATTATTTTGCAAAGAACCTCTGGATTGAATGAATCAGGCCTTTTCTGCTGTTATTGGTCACCAAAAGAACGATAATAAAACCCTTTTTAAGCTGAGAGTGTAAAACTTGAAATTTTAGCAATGATAAAGGGGTTTTCTTTGTTTTCACAGACAAAGCTGTTATTACTACTTCGTGTATTAAACTAAGTTATACCATATCTCTTGCACATCTGCTTAAGAAACATGTAAATCAGCTTCTTATGTTAAGCTGCATAACAGTCAACATGCTTAGTTTTCTGTGAGAATTATCTACCTTCCATCCTTCCCCAGAACTGGACATCCTTCCTGCATGTCAGTCCTCCAAAGATTTAAAACAGTTAGGACAATGACAGCACAGTAGAATGCATTATCAGAAAACATAGCCAACTTCATTAGTAAACTATTAAGTTAATTAATATATTTGTGTCCCTGGCTAATTTCTTTTTTTTTTTTTTCTCATTAAAGGTAATATCCTACAACCTTCAGTTAAGCACATGACATTGTCATACTAAGTTCCGTAGATGCACCCTGGGGCTATCACATTATGCATGAACAGGCACCCATGAATGACAGCATCTGAGAGAAAGAAAAAGAAGAAATTTAGATGTATTCTCAATGATTGCTGCCAGTAACGTGATAACTGACATGAAGCCTGTGCTGGTTTTGGCTGTAGTAGAGTTAATTTTCTAAATTACAGGATTTATAATCAAGTATATCAAAGAGTCAGCATTTTTTGTCTGTCATGCTTTTCTTACATTTTTCTGCTTCTGAAAGTTCTAATTCTCTTTCAAGTGTTTTTTTTTATAAAGAGTAGCATCAAAAAAGATAACGTGAAATTTGAATTTTTTGATCAGAAGTGTTATTACAAAAATAGTCATTCATGATTCATCTTATCTGCCCTGTATGACTTAGTTAAATCTGTGGAGGATTCCACAATTAAGCATATTGTGCAGCAAACACATCTGACAGATACAGAGATATCTTTATGCAGCTTAAGGCAATCTGGCTCAAACAGCAGGTACACTAGAGAAGGTAAGTTCACCTGAACCTATCGTGGGCTACACCTCTTCCAGCAGCATAACAAAATGTTATTGCAGAGTTCAGCTTTCTAGACTCCACCTGAAATGTAGAGGTACTCTCAGGCTGAACAAATGACACTCAAAACCACAATGATAAATGAAATGTAGGCATCTCACTGGCTAAGAAGATGTCCCACTCACCCCAGGAGGGTAAGCCGGAGCACACATGCATACTCTGCACTGAAAGAGAGTAGATTAAGAGTGGATATTAGGAAGAAATTCCTTCCTGTGAGGGTAGGGAGGCACCAGAATAGGTTGTCCAGAGAAGTTGTTGACATCCCATTCCTGGAAATGTTCAAGGCCGGGTTGGATGGGCCTCTAAGCAACATGGTCCAGTGGAAGGTGTCCCTACCCATGGTAGTGGGGTTGGAACTAGATGATCTTTAAGGTTCCTTCCAACCCAAACCATTCTATGATTCTATGATTCCTAGCTCTCTGTGTCATTTCTGAAGAAAGGCAGATGTGTTCATAAGGTTTGGTTTACAAGGTGCCTGGTTTCTAAGGCAGGGCACTATGCAAACTCAGTAAGAAACCAAGGCCTAGGTGCAAGTCTATGGCTCAAAGTTTTATTTCGGAAGCTTTCAAGAAAAAGAGACCATGACAAACAGAGTTACAGCAGCCCTCAGAACTGCCCATCTGGCTAGCCCAAAATTACTGAAAAGTCTGTTCCTTTGTCATATCACAGCCTATCTTCTTCCTAACAGTCATGCCTATAAGTCAGTGAAATTGTGTTTCAGTTCCCTCAGCAGTCTTTGAGAGGTTCTTCATCTCCAAAAGGAAGACTCCAGGCAGCATAGAAGACACCCCAGAAGCTATACTGCCTTGCTGGGGGTAGGCAGCCTTTCCGTAGCTGCAGTCTGACTCTGCAGGGCAGTGGTGGTCCTTGGTGGTCTCTGATGGTGCCTATCTCAGCAGAAGTCAAGGGCCTTTTCTCATAGTCTGGTCTCATTTTTCTGTTTGTTTGTTATTCACCCAGACCATTGAATGCAACAAGGCATAAATAGTCCATTGAACACAAATCAAAATCTAGATCTCACATACACCATGCCAGCCTCCTTAATCAATAAGCTAAAGATTTGCTGTCTCACTTATCTGTTTTCATTCTGGCCATCAGAGTTAGGCAGTGATGGAAAGTAGACTCTCTGACTCCTTCTTTTGAATTTAGGTATCTATGTTCTATCAGACAAAGTGGCCTTGTCTATACAATGTCATTAACTCTCCCCATTCATTGGGAGCTAGGATTTCTGTATGTGCCAATGATGCATACTAGCATCCCTGAAAACTCTCTGGCTTATGGGAGCTTCTAAAATCCTGCCTGGTTCCCAGTGCAGGCAAAAGCAAATCTAACTTCCCAAGGGCGAGATCATTTATATGGAAAGAGTGAGGAATGAAAATCCACTGGGATTTTGTAGTAAATCCTCCTACTTCTTTGAAAGTATTGTGGAATTTATTCAAGTGACCAAGTCTGTTTTTTGCTATATTTATATACTTTATCTAAAGGAAAACATTCATTATCCAGCACTTTTACACTATTTTTTCTGTCTTTCTTATAAATACATTAACATTATTGTAAAGACTGGAATACAAAGAGGTGAGGGTAGTACACTAAACAATCTGCAATATTGTGGGCCTGGTTTAAATTTCATCGGATCAGTATTTATTAGGAGAAACACTTCAGAAGTCCAGGAAGACAAACTGACCTAAAACTGGTGCAAGGCTTTTTTACACACAAAATTACAGTTGTGGTCCTCTTCCTGATTTACAAAAGTGCTGTGCATTAAGGAGAGGTCAAAAATTTATGAAGTCAGTGACTGCCACATAAAGAGTTCAGTCACCAGGGGGAGAGCAACCTCACACTGTCTAATTATAAAGACAAAATTTCCCTGTATCTTAATGTCCTCTTCCCAAGCACTTTGAAAAGAGTCATAATTTATCAGACCCAAGGAAATTAATAAATAAAAGTGAAGATGGAGAGTATGACCCAGGCATGAGCCTCTTGCAACTATTCCCACTATTGCTCATGCCAGGCACCTCTAACCCCTCAGTTGGAGGCCCAAGAACTGAGCTAGATACCTAAGCTCTCAGAGCCATTTACATGACAAATTAGGCACCACTAAAACATATCCTTAACAAAATCATATGGTGAAGGGGCGCTTCCTGAGGAGCTGGGAATCTCCTATGTCTAGCTAATAGGAAATGCCAATCATGTCTGCAATCCCTTCACTTTCCTCTGGAATTTTGACTCTCTGATCTGAGCTGTGAGCAGACAGATACTCCTTTTCCATTTGGGACCCTCAGTCCCAAATGCTCTCCTGAAGGAAGCTTTACCAATTGCTCTTTGTGCAGAACTCATTGTTTTATTTCAAAAATAAATCCAAAGGAGGAGCCACATGTAATAGCTTGGTGGTTAGAGGCACTCCCTGAGGAGAGTGAAGGGGGACTGTGCTCTCTTCAGCCTGAGGGGGCATCAAATTAGCAGCTCCAGGAGCTGCTCCAGCCACCGAGCCCAAGGGGTGTCTCCTTCCTCCTGCTCCCCTGAGCAGCGTGCGGCTGGCGGCAAAGCCGTCGCAGCCTCTGGGGCCAGCGCTGAACAGCGAGGTCTGACTGCAACTAGCAAGTGGTGACCGGCTGTGATTTACCCTGCCAACTTCTTTTGCCTTCCTCACAAGGAGAATTTATATTACAACACCACTGTCCAACTGTCCTACTCCAGCAAGAATGCCTGTAAATATATTTACTATAGCAACAGTCAAACCTGATTCACCCAGTAGCATTGCGGAGAAAAATGTGGAAGTATTAACATCTTCAAAACTGGCAGATACCATCTGAACAGCAGCGCCTAACTGCTGTTAATCATTGTTACTGTGCCAGTACCATCTTCTTTCTAATACTGATCATTTTTTTTTACTTTTGCCAAAATTATTTTTGCCCTTCGGCCTTCTTAACTTATGGAAGAGTTCTTTTAAGATACATCAGCATCTGAAATATTTCTTGTACAATGTTGAAATGGAAAGGAAGAACAATGCCTTACTCTATTGTAAAACAGTTGGCAATTTTTTCAGCAGTAAACAGAATAACAGGATCTAGCATTTTGCAAATAAATTGATAGTACTACTTATAAAAAAAAAAAACTGGCAAAAAAGGTAGCAATCTCTCAAGATTCCTCATATAATTCCTTTTATGCGCTGTATATTAACTCCTCCAAACACCAATCTAACTACATTTCATCATATTCTCTATATTCATTCACTATGTATTACATCACATCAAAGGTCAGAGTAACTTTTTTTTCCTACTCAAGAACAGTAGATTCTAATATCAAATATTTTTTCAAAGAAAGAGCAGATAATTAGTGGATAGGATAAACAGAAGTTTTATCTCTAGAGAATTCACTCCTCACAGATCTCTAATTAAAGCAGAAGAAATTGCATGATGTGCATATGCTGTTAAGCGTTAGCACAAGCAAACCTTGAAGAGGGCTGGTACAAAGTGATATAGGATATTTTATTTGCTTGTTTCTCAACACTTCATGCAGACAGGACCTCTACTTTCACTTCAGCTGCTAATCAGCTTGTCTGGTTGCAGGATGTTTTTTGGTTGGTATTATTAGTAATTATTTGCATTGCCTTGGTACTTAGGAGACCTATTTACAAGCTGAAATTATGCTACTCCTGCCAAAAAAGCAGGCTCTGCTTCAGCAAGATTACAACGATTACAATTTAAGGATATGTCTATACTGTACAGGAGACTACTCCTCATGATAAAATCATTTCATTTAAAGATATTTCAGCTATTTTCTCTCTATTCTGTGGCTAGCTCTATTAATACTATGGAGATGTAACTGAAGTATGATGAGAGGCAACAGATACAGACATAAGGGGGAATACAAGGGAAAAAAATTAGAGCGTATTGGTCACTTAGATTGATAGGGGTCAAAGCACATTCACATCATAATTGTTGTCAGCTGTTCACTAAAATTTATGGCCCCAAAAAAGAGGGTTTTAAGCAGAGAATGAAAAAAAGATGATAAAGTAGCTGTGTATATAGTAACAGGAAGCTTTTCCCCAAGATGAAGAGCAGGGGGAGAGAAAGTTCAGATGTGACTGAAGATACAAGAAGTGAATAGTGAAGATTCAGGTGTGAATAGGGGGGATATTAAGGGTGGAAACAGGGTCTGGAGAAACCTAGTGGTGAAGACAAGCAGTTCAGCCCCTACGTAACAAATGTGGGAAAAGATGCAGAAAAAGGACAAATTTTATCCTTTAAAGGATTGAAGAAAAAAGTTTAAAAAAATTGTTGTAACAGCATTTTACATGAGACCAGACTGTTGTAAGATTTGGACTAAGACATCCTACAGCATTGCATTGTTTGTAGTTATTAAATAGCCACAAGATTTAGATGCACAATGACCTTAAAGTTACATTAAACCAGTGGCTGAAGCTACATCTACAGACAGAAGAGTGAGATAATTAATCTTCTACTCTAAGAGAGCTCATGTGAATCTCCTTTTGACTAATAGACACAATCAAAATCTTTCTAAACACATTTGCAAATGACTGTGTTGAGTTACTCTTTTTTTCTTCCATTTTTTTATGCACCATCTCAGTTACATCCAGGCTTCCTGTCTCTTCCTGTTCTCTAAAGGTTATGAAGTTAATTTATCAAAGTGGTTTTAAACATGAAGTGGTAATGAATATTTACACACGCTATGTCTGTCTTTGATGAGATAAAATGTGAGGATTTATTAAACAATTTTCCAATTAAAGACAGTCTACAAAGAACAAAAGATAGATCATTGGGCAGAGTAAAGCAGCACAAGTGGAGATGTTAAAAGCTTATGAATTTAGGGAGTATTGACCTGTAATAATACACTACTTCTGAAAAATCCAGCACTGTTTTCTCAGACACTATTAACTTTTGCTATGCATTGCCCTTTCTGTGATTCTTGGTAGGTTTGTACCCCATGATGCAAATTTCTTAGGAGGCTTCCATCCTACCCTAACATCTGTTACAACCTGTGCATAGTTTTTCACATAAAAATGTACTTCCTTGCAGATCTGTAAGGTATGGCATGCTGCAGGAGGATAAGCAGGAAAATGGTATTACCTTACCTGTGTTTGAGAGGAAGGTGTTTTCTTTTGGTGGTGGTGGTGATCATGTACAGAGATGTCGAGAGCTGAGTAAACAGTTTAACTTCCAAACAACTTGTTTTTGCAGCCACACAAAATCTAGGAAAAGTGCTGTTAAGTCCTACATTATGTCTGGTTTATATGTATGTATGAACAGAAATACATAGGACTCTTGGGTCCTCCCACTTATAAGGAAACCTGAGTAACATCAGTATTCCTGAAAACCAGTGGGCAAATTTACAGAACCGCTGTCAAGCTGAAGAGTTTGTTCAACATTTTTCCTTTTGTTATTCCATGTGTCCTAATTGTAAAGGGTCTGTCAGTTCTCTACATAACTACATTATATACAGTTCAGCTGCTGGTCGGAATAGAGAGGAACAGAGAGTCTACACTCCTCTCTTTGAGCTCCAAATTACACTCATGTTCAAGAAAATATTTATGTTACACAATTATCAGATTTACCCTGATCTAAAACATTTTTGTAATTTTTATCAAATGATGAAAAAATAATTATGTCCCTGTCTTTAAAATCCAGCACAAGTGCTAGTTCACGTTCCTGAACCTTTGAAATAAATCCAGCAAGTACAGTGAAAAAGAGTTATTTGTCGAACATCACTATCAAACTTATACAAAGGCCAAAAGACATCTGTGTATTTTAATGCTGGGAGCGGGGGGGAACCACATTTACTATTCAAAGAAAATAAGCACTAAATATAATCAGACTAGGTTCAGGTAGTCCAGCTCATCTATAGGCACTTAAAGTGTCAAAGCATGTTACCTCATACAGGAGACTTCTTGCTGGTGGGTAATCTACCAGCCACATGTGAAGGCATAAGAATAGACATAGCTGAGGAGTTATTAGGCATTGACAACATATTGCACATTGCTGCTCTAACTCAACCCCCAACAAAGCAGTAAAGCAATTTCAAGACATGCTCTGTCTTCTCAGAAGATGATATGGCATGTCAAAAAAGAAGATCAACTGTGTTAGAATGGAGCAAGAATTTTCTTCAGCCAGATGAACACCATCCAATTAGAATTTTTCTAAAATCAGCTGTTGGGGGTTTTTTCCTCTTTTCTTTCACGTGCCTCATTTCAGTCAAAAAAGGCAAAATCTCAGTGTCAGCTTTGAACATACTGTCTGCAGATGATGCAAATTAAACTAGTTATTAGCTTTGGATAAAGGAAATATATCTTGACAAATCAGGTTTGTTGTCAACCGTATATAAAACCTTTGATACATAGTCACAGCTGAGCTTGAATCTAGATGCGCTGTTCTTCTTAAGCATATGTGGTGGAGCAAAAAATGAGGTTAAAAATTTTAAGGGGTAATTTATAGTAGAATGAACAATTGATGTGATTTTACCTTCCAAAATATGAGGGTAATATCAGACTTTTTTGACTCAATATGGCCAAAAGGAGTAAAATTGTTTCTACTGTTCTTGTCAGTGAGAAGCCAGTTGTCAGCCTGTGTTTGTATTGAAGTAGTTACTAGTGCATATATCCTAAAATGATTTGATTCTTTCAGAAATCTCTTATTGAGCAGGATTGATCCTTGCTGTAGGGTGAATTAAAAAAAAAAAACATTTACCTGTGATTCAGTAACATTTTGACGTTTCAGACAGAACATGTCCAGTCTGGTAAAATCTCAGCTGGGGCTTAGAGCCTGGTCCATGATGGTGGAGGTTGCTAGCACTTTGTGTCAGGCGACCCTCTGAAATCTGTTACGTGGCAGCTTTTCTTCTGTGGGATAATTTCAGGCTGCAACTATCACTGCAAGTTTTTACAGCAAATCTAAGAAGCAGTTGGGCCTCAAAATATTTCACTTCCACTTTCTTTAATAAATTGCCTTTAATTCATTAATATACTTAAGAATTAATAAATGTAAACATTATTTATATTATTAATTAATTATAATTAATTAATGGAGTCGTAAACAGGTATAATAGTAAAAATGTGATTAATGCAGAACATTACTGGAAAGTGCTTTGTAGTTTTTCATAAATATTAAACAAATGAGAATCATAACAGATTTTAGAAAAAATATTGGCAGGTCAATTCAAGAGGGGATTGCCTGCGACTTTACTCACTTCTGGCATTTTGGAAATTGTCTCTACTAATTATGTCACAATCTTTCAGGTTCTCCATGGAGATTCTAGTTGGCAGCAGAAAGATAAATATGTACCAGATAATATTAGTCTAAATTAAAACTGCTGTCATTGTAATTGAAGGAAATGTGAACATAGGCAAATTCAGCTCCCTGAAATTTAGAACCATCACCTATTCAAGTCAATGGGTCAGCATTAATTTTAATTTAAGCTTCTATTGCAGTACATAATGAAATTTTAAAACTCAACAGAGAAAAAGATTATATGGTTAAAGTTTTAAATCCAAAGAGATATATACAAGTCCAATCTCATACCATCCCAGCTGCCCCTCCCTACTCTGTCCATTTTATTCCTAGAGAATGTACTCACTGCTGCCTTCAGTGCCATTCCCCTGGCAACTGGATGGTCTTTGCACATAGCCCCACCCCAAAGGCATCTGCACCCGAGCTCAGACCAGTCCATAGCAATTGCTGACATGATACAGCCCCAGGGGTTCCTGAACAGAAGCTGACATCCTGCAGCACCTTGAAGGAACTTAAGAATAAACTCTTTTCTACCCTCAGGACTACCTTTTGAACTTACAGATTCCTGTTCAGCTTCACACACACCTTCTACTCTCACTTTGAGAGAAAAATGTAGTAATCGGGTCAGTTAACCTTAAATTGATTGATTGGGAGACTAGCTCTTGGAAAACTTTACCTCTTCCAATCATCACCATGTTGTTCAGGAAATCCATCCCGTGTCTAAAAAGAGTACAGGGAGGATCAATCCAGAACTTGGTCCAGCTGAATGGGACGGATGCTGTTTGGTGAACTTACATGCACAAATGCATGACTGGGGAGCTTGGGGGGTGGTGTTGGTGTCCATTGCTTAACCCACAAGGATCCTTTGCCAGACTAAAGCTGCTATTACATAAGAAGAACAGGAATAAGGCTCCAATCATCTTGATACAGCAATATTTGCCTCCGATTTCTAGTTCTGACACAGACCTCCAGTGGGAGCATGGACGAACTGATGGACCAAACTCTGCCTCAGTAGCCTGTTTTTAGACCAGAGGCTATTTTTCCTTGCTTCTGCAGGGTTAAATCTTTCAAAGTTATGCTATAGCTGTAGGAGAGCCAAATTAGGTAGACATTCCACATTTACTTTTCAGAGTAAAATAAATTAGCCAGGATGTAACTTGCAGATAGAATCACTTCTGTCGGAAAAGACCTCTAAGGTCATCAAGTCTACTAACCCAGCACTGCCAAGTCCACCACCAACCCACGACCTCAAGTGCCACATCTACACATCTTTTAAATACCTCCAGGGCTGGTGACTCAGCCACTTCCCTGGGAAGCCTGTTCCAATTCTGGAAAACCATTTCAGTGTTGCAGCTGGACTGATCCTAATTCCTTGTTTACAGGTAACTCAGTTTTGTCTACACAGTTCTTTATATTCACAAACATTGCTGCACAGGCTGTAGAACCAGTGAATCTGCTAGCTTGCTAACAACTTATCTCTGGCTGGCTGTTTGCTTGTTTCCAGCATATATGACACCCATGTGTTTATACTGGTTCAGAGATGACCAATCCCCAGGCAGCAACAGTGCAGACAAATCCATTGAGTTCAATGGAAGTATTGCTGTTTAGGTCAGCAAACACAGGGTCAGACTCTCTTACATTCAAATGAACAATTAACAGGCGAAGAATAAACTGACACATGTTCCTGAAGGCTTCAAGAAGAATGAGGAGGAAGCATCTCTTACAGCTCAATTATTAAAGGTTAAAAGCTTAGGACATCTGATTATAGGACTTCTAAGCCTCATTGATCTAGGACATACTTGCACATTTAGCATTGAGAAATATTTTAATTGATCATCCCGATTAGCCATGAAGTATAGGGCTGAGCCAGCTGGGCACTGAGCACTGCCCAGGCTGAAAATCAGAAGTCATCTCTAATTTAACTGGTCTTGCAGGTTTTTTTCATCCTGCATTTTACTTGCTTATGCTGCGTTTATTCCTATCTGCCAAAAGTCTTAGCTCCTCTGCAGACTAGCAGCTTGATCTCAACATCAGCCATTCCAAACTCTGACAATGCAAAATCAGTTTTGCTACCAGCATTTGCCAAGCCACAGAATATGTTTGTGTCATCTTTTTAAGTTATCTGACTTCTTTTTCCCCCATTGCCCTGTTTGCAACAGTGAGGGCCTCAGCATTTTTTTAAGGTAGGAGGGCTTTTCTCACTTTGTGTTAGTACAATATCTTTGATACCTTCAAATGTTTTACAACCATGCAGTAAACTCACTGTATATCATGGAGGGTTGTATATTTGTCTATCTGTATAGCGACATTTACACACGTTATGTAAAATCCATATAGCACATACACACATATGCATGTATGTAAAATAATAAAAATATTAGTATACATTTTGCATTATATGATTATACAACACTATATGTGGTTGCCAGCTAGACATATGTAATCCCTCAAAGAAATTATGAAGTAAGATAATTGGGTGGTTGTAAAATATGTGAACATTTCTGAGTCAAAGATCCTGCATATACAAAATCATTGTATATAGAACCATCATTGTCCCTACTCATGTCTGGATGAACTATACCACATAGCAAATTCTCAAGATCATTCAACAAATCATGAGCACAACTGGGAATAGGCAACTCCAGCCATGAGATATAATTTATTTTCGGTGCTGTGTAATAAGGGATGGAAGGCATTAAAGAGGGTTCTGATGTACCAGTGCTAAACAAAACAGCGTTTCTTTCTTCCCTGACTTCCTCGTTTTTTGGCAGAAGCAATTTTATTTTTGAACATTTATATTCTTCTTGTAATATAGTGCTTCAAAACAAGAGTGTCGGAAAGTTAAAGTGCAGGAAGATCAATGAAGCTTTTTAAATGGTTTCTAAAAATGTGATAAATCTTTCTTCTAGTTTCTTCTATAATAAGCAAAATGTTTAGCAAAGTAGTTAAAGCAATTTTGGGCTCCTGTAAATCTGACTTAAGCTATTCTAGCATTAATATGGAGAGGAACATTAAAGAATTAGAAGCATTTATCTTGGCAACTTTGACTATAGCTGATTTACTCTCAAGCAGCAAGCATGTTCTAAGGCACTCAAGGTATTACTCTTTTGTCTGATTAAAACATAGTTAAGAAAACATATAATTAAAATAGTTGTAAGCTTTGATTCATAATCAGTATTTAGTAGGGTAGCACAGAGATTGCTAAGACTAAGTCAGGTGTACATAATGTTTCTCAACAGAATGTTAGTGCACACAAAAAGAAAAAACTATTATCTTATGTTGGTGGCTAGAGAATTAACAATTTTCTGCATTACCAGCTCTTCACAATGTTACTACCATAGTTTTCCAGCAGTTGCTTGGTCGATGCATGCACAAATGTTCTTAAATGCAGTTAAATTTACACTACTGGCAGTCCATGTCACATGGTCTCCATAACATCAAATCGCTTAAGCAGTATGAATTGGTTAACATATTTTATGACTGAGCCACATTAATGAGTATTAAGCATATTTTTAACAAAATGAAAGAAAACCAGCCCAATGTGTTAGATTTAATAGGTGACTTGGAAAACTAAATGCTTTTTTCTGGTTGAAAGTAGTCATCTGGCTTTTTGTTACCATGTGAATATGAATATTCTGATGAAACTGGTGTAGCTGTTGCTTTCTGTTGCTCTCTGTTACTCAGTGTTTTCAGAGCTTGGGAACAGATGGTGCACCACCTGACTCTGCACACTCTAATGTAAGATTCATTGTGCTTCACAGGAAATCAAAGATCAAGCAACATTGCAGAAGGTGAAGCAGCACCTCAGCAACCAGCAACACAGTATGATATAGTCAAGTGGTGGAGCAAGAAAGCAGAAAGAGAGAAGGAGAGAGAGAAAGAGAGACATAATAGAAGAAAGAAAGATTTTTGAGGTTTATTTTGCTTTCTTCTTTCTCCTCTTATTTTCTGATATTTTTCTTTTTTTTCTTCTTTTTTTCAATCTCAAGTCTATTCTTTGGAAAAGGATCATGTGATTCAAAATGAGAAACTTTAGTCCTTAGGTTGTCAAAAGTTCAGACATGCCAACAAAGATCTGAATGTTTAGAAGCAAAAGAGTTACTTGATTTGCTTGTTTTCTTCTTCACTGCAACAAATGCCTGCTTCCAACATTAACATCTTTAGAAATATTTACAAATTCATTCCAAATTTCAGAGGGTCTTTTGGCTGTAAAAAATTACAGTTATTAGTTACCTGCCTCTCTCTCCTTTTGCTACCCATTCTTCCCTCCCTTCACCCTGACTTTCTATGCCTGGACAGCACACTTGGGCCTGGGCCACTCCTTTAAGGAAATCCAGAGTTCACAGACAAATTGTTACATGCCTAGGCTATGTGACACCAGCAAGGGGGATTAAGCTCTGGATTGAAGTGCCTTCCTTGAAAACACTTGCCATCCTTAAATCTTTCAGATGAAAGCTGGCAGCTCTTGCGTTGGACACCCGCACTGGTGTCAAATGATACAATTTCAAGTGAAGCTGTGATGCCTTAGGTTTTAGTTTTTATATTTTACGAATTCTGTATTCTCTGTATTCCTAGTGTGTAACTCTGAACTGTCTTGCAGCCTGTTGGCTGCTGTTCTCTCATGCTCAGACAGACATAACAAAGCCTCTCCAGGCCTGCTCTTCAGGGACATCCAGACCGTCCTAGGGCCGAAAAGTGTAAACCAGCATCTTGAGAAGGGGGGCAAGCTGAGGGGCAGTTACATTATTAGCTAAAGTTTAATTGGCGAATTTATGCTGAAATGCAAATGGACCAAATCTGTAACAGTTTGAAGAGCTCGTGACTTGTCGTCCATCTTGGGTTTAGCCTTGGCCCTGCCCAGGGTGTACCTTTGAAGGCCTTTTTAAATAAATATCACCTTTATTCCCTTACCCTGTCTAGTCTCTGTTTCCAAGTTGGCCTTTTGGGCATCAGCTGAGTGTTACCCTGATGTACTTTTTTATACATATATTCAGATACTAAAAACACCACCTAGAGCAGATGGCATTTCCAGGTACCCAAGACAGCACCATGCAGAACACACAGCACCTTTCACTTCACTCATAAGAGGCAGGTAAATATTGGAAAGGATCATCCCCTGCCTTCTCATTACTCAAATACAGGAATTTGCACAACTCTGCATCCTTAAAATATATAACCCATCCCAGCATCTAGGCCTGACCTAAATCTAAGTGAAGTCAATTGGAAAACTGCTTTATGATCAATTTGAAGTTCACCAGAATGAGTCTTGCACTAAAATACTGCAGGGCTGTCTGTTTGAAATATGCAAATAGCGGAGCAAAACACATGGCTGAAACTTTTACCACAGTGAAGAGAGTAAGGAAAGTCAGGGATCACCCAAAAAGGAGGGCCAGGGGAGGCTACACAGCAAAGAAAACATTCACTCAGTCCTCAGATCTATTTGTGTGCCCAGCTTGCATCCAGGTATCTAATGTTCAATGAATTAACAGTGAAGTGGCCCTTGAGGATCTGATCAAGAAGACTAGCAGATCAGCAAAATTAGCAAAGCCATCGAGAAATACAAAAGCTGTGTTGGTGTTACAGAGTTCTGATGCTATGAAGACGATAAGATCTAGGCATAAATATACAGCGGCAGACTGGAGCATGGCTGCTCTGCCTCTTTGGCTTATGCTGAGCCTCAAGAAAGCCAGGCTTGTACCTGTCACTTAGAAAATTTAGAGCCTATCTTGTTAGTTTTCACTTTTAACCCTTCTAGTAAGAGAGTCCTGAATCTTGTAAAGTCCCTGCTCCTCATCCTTGGCACAACCAAGGAAGGAGATAAACATTAATTTTGTTTATGGAAGCTTAAGATAGATCTGTCTAAGACTTATGATGTCTGGATACTGGGAAGAAGAAGTGCAAAATCAAAATTTAAAAAAGCTGATTGTCCCACAGGGAGAAAATGTGTGTGGAGCTCAGCACGTTGCAATACCAGACAAACAGAAGTTAGGCCAATCTTAAAGACAGCGAAACATCACAGCAGACGAGCAGAAAACAGCATATCAGTGTTTCACTGTGCTGCATAGACAGATGATAAGACCAAATCTTGCACTCCTCCTATGGCATGCACTTTTGAAACAACCCGATTGCCTCTACACATACGCATTCCAGTTACATGTGCCAGCTTTACTGCACACTCCTCTTTCACATTTCTAACAGACCCTATATTTATAGGAATGATGCATAAAGTGATGTTTTTTCTCCAGCTAGATCAGTGCAACAGGGAACTGAGCAGAGCTGATATGCTGCCAGTTCACTGCAGTGAGGCTGTATCTGAGAGGATTACAGTGGTGTAGCTAGAGAGATTAGTTTAGTTATCCTACCTATTTTCTTTATATGAACAAGGTGGTACCTAGTCCCCTTGGTCAGGCACACAGTGAACAACAGCTTTGATGTTTAAACCTCAGGATTTATAAAGTATCTGGTAATACAGGGGGGTGCAAACACAGTTGTGCTATCGGTATGCTAATCATAATGAGAAATTTCATTGGTTTCATAGGTTTAAAATGGCCCCTTTACCCTTAAGCATAATAATAACAACAATAGACTTTACAAATTTTATTTATCAGGTTTTTTTGCTGAAATCTTCATATACAAGGCACAGCTTAAAGCAAATCCTTATTTGCAGATGGATTATTGTTCTTTGACATATAGAAACTGAAACAATATTTTTTTTGCAAACACATCAGGCTTGACACTCTGCATGTAGAATCAATTTGATATTTCCAGTATACATTACCTTACTGTAAGCTTTATTTTCTTCCTTTTTTTTTTTTGTACTTCAGGCAATTATAGTGTAAGCCTTGCAAGTAATCCTTCACAAATCACTGCCCATGTAGGGCTCTACATTGAAAAGGGATGTGGTTGGAATAATGATATTTCTATAAAGAAATAACAGGCAGGAAAAAAATTTGCAATATATATGGCATTAAGGAAGAGATACCTAAATTTCTCCTGGTAAAATCCAAAGCAGCTGAAATACAAAATTCAACAATCTCTTCAATCTAAATAATTTTTATATTCTTACAATATTTGCTCACTTACATTAGTAATGTAATTTGTTACTTCAGAAGTCACTGCAGTAACTTAGTTTGACTCTTGTAGCTGAGCATGACACAGAATGAGAAAAGATACTTTGGCTTCAATTTGTCCATCATATTTGAAAAAAAATAATTAACCTCTTACAACAAAAACCTAAGGGTATTAACCAAAGGAGATAGTAAGTTTGAATAGGAAAGATCTAGCTATCAATATGATTACCATTGTTATTTATACTGTGTTCTACCCTACTCTGCAATTACAATTGACTATTATTAAAATTCAGTAAAGATACCTTAATATTTTTCTTACTTAGATGTCAGAGGCACTTTGTGGACTGAGAGACGAATCAGCTCTTCACCAGTGAGGGGAATAAACTGTACATCTTTTCCCATAGTTTTTTTCAGTTCCAGTTTATGTCGTATGTGACTGTTAAGTCCTGTTCAAACACAAACTACAATAATCCCATCTACTCCTCATCTCTCCCCTGGCCACACCGTTTCAATCCCTCCTTCTCACCCATGCTGGTGTTTCCGTGGTTTGGCACAGAGCTAGTTCATGGAACTGAGGCAGCAGAAAATCACTTTCTTTGTAAAGGCTGGGGAAGAGAGGCAGAGCTGTGACTTCGGCGGATTGCACACCGCTGCAAAATAGTGCTCTGAGGGATGGGGCTCACAGCAGAGTTCTTGAGTCCACTTACAAGTTTTTAGTGATGCATTGTGCACGTTGCTGTGCAGCCTGCTCCTTCAATAACAGATACAAAGGGGAATGGGTGGAGCTCTTCTAGAAACTCAAAAGTGTTCATTCTTGGAGATATTCAAAAGCTGTCTGGACACAGTCCTGGGAAACTGGCTCTAGGTGGTCCCACTTGAGCAGGGGTGTTGAGCCAAATGACCTCCATAGGTCTGTTCCAACCTCAGACATTCTGATTCTGTGAAAATTACCCAGACTCTGATACTGGTGTGTTTTTTTCCAAATGTGGTGTTCATAGCACCTTGTTTCATTCCAGCTGTATATCTGAGCTCTATAGGTATTCTGCTGGGATGTCTCATGAATCAGTACACACTCTTTAACTAGCATCTTTGAAAACCTAGGTATACGGTATCTTAAAGATTGAGCCATGGGTCTTGGGTCACCTTCTTAAAAACAACAGAATTTAGACAATTACTGTGTAAGCCTGAACTGTGCATAACCAAAATCAGCTTTCAAGGAAATTAATTTACTTTTTCCCCTTTTACCAGGAATGTATTTATTACCACTGCAAAGCAGTTTGCTCCTATCAGCTTTGACATGAATAAAGAAAGGACTAGGCTTTTCAGGAAGAAGCTGGGAAATTGCCACAAGCAAGGCTACATATTAAGTCCAGAGTGGTTCTTCTGCATCACCTTTCCTTGTACACATAGCAACTCTGAAGCACAGGGTTAATATATTCCACTTTTTAAAAATCCAAACTGTACATTGACAATAAGGTAAAAGCCACCAATATAACTAAAGTGGCTGTTTCTTGCCACAGATATATAGCAAATATTTAATCTAACCTTGGTGCTGGAGAACTGATTTTCTTTGGTTCTTTCTTGAGGTACCAATGTACAGGTACTAATGGTAGTACTCTGTACAATCAAAATAGTGAAGAATTTACAAAGATGATTTCAGAAGTTTTATTAAGAAATAGCATCTGGTTCTCTTAATCTAAAAATATTACTTCCTCTCTTGAACAGCACAGCTAAAGCTAAGCATGAGTGGATCAAAAATGGGATCTGTATTTCCCAGAGTCTTCAAAAAATGATATTTTTTGGAATAGGAAAGTGAAAATTCTTCTCAAAATGCCTTCTCTGGGAACAAAACATTCCCCTCAAAAACTGAACAAACAAACAAACAAACAGATGAACAAACAAAAAGTAAAAAGCATTATTGGAGTCACGTCTATCTGCTGATTAGATAATTTGCAGGACTATTGCTTGATCAACCACAACAATGCCTTTTTTCTCAGGCATTATTACCTTTTTATTCCCAGTGTTATTAAAAATACTGGAAACTCCTTAATCTTCATATTCCCTTACCTGGAAGGACTTTCACTTGCACTCTTCCCTTCTACTATTTTATCCTCTCCATCCTGTCAGCTGTTGACTGCTTTTTTACTCACTTTCCTTGGCCTACCCACCTGTCCTGCATGACTTCCAGAGATTTCCTATCTTCTTTCATACGTAACTCATCATCCACACCCTATTTGTCTTTCTCAGTCAAATATTATCTCACTCCAAATATTTGTCTTTCACTCTATCAAGACCAAATAGACTTTCTGTTATCCTGGCCAAACCCAGACAGCAACAGTAACCACACACCACTACTCTCATTCAAAGGCCAAGGTGAGCCTTGTAGGTCTCCACCCCTGCTACATGTCACCATCCAGGTTGCCTCTCTTATCCATACCATATCTGCTCCTGCCAGGTTTCATCACCTCATTGTAGCCATCACATCTTCCTTCCCAAAACGTCAACCAAACAGAGGACACACTGCTTCAGGACTGGTTTTCTCAGTCCCCCAAAGGACCGGGTGAGCAGCACTCTCTACCTCTTTGGAGAAAGCTGGGATATCCTGAGCACTCCTGGTTACACTGTCTTTGAGCTGGTCTTCATAGTAAAGTGCAAATGAGTGGATCCACGTTTCTAGATACTGGCATATCCACCATTCAAGGATCACATAGTCTCTATTGCTTGAACCAGGACCAGGAATAGCAGAATTTTAGAAGACTCTTCTGTGCATCCTAATTATTTACTCACGCATTTTGCAAACTGTTTCTCTTCTACATTTTCCCTCGCGGGAAGATTTCAGAGGCTGTCAGCCAGCAACAAGCCAGCAACAAGAAATATTTTAGGAGCCTCTGGAATATACCTAATGTAGCTACATATGAATGTACACAGACTGGGGCCTGAAAACCAGAAGATGGGAAATGCAAAGGAGTTGCTAGTTCCCCTGACTCAGTATTTCCCTACAGACAGCTTGAAAGCCCTGTCTTTGTGAAAGTGACGAGTGTGAGGCTCTGAATTTTATCCAAATAGAATTAATAGCAATTAAAATACCAAAAAACGTAAAGAAATTAACACCTCACCTCTTTGAGAAATGGGAACTTCTTCAGGGTATATCCAGATGTTAGATTCTTGCTCCAGCTTCTTCTCTTTCTGCCACATTAACAGCTTTGCAATTTTATATGACTCAAGAATAAAATTGTTCCACAAGGAACTTCTGCTTCGGCAGTACTACAAGCCTGACTTACATTAAGATTTCAGACAGAGTTTTGAACTACAGAGAACAGATATCATAACACAAGATTATAGGTCATGGCAACTTCTTGCTGATGTTGCTGTTGTTTTAAAAGTCATTTTCATGCTGTCCTTGAAAGTGAAAAACGGATTTTACTAACAAAGAAGGCATTTTGCTGGAATCTTTAAGGCTGTGAAGATCATGACTTGGGCCTTGACTTTTCTTACGTTGTCACTTTGTTCTCAGAGCAGAGACCTTGCCAGCTTTGCTTCTTGGAGGATATTGAAGTAAAACAGCTGAACATCAGAAACAGCTCATGATGAGCTTGTCATTTGAATTCAACAGCAGGGGCCCCACACTTGGTAACCATTACCACTGCCTAATCTACTACATGTTTTCTTAGTCAGTAGAGATTAGAGCCATGGTACTTCAGACATCTATTGGGAATAGAGTTAAAATGGAATAATGAAAATTATGTGTAAAAACAAGAAGGTATAATATAACCAATGATACTTTGCTGAATGTTGGCCTAATAAAAACGCTGCTTGTTGCTATGCTGGAGTCCTACCTTTGGGAATTGACTGTAGACTCTAACAACAAAACATAGAGACTATGGGCTTTTGAGGCTTCTATAAATTTAGAAACTCATTGAGAACACTTGTCCACACAGGGGGAAGTTTTCTAAGTTACGTGCTTGGGATTAGGCTGTGTGATTGCCAACAATGTTAATGGGAGTTATTCTTGCCTCTGAAAATATCAGCCTAACTCTGTAATAAAGTAATTTCCTCCACTATTGGTTTAAGAGCTTTGTGCCAAATTTCTGACCTCAGTTACTTATTTGAAATGCAAGGTTGTTTTTTGGATTGTGTTGTAATGAATCAGTGCCTGCAGGCAAGAGAAACAATTGCTCAATAAAATTCAGAGACAACAAGTACATCTAGGACTAATAACATCTTCTTCTAATACTTATTTTTGTACCACTATACTCCATGAATAAACCACCAGTAGGGGACATTAAATGCATTATAAATAGAAAGCCTGCGAAATAACTTCATAGATTAAGAAAAGAAGCATCAGCTGAGAGAGCTGCCAGAAGAATGAATCCAATGATTAACCAAGGTTAGTTTCTGGCCCTTCTCCTTGGGGCAGGCAGAGCTGTTCAGTGCAACGCACAGGAGACTAAAATGACAAATGCCAGCTTCTCATTCCAGAAAGTCCAGTATCCCTTGAGACATTGTGGCTTACCACTGCATTGCAGTGAACTAAGCACTGGCCCACCACAGCAATCCAAATGGGCTGTGGGAGGCTCTTTTGCTGGTTTAGAAAATGTTCACTAAGATGCAATAACTCTGACAGACCAGGAAGAAAAGTTTTTGAGACCTAAGTAGGAGTGAAGAGATGCTTTATAGGCAATAATCATACATCAATGTTTATTATGATTCCAAATTGGGGTGACAACTTGAAACAGAATTACTCACACAGTATTGAACCAAAAAAAAAAAAAAANTACTAAAGGTGAACCAATTTGCTTCTGGTCATTTCGGCAGCAAACAATTTCATTATGCCAAGTAGAAGTGAAGCTGGAAGACATTTTTCCTCCTATGAAACTGTCAGTCTGGTTTGACCATGTCTTATGGAGCTGTGTGATACTGTTCCATTCTTTCTGGGTTTCCAAAGATGCTGTAACAAGCAGCTGGGATAAGTGGAATTCCCCCTTCCAATGTGGACAAGGCAATGCTCTAAATGACCCAGGCTATGAAAAGCTGAGTTATTTTGAACAATTGTTCACAGAAAGTTAAACCAGAAACTACTTTTTAATATTAAATTTATCCAAAAAGAAATTAATTTGATTTAAATTAAAAAAATTAATTTTGTTAAGAGATAATAAGTTATCATACCATAATGATAGAAGTAGTTTTGTTTCTTTTTCTGCCTTTTTTTTTTTTTTTGATGTGAAACACACATTTTTGAACAGAATAAACATGTTGACTGAAAATAGTATGACTAGATCTAGTTTAAATGCTATAAGCCCTTTGGATTTACAAAGTGCTGGGCATCTTGGCTTTGGTCTAGTAAAGCAGAGTAAAGTATATTTAACTTTAAACACAAAAACAATCCAGCATGTATACTGTACCTGCATAGTTTGCTATTCACTGTAGTTTCTAGCTGACTCTTTCCCAGCAGTGGAAACTCACTCAGTGGGCCACCACACATCCTGGTCTCCTGATTATTTACACCAAAAGAGCCTGCTGGAGTCACAGACACTCTATTATGCCCTGTATATCAGTATTTGTTTACAAAGAAAATAGGGACTATGCCAGCATCCCATCACACGTGTAGTCAGAAGTACATCGCCGAAGGCAAATACTTGAGGAGGAGAGTGCTTTACACCTCGTCAAGCATTCACACCACACCATAACACATGTAAGGAAATTTTACAACCTTCTTCAGCTTGGCTTTGGGGTAAACTAGACTAGCATAGGTGTCCTTTTTCATCAGAAGCAATAAAGCAGATTGTCTCTGCTGCAGTTTGGCAGACGCTGACAAAGATCACCCACGTGTTCTTGCAAAGGCCAGAAAAAAAAAAAATTGAAAAACACACTGTCTTAGTCACCACAGCCAAAACTCCCATGTAAGAGCAACATAATTATGAAAGGGAAGAGATGGACTTTTAGCCAATGCAGCACTTACACTACTGCCACTAGGTCCATTGCAGTAGTGGATTATCACTATTTTTAAAGTGCTGCTCCACTTACATTAATCTTTTTCAGCAGAGAGATATTCAAAAAAAGTTCATTTTTCCCAGAAAAGTGATTTTCAGTCTTTCAGTGGGTGCATCCTTTACATCTCTCTACTCTAACCTAGAAGTTCAGATCAAGAAAAGCAGTGTTACTCAGACAAGGAGGCATCTATTCTACACCAAATACAAGAAGTGATTAAAGGTGTGTGGATTGTAGACCAAACAGGAGAGATCAGTTTGGCATTTACAGTCACTGGGAATGGCAAGAAAGTCTTGTATTTATTATCCTGTTCAGCAAAATGTCAATTTGAGAAAATTAGGGAATTGGCAAGAATTAGAGTTTAGTAGCAAGTTAGCAATACTAAATTTGTCTGCTGGGAAATTTGTCTTCTCAGTTTCCTAGCTAAAAACTGTGAAAATGCAAGTTGACTAGATTGAGTGAAGAACCATGAGCATTTCCAAAGGAAAATGTTGCCTCATATCTGCTGATGAAAGCCTAGATCTTTGGTCTTCAGTCTTTTTACAGTATGTTATTTATGGTGTTCTCTCATGTCAGTCCTTTTATCTCATCAGGTTTCACATGAATTATTCACTGAAGCTCTGGCTATATGATTTGATTGCTCTTCTAGAATGTATGTTAAATTTAGTTATGCTGCACTTTTCTTAGTGAAGCCTTATTACTGAAACTCACAGTTTAGCAGGATACAATCCCCTCCTCCCACCTTCCAACTGTGGGTTTTGTTGTGGGTTATTTCATTTTTTTTTTTTAACAGAATGTCAACAGCATAGTGCTAGACAGATCCTCCATTTATACTCTGAGGCTGCATTTTCATCTAGGTTTTCACCTCTCGGAAAGGTCTTGAATGTCTTGAACTATGTTCTATTCAAGTGTATTTCTTGTAGGATGCCAGCTGCTTTCCTGGCACTAGGCATGAACGTCACTGCTAAATTATGCTCTCTAACACTGTCTCTGACATCTTGAATGCGAGGTTTCTAACCCTGACCCTGCTTCTGAATTGAAAGACATGTTGAGGATTATTCCTTTTCTGGCCCATTCTTTCTCACTTCCACTTATATTGTGTTAGATAACTGAACTAATTGCTGTGACTCAAAAATATCACAACTTTGCATGTAGGGGCTTGCTATCTTCCTCCCAGACAATCAACAGCATGAATAATGTTGTATCAGCAAGGTTTTAAAATAAGGATGTTTTAAAAATCTTCTAACTGTGAAACAAGAAGATTATTTGGAAGAGATCTTTTCTACTGTCTGCCTAACGAAAATTTTATATTGGCACATAAACCCTGTGCATCTCTTACTGCTGAACTTACCAGGACTGAAAAATCTGAAAGTAATGGTTTGAAAATTTTCAGATCAAGGTCTGAAAACTCTTGTCTGCGAAATCAGAAAAGGCTTTTTGCATAATCACCCACTGAAATGAGAGTGGTCAACAAATCCTTTTTTGTGTAGATACTGATTTGGTCAGGTTTCCT
This sequence comes from Oriolus oriolus, assembly GCA_013400235.1. Lineage (NCBI taxonomy): Eukaryota > Metazoa > Chordata > Aves > Passeriformes > Corvidae > Oriolus > Oriolus oriolus. The sequence continues at coordinate 534,247 of VXBT01008719.1, forward strand.
CACCTCTAATTAATTCTGTTCTGCATACTCAAATTCTCTGTACAGGCAGAGGCCTGAACTTCCCTTTCTGACCTGAACAGTGTGGTGAGCATGGTTTTTTACAACACCTTCAATGGGAGTGATGGGGAAGAGCACAGAATATGACATAGAAAGGAAGTGAACAGTTCATATTAATTGCACACGTTTCAACATTTTATGAAGCTTCAGCAGGAATATCTAGACTATGAAGGAACACATAATGCTCATATCAGGAATACCACCTGCATCTAACTTTCTTTTGAATTATTTAGTGCAACTTTTGTTTATAATTCCAGTTTGAAATCAAGAACATCTACAACCCCAAGCATCAATGCCCTTCAATATCTAATTTCACAGTTTTCTTAACACATATCTCACGTTATTTATTATAGTCAGTGTCATCCCAACACCTTTGTCTGTTCTTGCTACATTTTAAATGGTTTAGCTGGCAAGCCATCAATCATAAATCATGAGATATATTTTAACTTCAACTAAGATGAGTTTAGAAAGAAAACAAGTCTTCTATGGCTTAAATGTGTACATTACTCACATCTATAAGTGATAAATGCCTGATCTGGAAAAGAAAACTCTTTTTTTTTTAGATTTTTGGTATATATCTATAGAAAGAAACAAAATTTTCCATTTCTTTATGGCCTGGAGCAACAACGTTATTCATAAAACCAAGGCTTTTAATGTGAGGAAGCCTCTGCAGACCTAAGTTTTGGTGTTCAGAAATACATCCATTAAACACAAACTTTTTTTCTCCAGTTATATTTCAGTCACTATTGGAGGAATGGTATAATCTTAGGACTAACTGAATTTCCTCCTCTAGAGATATAAAGCAGCTGGAATCATTGTTTTTATTTACTCAGTGTATTTTAAAGCTTCCCTTCCTGTAAGATATCTCATACAGACTAGTTCTTCAATTGTTCTCTGACTAACTTCTGACACTATACAAAAACAAAGATATTTTTAAAATATGAACCCATATGTGAGTTGGCCATGTGTTTTTCTCTACTTGGTGTTAAAGAATAATATGACAACAATAACAAACTCACAATAGAAAATTATGAAAAAAACCAAAACCATTCAGTTTTATAGTATAAAACAAGCAAGTATGTGGAAAAGATGGCAGTCATTTCTATAATGCAATTTTAATTCAAAGGAAAATAGATGATTTTGTATATACCTTCAGGTCTATTGCACTAGCTACATTAACCAGGTGATGCTCATTTTATTTTACAGGTAATTTATTGCAACTGCAACACTAACTCTAAGGCAGTTCACAAAAAATAATTTACCTTAAGTAAACACCATTTGCCACTAATGATGGGGCAAAACAAACTTGCAGAGCATTTATGAACAGTAACATCTCTCTCTTTCAGTACACATTTGGAAACCAATCTCTGCTGTTTGCAGATGAATTAAGCATGGCTTGAAAAATCATTAAAGCCATCTGCTTTGATGAGAAAAAAACCTGCTGTGATCATTTTATTGCACTGACAGAGGCTAGGGACCATTTTACAATATTTTTTAGCACCATTTACCCTAAATTTGACATCCTGTCTAAAAAATGATCAGTATTATCAGTTCATGTCATGCTTATTTAGAACTATGTGTACAGAGAAAGCAGCTTATACAGGTAACTCAAGGTATTTGTTTTGCTGGTCTCCAACAGATGGATAAGCCTGTTTTTCAACCATTAAAATCTGTAGTTACAACAAACTAAATGTTTATGGGTTCTGTAGAAAGCTTAATCTCCCTCCTAAATGATAGAAGCTAATAAGCATAAAAATATCATCAGTGTTTCAGTTACAAATTAGTTCCTATGGTCCATTTAAACATAATCTCTTTTTTTTTCCAAGAATGCTCTGCAGTTATTCAAAGTATAACAAACAAGTAGGTTAATATTGCTGACTTTTTTGCTTTCCCAATACATACTTTTGAGACCAAATCCATCTCATTTAGCTAGAAATAACTCCCAGTAACTTTCAGAATCTCACTATTTCCCTTTTTAAAATACTATTTGAACTCCTATAATTTAATCAGATTTTCATCTCAAGAAGCTTTCAGCAGTATTTTAGTGACTGGATTCCACCATGACTGACTCCCATGAAATACTATACAAGATGTACAATTGCAGCAATCCTCTACAATAACACTTTCCTTCTCCCTATTTAGCTTTTATACAAATAAATGTACTGCACATATGGAAGTTGTTAGTAAAATTTGGGGCAATTAAGCCTCCTAACATTAAATGAGTCATATCATGGTGCTTTTTTCAATTCCACGGAAGAGTGGTGGATGGACCACCTAGAAATGTCACTTATTGCACCAGCATCCTAAACAGGATGGGTCACAAATGACCTGAGCAAGGAACCAAGGAAGAGGAACCAAGGAGCCACCCGAGGCAGTAGCTGCTGCCTAGAACCGCAGAAGGTAGTTATAGGTACTAATAGTGCTCCCTTTTCCTGTAACCACTATACTCATCCAAGTCTTTTGGCACATAACAGACTCTCCAGTCCTGGAGTCCTCCAGTCTAGAATAAATAGGCTCTGAGTATTCCTTTCCGTGCATTCACCACAGTTACAGGTCCTTATGGAAGTACATAATCAACAAGTGCACAATCAGCACAAAACAGCAGTGGGACTGATGGGTTTCAGTGTCTGATGGTGATAACTTCCCTGATCCACTCTAGAACCTCATTTGCTTTTTCATGACCAGATCACATCCTCCTGCAGTAGGTAGCTCTGCGTACAACCTGCTTCAAGGCCAGATTGTTTAGAAAGAATTTAACACTCCAGTTCTCTTCCCTCCATTCTAAGTCTTTTCTAGATATTCCCCTAATCTCTAATCCCTTCTCCAACAACCCTAATTCCCCATATGGCTCTAGTCACAGAATGTCTTTCCTTGTTTTCTTTACTTTCCCTCCACTTCATTTTCTTTTCACTTTGCTTCCCACTTCATAATGCCTAGAGAAGAACACGTTTGTCTCTTCACCCCTTACTTGCCAGTCCTCTCCCTTTCCCTTGTGGTTATACGTGTACATGTGTCCTATGGATGTCAGCAACCACATTCCAAAAATCAGTCAACAGCTTAATAAAAGTTACTGAGTTTTCAGTACTTCTTGAATGTTTAGGTGTTCTTCTCTCAACCTCACCTGTGGCAATTTCTGAAAAACCCTAGTCTTCGCAGCAGACTGCATTAACAATTGTTTATGCTTAACAATAATACTTGGGGATACCAAATCAATGCAATTACTCCCATTTTGCAGACAGAGAACTTGAGCACAGAAAAATGGAGATGGTGACCATCCTTGTAAAGTAGGTCAGGTAAAGATCTGAATGAACAGACAGGTCTCTGGACACATAGCACTGAGGTTTGTTCATTTTCTGTAGTGCATATGACACACATTGGACAACAAATTTTAAGCATACTTCCCCCTGATAAACATTAAAGAAAAGTCACCTACCTGAAATCTTCCATACCGAGGTGAAAACCTTTAATCTAGAAACGAATTCCATTGTTAAGTATGAAAACATCATCTTTGAGAGCATTGTGCAACGAAAGGAGTTAAATTGACAAGGAACACAGCAAGCTCATCATACATGCTCATGTTTCTGGGTTACCAATGGAGCCCTAAGGCTCATTCCTTTCTTGTCTTCGCAGATGGTTGACCTGTAATTGTCATCACTCTACCTCCCTTGTCTGAGAAATGTATCTGCTGATACACACACAGATCTTTGCGAGGTCCTAAAAGCAGAATCCAGCTGTATCTCCAATGGTGCAGAGTGCCTAGAAAGAAATAGCTAGGAATTTCTTTAACTATGTAGAGGATCACGTGAAATGTTTGATGACTGCATAAGAAAATATTTGATATCTATCTCAGACATGCAACAGTAGCTGTTAAAGTCTATGCAGTATCAACTATACAATCACAACTCATTACCTTTCTCTCATTATCTATTCCATGCTAATTCTAAGAATAAAGCATCATATTTGCATAAGAATATTATCTCAGTTACTCAACATTGTTTTTAAAAGCAGACTTGGAAGTTAAATAGTGATATTTTTAAAACAGTACAATGAATATTGTATGAAACAGTCACATAGCAGATAGCTGAGTGAGATAATGGATGTACAGTATTTTTCTCTCTCTAACAAATGATATTTACAAGCATCTGTGATCAAGCTTCTATACTCCTTGAATGACAGAATTGTGCAGTTGATCCCTGAATATCTTGACCTGCCTTTTAAGATCCACTCTTTTAATTGGTAAAGTGCCTTGGATCTCACTGCTTTTATCCCAAAATGTTCTCACATAGCACTTTCCTTTTGAAAACTTCTTGGGCTGTGCCACACACACAAAAAACAACAGTCTTTCAAAATTAACTCTGAGGCAGAATGTTCTCCTGCTGGGTTTGTATGGGAAAAACCTTGTCATTTCAAGATTCTTCTACTGTTCATCTAGTCTCTTTCAAATAAATTTATCCTTCCATTCCCCCAAAAAAAGCTGCTGAAGGAAAGATGCAAGCTAGACTATAATGGAAGACCTACTACAATCCAACATGAGAAATTAAGATTCACAGTTTTGAAAGAGATAGCAGCTGTTCCCTGTATACAGATGTAAAATACATAATGTACAACATACAGTACATAAAGAATTTTACAAGTATATTAGTTAATCTTATAATTTCCTTCATCTTCAAACAATTAGTCAATATATTTTCTTTTTTATTCTGTTATACTGAAGAATATAAATATTCCGTATCTGAGCTTACAGTCAGAGCCAACTTTTCCCAGCTGGTTAAGAGTTTAAGGAGCACTGCCAATACTCGCTGATTCACAAAGTCGTGTTACTCATTCTCTCTTTGTCTGTCTTCCACATTTTCTCTACTCTTTTCTCTATATTTCTGATCTGTATTGTACAAAAGATGCAATCTTTTCTTTGTTTGAATATTTGTTCTCCAAAAAATAGTTTTGATGGTTCTGATAATGACCAGAGTATGATTTATCTTGAAATATTCCATATTCATGTTTCATCAAAAATAAGACGTTTTTTTCTATCCACTCTCACATCTTCTATGTTCTAGACAAATGAGCTACTAAATGAAGGTTTTCTTCATTTATTTTGAACAGAAGCTACCTTTACTTCCTCAGAACCATCCAATTTTCCATCACCTCATTTCTTTGCTCTTTACTTTTCCCAACACAAACATTTGAGTTTTCTTTGTGCAAATATGCAGGTAGAATTGTAACAAATTGCAGTTACAAACTAGAAAAAGTTAGAAGCTACAACTTTAGGTTCCACACTGAAGCTCAGTATTTGCAAAGTACATTACATCACTGCTATTTTTAGTGCAGCAGCAGTAAAAAGCAGATTCCAGACCCCACTTCACAAAATACTGCATGAATATATAGTAAAGAAAAGTTTTTATTCAGAAATCTTATTAACTCAGATCAATCTACTATAGGTGTCGGTGGAAATAGTCCTATTAATTTTAGTTACCTCCATGTTGATTTGGGCTTAATCAGTAATTTGCATTATAATGGTTGCAACTCACATACAATCTCCTGAAAATTCAAAAGACTTTTGTGAGCACTAAGACAAAACAAAACCAAACCAGCAGAGAATATTTTCCCTGACTTTGGGCAACTAATTTAGGCATGTGCATTGTCAGTGCTGCTTCTAAAAGCCAAATCAGAAAGCAAAGACAGCACTACCTGTTGTCTTTGTGGAAAAACCTCAGTTTCTCTTCAAGACCCATAGAAAGAGACATGAAAAAAGAAAGTTAGAATTATAACTACAGGAGGGATGGAAGAAGAGAATACGACATCTGAACTGGCATCTGGGATACAGGTCTCAGTACTCCACTGCATGCCCCAGGAGGACATTCATAGAATTCATCTAATTTTTTTGGTTGAAAAAGACCTCTAACATCATAAAGCTCAACTATTAATCCAGTACTGCCAAGTCCACCACTAACCGTGTCCATAAGTGCCACATTCACTTGTGGCTTTAAGCACCTGCAGCAGACAAGCAATTCTAGAAGTTGCTACTGGCTCAGCAAGGGGCATCACCTACTGTGGTCAGGAGGAACCACAAATTAACCACTTGCTGTTTGGAGCATCTACAACAACCAGTGCCTCAGTTCTGCTAGAGCTGATGTTTCACTACATCCCAGCAGAGCTGGCATCTAATGGCAGACTGGACATGGACTTATAAAGGATTTCCTCATCTTATGGAAAACCTCAATAGAAGAGAATAAATCTTTTCTGACACACCCATTGGAAGTTACTATAGTTATCACATCACTGAAAAGATGTTTTTTTAAAAAATACACATAATATTCTGTGTTCCATTTCTGGTTTCAATTCTGCTAAATTCTCCATGAGTTTTCCAAATGGAGAAGTACTATTGTATTGATAGGAGTATCAATGATCTACGATAAAGCTTTAGTAATATTATAGTCATTTGACCATGCCTACATATATAAGGCGCAAAAACCCTACACTCTTTTTCGTGCTTTTTCTGTCCAAATTTTAAAAAGTTAACTAGCTAGTCATTTATTTGCTGTGAATTTTTACCTCAGGAAATTATAGAGGCATTAAATTTCTGAGTGAAGTAACAAAAGGAAAAGCTCTAGGAACAATTTTCTATTCAATGACTCAAATGATTGCAATTAACAGCTTTCACATTTTCATGAGTTTAAGAAAGAATTTGACCTTCGTAACAAAGAATCAGAAACTGGGTACTCTTTCTCTTAATCATTCTCTGAAGCTGAGCTAATTTAATTCCTGGATGGCACTGATTTCTTTGCTATAGCACAAGTGCAGAAATTTGATCTTATAACGTATAAAAATTAGTTTTTGGTATAAGTGCATTGGAGATGTTTTTATACTGTATTAATTGATGCTTATTGCAAGCTGCAGGGCTGATCATTTAAAGCTGTGGTATCAGGCATGCCTTGCTTGTGGGCCTTAGCGACATGACAGCAAGTACAAAGACTATTAAAATCTCTTTGTGAAAACACACAAAAATCAATCCTCTTCCAGAAGGAGGTGCCCTCCAGCACAATCAATACAAACGGGTACAACAATATCTTATGGTGCTTGTCAGCTGCTTTAAACCTTTTTGCTCAGCAGAGCTCACAAAGTGCTGCTGCCTTTCATCTCTGCTGGATTGTGCCAAATGAAGATGTATTTCTAAATGAGTTGCAGGGGCAAATGCTGCCATCAGTTACCCCTGTGCAGATGGCTTCAAACTTGGCAATGTTGTACAAGACTGATCTCAACTTAAATTTCTTCCACTAGAGTTAAAGAAGATGAATTTGTTTACTACCTTGAGACTTTTCTTTCCTCTACTTTAGTTATATTACAGGTTCTTGATGGAAATTTTTGCTCTACATTTTGATTCTTGCATGCTGGAGAGGCCAGAACACAAAAGGAATCTGAGTAATGACAATCTACAGGTTCTTTCACCTTCTATTAATATTCAATTGTATTAGCTCTAAATACAAGGCAACTGGTAGAAGATAATTTCTTCAAGAGCTGTATGCCTCAATCAGGTGCATATCTACCAAGTGCTTTAACTTTAACTTTGCTTTGTCTTGTTGGGGTTGTTTTGCATCGATCATGCTTCTAACACATGGCTGTGAAAATCCTAGGATTTCTGCAGCGGCTTTCTAGCAATCAAATATTTTCCCCAGATCACTATGAACCCATGGCCTGATAAGTGGAACTATTTCATTCCTACTGCCCATCACCTGTTCAATCAGTTTTATCTTCTGATATGTATCCCTTGAAAATAAGCACCACAAAATCCAGAGTGACAAAGAGCTCTGGTTTAAAATAATGTTGCTAAGTGTTAGACACAGTAAAGTACTCCATTAGCCCAGGACAACATACCTGCACACATATTCAGCACAAAAAGACACTTGATAGGCTTGTGCAGTGAAAAATTAAACAGTATTTTCTGCTCTTGTGCTGTATTTCTTTATGTAATGAGACATCAAACACCACGACTAAAACCAAATCCCATAAAATCTTGTCCAAACAAACCCAATCAAATCAAAATCCCTTTTATGGAAATTAACCTTCTGTGAGAAGAACAGAAAACTCAACCAAATAGGCAGCTGCATGACATTGTGAATTAGTACATTAGCCTTTCAGCCTTGGGAGAACAGAGTTTAAGTTCTGGAATTAGGCACAAAAGCAAACAAATTTTGAGGTCTCATATGAGTCATGCTCATGATGTACTTTTGATAGCTCATGTTCAAAGAAAGGTCACTGTGATTTGGATGGATGGCGCAATAGATCTTTAGCCCCTGTTATTAGCTACTCAATTAATTTATTAAAAGTCACAGTAAAAAACAAAGAACCATCCTGAATTCTCCTCCTAGATGAATGAAAAATATGTAAATGAGACAGATCCTGGTTTGCAAGTCAGGGAATGGTAGTAAAAATGTTAGTTTTTCAGTTTTGCTCCATCAGTCCTTTGACAACACAAAATATCTTGGGCATAGATGGAATTGAAAGAGGATAGAAAAACCTTCTACTAAGTCCAGAGTGCAGTTGATATGCAAGTAGTTTGACTGATCTTTTCTCTAACTGAGATTACAAAGCCTCTAAAAACTCCAACTTTACTCTATACTTTTCAGTTGAGTGGAGCCGCCATTACGGGTCCTGGTTAGCAGAAGATGCCTGTCCTGACAGCACTCCTGCAGAAATCAGGGATTTGCCCTTGTTTTTTGAAGCTGCTGGGGTCAATCAGTGCTGGCCACATTTTAAACATCACCTCCTAAGGGCACAGGAGCAGGCAATTCCCAAGGGTCAGAAGTCAAGCAGCCGAGGCAAAAGGACAGCTTGGCTGAACAGGGACCTTCTCTTGGAAACAGGGCAATAAAAGGAGGGCTTATGCCCAGTGGAACAAGGTCAAGTGACAGGGGAAGAATAGAGAGATGATGCTTTCCAACGTAGGGAGAAAACTCATGTGGCCAAAGCTCAGCTGGAGTTCAAGCTGGCCAGAAATGTGGAGGACAATAAAAAGAGTTTTTCAAATACATTGATGGCAATAGATAGTGTAAAAATAGCACCATCCCACTACAGGATGGTGGTCACCTCAAAAACAGGAACGGGGACAAGGCAGAGATGTGTAATGCTTTCTTTGTGTTTGAAATTGTTCTCTGTCTATGTTTCAGCAAGGAAGATGTATTTAATAATGTGTAATGTCCTTCTACAGACTTACAGTGGTCTTATTATAGTGGACAATGCTAGAATAGTTCATGCTCTAAGGAAAAACATTGCAGATAGCAGATACTTGCCTTTTGTAATGTTTTTCTGCCTCAGTACTCTCAGCAAGATATGTTAACCTGTCTGAATATGTTGGTATGTCTGCCTTAGCTTCCTGAAAATGGGATTTTCACAACAAAAGAGTGTAAAACACAGAAGAAGAACATAAGCAAATGGAAGTATATGGGATAAAAAGCAAAAAGGATTTTTCTCAGCTGAAGAGGTGAAAAAGCAGATTGCAGGTTCTGGTGCTGACAGAGGCACAGAATAAAAAAAAGTAATAGTCTGTTACTGCTAAAAAACAGAGGAAGAAAAACTCTTGGATTTGCCTGGAGAAGATAACAAACAACTGGATGCCACAGCCCAGTTCTTTACTTTTTTATCTTCATTTGCATTTGTGCTGATTGGTTTGACCTTGCTCAATTCACACCCTCTACACAAGAATAAATGTATAAAGAAGGGGCAGAGGCAGAATGAATCAGTCTTCTCATAGCAAGTAAACACAAAAAATCCTATAAGGCATAAAAGATTAGCTTCATCCTTTTGAAAATGAGGTAGAGAAATAGGGAAATCTTGGTCCCAGTCCTGCTGAATTCAATAGACTTCTGAATTCCAGTTTTAACTAAACTGTACAGAAAATTTCAAAGAACTACTGGAAATGCTGGAGAACTTACCAAGACACTCAGTGGAGTTCTGCTGCCAGAAACTGTTGACAAAAACTGATGCTTCTGATTGTGATTGGCCTTTGAACTCTGACCCTTCACAGTTCAGAGTTCCACCTGTGCAGAGAATGTTCATGCATTCAGGAAACCATACATCATTTACAGGTATAAAAAAAAGGCAGAGGGACCTAAAGTCTGTGGACCTCAAGGCAGGCTTGGAGAAAACACCTGAACTGTGTACATTACAACACTGTGACTAAATATTCTTCTCTTTAACTTATTTTGACAGAGATGATTATATTTGCAATCCTAAACTCTCTGCTACCAGCTGTAATTATTATAACTAACCTTCAATTCCCTAATTATTATTCTTTTTCTTGAAGTCTTGTGAAGACGTTCTGTTTTACTGTTCTCAGGGGAAGGTGAACATTTTTCTATTGTTATGCAGAAATTTGCAACAAATAAATGGATTGTCTTACGCCAGTAACGGGAATCTGTTGAATGTTCTTCCTCTCAGAACTGCTCAGTCCCTTTCTAATTTCCATAGATGTTTTGAAAGTGGACAAAGGAAAACCAAAAAGTTTTATATTTTTAGACTTTGAATATATATCAGTGCAGTCCTTCCTAGAGCCTTTTCTTAGAGATCTGACTATATTTTAAGGCCTTGTTGATTCACTTCCATATCTTTTCTACCCATTTCCCCAAAAATTGGCCTCTGTGCTCCCTGTTCCAGGGCAATTAGACTGGCTACTTTCATGGACTTTCATTAGAAGATTTTATGCACTGGTAAGAATTTAGTGCAGCATTTTTGTGTAATTCTGACAGACTGGAATAAATGCCTTATGGGGATCACACTAAGTTGTATCTTACAGCTTCAGGATGGCAGAATCATTAATGACATCTCTTAATAGAAGCACTTATATATTAATAATGTATACATTAATTACATGGCTATTATATAAAGTGCCTATAGAGTCTATGTACATGAATAGTATCCATGTAGTAAATCACAAAGCTATATGTCAACTGTAATTATCCATTCATTTTTAACTCCAGTTTTCCTGCTCCATTGGGCAATCTCACATTCCAGCAATCTGGAAAAGTTAAATCTTTCTTTCTTTTCTTTTCTGATAAAGTTTTCCTTCTTTTCCCACAAAATCTGAAGTTTAGGCAAAATAGGAACCACCAATTTCTATCTTATAAAATAATTGAAAACTTTTGCTGAAAGAAGCAGTTTGAATATGTGTGTGAGTACAGAAATATTAGCTGACACATCTGTGCTACTTCTCTAAGATGCTCTATTTTGACATCACTTTCAAATTTTTTGTCAGGACTTGAGACTCTCCTTTACAGTCATTAACTTTATAAGCAGAGAAATAAAGAAACCTGTGCCACTATTTAACATTTTCTAAACATTTGAAGAATAGTTTTCTCTTTCTCCTTCTTTTTTTTTACTTTTTTGTTAGCATATGAGGCTCAGGGGGAAAAAAAAAGTGCTTGGGATTGTTGCTATAAAACCCTTTTTTATTTGGGCAGGGGGAAAGCTGTAAAATGTACTTCTGTTTCCAGAAACAAACAGCATGGAAATAACAAGCAGCTCGGGCACAGTAATACAACTCCTTCATATCCATGTCAATAAAAACCCTATACCACATTGCTCCATGGTTATTCTATAATTATGATATAGCAACAACCGTGTTCAGTAAAGAGTGGGTAACGGGCTTCAGCTTTAAATCTGAATTTTACCTTTCAACAATAAGAATAAAGAAAAAGATTAAGAATCTTGATAGCTATTGAATTTTAAAGGGGAAGATTATTTTTCCTTCAAATCAGGGTCAAGAGAAAAGCAAGCTACCCTATACCTGTCTAACATTTAAAACCTGAGATATTGGAGAGGCTTGTTTTTCTTGGTGTCCTTTTCTGATATGTATATAGGCCCTTCTAAGGGCCATTTTCTTTAACAATAATGTTGCTGTCCATGTACTGATTTGAATTTTTTTTCTCTTATCAATATAGAGGCTCATTTTCTTATGTGATGATATTTTCTTTAGAACATCTCATTGAACAATCCAGATGGGCTTTTTTTTTTAAGCAAATTTGAGACCACTTCATGTAGTGCAAAATTTCATTGGCTTAAGTTACTGACATGTCCTGGATGTGGAGTCCAACAGAAGCTGAACTCGTCTGCTGTCCCAGAATCAAAGGTCTCTTAGCAAGCCATGCCAAGCAAATTTTTGTTTCTCATGAATTACAATTTACAGCTTGCAATTGCCAGTTTGCACCAAGACTAAAAGTTTTAATCTTCTTATGATTAATGTTTCTAGGATTCTTTCCTTGCTCTTCTCTACTGGATACAGCTATGACAGCCTGTCCTCCTAATGTATGGAGCTACTGTCTGTCCCATTTAGGGCTTGTATGAGAATTCAGCTCACACTTGCAATGATATTTTAGACTGATACCATTTTGGGACAATGAGTCAGCAGGTCACACTTCTCTGGCTAAACCCTCTTATATAAATTTTCAGAAATACTGACTTCCCGTTATAGTTTATGCACATGGTCACCCCCAAGTAACACAAATCAGCCAAATAAAACTGCCTTTAGTCTTCCAAAAATATTACTAACTGAAGGCATCACATACACAATATTTCCAGAGTTTTTTCTATTATTTTACATGAGAGATTTGGGTCTCTTGTTATCTGTGTTTGTCATAAGCATCCCATCAAAATCCAAACCGTCATGAGAAATCTGGTCTTGGATCCACACCTGCTTTCAGAGAGTCAGATGCACTGCTTTGTTGATAAAATTGATATAAATGCATGAAGTCACCTAAGGTTTTAAGGAAGAGTCCAAGTCTGATGAAATTACGATATGTAGTGCTTAATGTTATCTGTTGAGGCTGGAACTTAGAGCATTATGGAATATGGAATTGATAAATTTAGAGGCAATATGAGAATGGAAAGACATTTATTAGTATGTTTTTCTCTCTCTCCTTACTTTTGGGGGTTATAACTTCTTAGCTCTACTTCAACATTTTATGTTACTATACAGCCTTAGCTTCCTATATGCAAAAATGTCACGCAGAGAGCAAATATGCTGAAATGTTAGGTGTTAGTGGTAGGGATGTAAAATGAGTATTACTCGCTAATTGGCCAAATTTTATTCTTGATTTTTTTTCATTTCTTCTTTGTTGAAAGACGTATACTTTCAAGCTAAACATAAATGCAGCAGTATTTCTCTTCTCCCTTTAAAAATAGCTCCAACCCCAATGTCAGCAAGTTTGTAATCATGCACAGGTCTTCGCAATTTAGTGTAAAAAAATGCAAACTACTTAAGTGAGTTGTGTCACCTCCTTTTCAGTTCAATTAGAGGACCCAAACAAAATGCTTTACCCAGAACTACCTTATGCTAATAGAACTTTGTGCCTTCATTTCATATACTCATGTCCAGGTACACCCAAGTCACCTGTAGCCAAAGGTACATTCCTTTGCAAGTCCAACCTTTCTGGCTAAATCTGCAATGTACCTGATTTTTACGATTATAGAAAATGGCTGGAAGCTTAGTGCACTCCTTAAGATTTGTAAATGTTCACATGGTCTTTGTGACAAGCTGGGCAGGAAGCCTGACCCTAGAGATCCCAGATACCTTTTTAGAGACTAGTGCTGAGCCACCTGGAGCAGAGACTCCAGCACACAGAGTCTGCCAGCACTGGTCAAAAAAATTAATTGCAAGGATTAGAGGTGTGTATAGGGCTCCATCAGAGAGCTTTATACAAAAGGGGAATGACTTGTCTAGATCAGTAGAATTCAGAAGACATCTATTTTGTTTAATTCCATGTTTTATTACTGGTCTCATGCTATGCCCCAGGTCTTGATCATTTGTATATCTTTCTGAGTAATGCAACAAGTAAAAAAGTCCTGTGTATATACTATGCTAGGCAGGCATACACATTACCAAATACAGGCTATAGTCTCTGTTAACATAAAGCTACATAGCTGATTTCAAGGAAACCAAGCTGAGTTATATCAACCCACAACCTGCCCCATTATCCTGAAAGGTATTCTTTCTTCTTTTGTGTTTGTGGTTTTTGTTGGTTTTTTTTTTAGTATAGTAGGATGATAAAGACACTACATTTACAGCCCCAAACACTCTCTGCATATTCCAATATCGTCTGCTCTTTTAACAGCTATCAAACACTGTGCAGATGATTTTACTAAATAATCAACTATCACTCCAAAGTCAGAACTGATATTCCTGTCCTGGGGGATATGCTACCAGGGCCAAACACATCCCCAGTGCAGCTCTGAGCCTAATACATTTGGCCCACTGACCATAAAGTGCACTGCCTCCAACCACCTTTTCTCTCTTGCTCTTATCTCAGTGTACTGACTCTGCACTTATCTTTGTCCCTTCCTTTTATCTAAAACACTGCAATCTTCCAAGTCCCCTAATGCAGTTCATGGTTTGACTCCTGTTTTTCTCATCTAATATTATCATCCCTTTTTGTGTTTTACTTTCTCTCTTCCTTTTCCTGAAGCACTCCCACAAGCACCAGGGTCTTAAAAAATCACTGCTGTTTACAGAGTTTATTACTTTCCATCATTTCTTATGATTCTCCTGCAGCATGTCTTTCAAATAATTATCTCTGTGATTTACTGTATCGGTCATATAACCTCCTTCTTCCTGTACTAATCAGCTCTGGAATAGCTACTTGGTAGAGCCAGATTGCCCCTGACAGACTTTTTCCCATCTCTGTGCTTCCTCACTCAAGCATGCTGGGATTGTGCTCTCTCTGGTCTTCTACATGCACACAGAGCTCCTCGCCAGATCTACCAGGGCAGACTCACTCTGGCTGGCCAGGAAGCAGCCTAAACTGCAGATTTCAGCAAATGTCTCAAGCTCTGAGGAGCTGGTGCCTCTGCAAAAAATCTCTCTCTGCCTCTATTTAGGTGGCGTAGCCATATGTCACTGCCCCTGCAAGGTTTTGACTGAAAGCCACCATAGAAAGCCTTTTGCAGTAAATCTAAAATACTCAGCATTCTGTACCCAAGCTTCTACATAGTGCCACTGTACTGATGAGCAGATTGTTCACTAAAATATCACGGGTGAGTGAAGAATTGGCTTAAACTATCTTCAGATAGATCAGCTGGGTCCTGTCACTAAAGGGAGGGGAAAAGAAAATAGTGAAATCTCCTCAACTCTTTCCTTTTTAGGGCAGCAGCAAGGAAATACCATAGCCTCTACTGTAAATTACACAGCAAAAATGCTATTTTGGACACCAATTCTCTACCTGGTTACTTGGAAAGTAACTGTGGAAAGTGATACATATAGACATTCCTTCTGAAACAAAGCCAATCGTAAATACTCAAAACCTACCAAACCATCTCAACCCCCAAATTCAGCCAGTGGCTGTAATTACCTCTCTGCCACGAAACTAAAAAGCATTTATTTGTGCATGTGTGCCCATGGAGCTTTGTAAGAGCAAAGACAAAGACACAGAATTATGGCTTACCAGATCCAAATGCTTGATTGTAACCCTGCCTCCGGGGTACCTTCCTGTAACTCATTTAAAAGCTCATTTAAAACGAACAAAATTTCAAGGTACACCTAGTATTTTTGCAGTCAGTCCAATGAAACTATGTAATAAGGACAATACAGCAGTATTAATGACATGATACATTGCTAGAGTAAATACTGCTATAGTTTTGGAGAACCTGATGTATGGATATCTTCTTTGAGTTTATTTACCCTTTCTTTTGGTGATGCATGTTGTGGCATTTTCACACAAAGAAAGTTCTTTGGGAAAATGTCAACAAGACACTTCATAGACATTTTCAGACTATTACATAAGAAGATGGCACAGATATTTCCTTCCCACAGAAATTAAATTGGTGTTCAAGAAGGAAACCAATATTTCAACCTCCTGGAGTAAAAGGTGAACTTAACTTTACCTACCTACACAGTCATGAAAGCTGGGAGGTAAGGGACAGCACTTTGCCGATGCATTTCTGAGTCTCAGGGATCAGACAGAGATCTGGGTAATCCTGCAATTTTAAAATGCTACTGCCCCTAGCTTTCCATCCTGCTGCTCTTCCAGAGATTACTGCTCTTGCAGCAGAAGAAACAAAATACAATGCACTGTAGGTCCCTCTCTTGTAAGAGCACAGGAGGGCAGAGCTCAGTACTGTATGCAGATGCTCTAGTTCTCAGCCTGGTAACTTAGCAAAGTGCAGTGGACTTTGAACTGGAATTTCTGAGACACAGGCACCTGCTCGCAGCTGCTACCTCCTTTCCAAGCACAGCAGCCTCTGATTTAAAACCAAACAAAACCAACTAAACCAGCAAAAAACAACCCAAACAAACAGAAAACCCAAACACACAACATAAAAACCCTCAGATAAGCAAAGAGAACAGAGAAAATAATTTCCTAGGCTCTTATTGCTAGATCCTAGGCTCTTATGTTAGTGGAATATTCCAAAGTGATGATTCTTAGAGTATGATACCATATTAATTAAGACTCCCAAAACATCTTTGAAGGAGACTATTTAGAAAAGTCCTCAGTACTATTAATGGGAGCACTGAATAGGGCTGTTTATGGGTGCTATTACCTGTAATACATGAACTGAAGCTAATGCTCTTCAGAGGAGAAAGTACAGCCATTAACAACTCAAAGATTTCCTCATAATACCTTTTATACACATTGATCTATTTCCTGCTATTAAAAACCAACCAAACAAAAAAACCACAAAGAAGGCAAAAATATTTAATAGATGATATTGTCCTGTGAAGATGGACTTGAAGCCCCAACCAGTCAGATGTCAAGGGCAATAAAACTCTAAGCATTAATCCCTGGGGAATAGTCCCAGGTAGCAGAGAATCCCAAAGATGAAAAGATTCTGAGCAAAGGGCTCTTTGCCGGGAATTTCTGGAGAAAACCAATCATTTATGTATCCCAGTTTCCCCTGGTAACTTCAGCAGACCACTGTAAGTAAAGCAAGCAGATTTGGTCTGAGAAGCAGATGAAATTTGCTCTTTCAGTGAATGTAACATTAAGGTTTGTCCTGCTGCTGGTGTGTGAGAAACTTAGACTGGTGTCATCTTGGCAGGAAAAGGCCAGGCTCTTGGAAGTCATATCCCTAAAGTAGAATCTGTCCATTGTGCTAAACTTGTAATGTTAACTCTCTCAAATGGATTCTGAGGGGATCTGCCCAGTCCTTCACTAATTTCACCTGTGTTCAGCTATTGGTGCGAGTGAACTGTGATGGCACATGAAACCTGAGCCCCTTCAGCTGCTCCTGAGTGCTGGGTCTTCCAGCAATGCCTGCTGACTTTGCTTCACAGCAGCTCTGTCCTGGCTGCCCCACTGCTCTGCCCAGCACAGAGACGAGCAAACACAGACAAGCTCATTCTACTACAGCTCCTACTGAAAACAGGTGAAAGCTGCGTATTCCCTCCACTTGTGGCATAGCTTGAAAACAAAAACAAAATACCCCCAAACCAACCACACGAAAACCCAGCCCCCTCACCCCAGCTCCAAACATCCCACATTCAAATCTAGTAGGGTATTAAAATAATGCCCTCTGAAAATGCATAAGTGTTCTTAGTAGGAATCAATCCCAAAATATACACAGACAATCCACCTTCCTTTTGTCAGTCAAACACAACGCTTTGGTAACCTAACCCCTGGCTACAACACATACATACACACACATGAACTGTACATACTCCTTACCCTTTTTTTTTTTTCCCTTCTTTTCTTTTTTTTTTTTTCTTTCTTTTTTAAAACTTTTTTTCTGTTCTGTTACACTTTGAAGCAAGCCATTCTAGGCACCGGGAACAGACCATCCTCTCCTCTTTCAAAAGAATAACCCTTCTGCAGGGGCCTCTTCAATCCAAATGGTTAGGAATCCAATACACAACAATCTTGCAGAAATCAGCTGCCAGATTTATTATTCTACCTGAAAACCCCAAACAAAACAAAACAAAACAAAACCCTCCCAACCCCGAACAAACAAAAAAGTGGAATAAAAATAGACTTTAAATAAACCTCTTAGGTACATTTTAAAAAGGGTTAATCAGTTCAGTGAAAGACTTTTTTGTCTTCTGCTGAGAGATCATGTAATGGTGGTCTGACTGCTTGTTTTGTTCAGTGAGTCACTACCGTATACAGATATATATATATATATTTTTTTTCTTCTTAAATATTACACATTCGATGCAATTTTTAAATCTTTTTTTTTTTTTCCTTTTTTTGTCCAACCCCTTTCCCAAACACCCACATCCTGCCATAGGCAAGAGGCGCTCTGTGCTGACATCAAAGAACCAAAACCAATCCAAGGACTTTTCATCAAAGCATGTTTCATTTGAACCTTATTTCAATGGAAACCACAATTTTTTCAAACAATATTACTCAACATTTTCCCTTTCCTCTTTGCTAGTTCTGCAACTTTAGACTTCTTTTTCTCAGTTGATCACCAAGTATTTAAGTGCCATTTCAGACCTATGGATGACAGAATTAGGTGGCATATTAAGGCATATATCATAAAATATGTTGTCTCATGGATCTGGGTAAATTAAATACCTGCCCAAATGCTTTTTATGCACCTGTGGTTTCTAGTGACCACTACTCCTTTACTTTTGATTAAATGTGTATTAAAATATTCATAAGTTAAGGAGTGTCTTAACTGACAAAGGATGGAAGATTAACCCACCACCAAGGACTGTCTTTGAAATCCATCCATTATGATAAAAATTATTCTTGTTGTTTTATGGTTATGTATTTATTTCTCTCCCGCTTCTTGGCAATCTAGGAAAATGAGGTACTTCATACAACAACTATTTAAATTTCACCGGGCAAAAAATTAAATCCAGATCTTACCTCCCTCTCCACACCTTCAAACTTGTATTTCAAAAAAGGTGCTCATAAATATTTTAAACTTTTGGGGTTTTGTCAGGGCATTTTGTTTTTGTTTTACATACAGAATGGCATGTGTGGTTTGTGTTGAAGGTAACCCCACTCAAAAAATAAAACAATTTGAAAAAATAACAAAACAAAACAAAACAAAACCCCTCAAAATTTAAATTGTCTTCTGAGCATATCCAATCACATTTACATTTAGTGTCCAAAACAAGTTGATTGGTAACACCAGTGCCAGCACTACAACGTCATACAGCAACTTCATGGTATTTGACAGTTCATCTCTGTTCCACCGAAAATTACAAAAGGTTCTGCAGAGCTTTCCTTAGCAAGCTGAAGCTTACTAGTCATTTGTGGATGCGCATAAAAGCTGCTTATAGCACAGCTATGGCGTAAGCTATTTTCTAAGCAATAAATGGTTCAAGTCATCTATTTTGTCCTGAAATGCTACCTGTAGTTACAGCATTGCTTATAAATGGTCATAGTAAATTCAGCATCAAAGAGAATATTACAGAAAAAGACAGCAGCAGAAGCATTAGCATTATCTAGTATTTATATATGTTATCAACATAACACAGCAGTAAAAGGTTTAAATGCATATTAATGGGTACCGTGTCTAAAAATTACTAAAGTACCTATTTAGTGTATTGGATATTTTTCTCAAGGAGTGCTTGCTGTGTCTAAACAGCATAATTAGATATGTGACTTAGTACAGTTAATTCCTATTGATTAAATAACTTATTTATGTACCAAAGGAAATGGAAGGATACAAAATGTTTTCTCCCTCCTGATCATGATCCTGTATTTAATGCTGACATGATCATCAGAAAGCCTACCCCATGTAATTATTACCCTCAAATGGATCTCAAAAAATCAACAGCATAGCACGGGCCATATATGTATAGCAATGTGGCATCAGATACAGCATGCAGCTTGCAGTCTGAAGTCAGGGATTTTGCTGCTTGGTCACTGTACTTATGGCCAGTCTGTCAAATAGGATTGTTTTTTGTCGTACCAAATAAAAAATAAAAGAAAAAACAAAACAGCAATAGAAAAAAAATAAAAGAATTAGGAAAACTATCTGATTGTTCTCTGAGGCAAGGCATAAAGTCTGCCACTGGAAGCTTCTAAATTAAATGGTGTGGTATATGCTTTGCTTCTCTTTTATTACTGCAGAAAGACAATTAAGAATGGCAAGAAACAAATGCCCTAGGCATGCTGTGCTGATATCATCATCAAGTGGTTATTTTGCACAATGAGAATTAACTGTACTACGGATACCCAGAGAAAATGTACAATATCTTATGCTGATATGAAACAAAACAGACATGATATAGCTTTTTTTTTGTACTTAAAACCTGTATGTTCCCTTCCCAAACTTAAGAAAAAAGCAAACCCACCCTTTTCCTCCTGTTACACAGAATAACGTTTAGGTTCCAACCCTCCCCTTTCAAATAAAGTGCGCTGTCCATGGCAGACCATAGGAGTAATGCAACAGGAAAAGCCCCTTTTAGTGTACTATTTAAAAAACAAACTGAAGTCGATTCAGCTTTCCTCTGGGTCTTGGGAAAGAGGAGAAGCGTAAAGGAGGGGGAAACATCCCCTTCACTGTCACTGCTGTTAATAGACATAGCCTTCGTTGTAGGGGTGGGTGTTGCAGCAGCCTCCGTCCTGCATGTAGACCATGCTCTCGTCAAAGTGGGACAGAGGCACAGTGTCCTCCTCATTGATGTGGCGCTCCATGTCAGTCTTCAGCAAGGGGCGCTGGTTGTCCGGAAAAGCCATGGAGAAAAGCGCTTCAGGGTCACAAACAAACTTGTAGACGTATCTTTCTCCAGCCACCTTAGGACAACAGAAGGGGAAAAAAGGTGCACCATAAGGCCTTGTGTTTTGCAACTCCAAGTTCAACAGTCTCGTAAAGAACTCACCTTTGTTACACAATTAATAATGTGACAGCAGAACTGGTAAGGCAATGGCCTAGCAAAGACAAGTGGGACCTGCCAAAGCAGACTGTGGAGAATACTCTTGATTTTGCCACACGTGACATCCTGTTGGAAGACGGACTAAGTATTCTACCTCTAAACATTTGTTTGTGATTGTTTTCTATACTTAACCACAAATGGAACTGTCCCTATTGGAAAATGTAAACAAATTGTCACCACAGTGGCAAAATAAAATTACACACTCCGTGTGCGAAGTGGAAAAAAGAATCACATTGCACGATAGAGATCTGGATTTCACTTTACACAGATTGATTCATACTTACGTATAAAAGCACTTTAGTTTTAGCGCACGCTGATTGTACAGGGACAGCGTAAGCAAATACGTAGGCTAATATGTACTTAGCAATTGCTCACGCAAAGCTGGGACATTTGGATTTGCTTATGGAGGGGCAATTTGTCCAAAGATCCTAAAGTTTTCCCTTAATCAGAAACAGCCTTAAATATCTATGCTTCAATTCCCTAAAAGCTAGAGAATGATAAAAATAACACAGAATTGCAGTCTTACTACAAACAACAAACAGAAGTCAATATAGTGCCTTCTCAAATACCTTATTTAAAAAACTGCACTTAAAAATATGCATTATATTGTATGCTCACAATTTATTAAAATTATTTTAAAATAAAGATCATATTATCTGTTTCTTGTAACTCCAGCTACTACGGCATTGAAGTGAGTTAGTGAAGATGGAAAAAGTGTTGCAAACTTAACAACTCTCTTCTTATGGGGACAAAATATTTTGAAGCACCTCCTTAAAATTTCAGCTTATTTATTCTACAAACAGAATTTGGTAGAGACTGTATCTGCAGCAGAATTTTAAAAATCAAATTAATGTCAGCAAGTTTGAGATAGACTACAGGTTGCATTCAGAAATCAGGCTTTTGCTTAACCTGCTACCATTGCTTGATTTAAAAAAAAGGAGGGAAAATATGCATACAAACTTTGCCAAAAAGAAACCTGCTTTGCATCTACAACCCCCATTAGTTTTTAACATACACGAACTGGCCAGATAGAGCGATCCCAGGGCAAACCTGAAACATTACTATGTCAGAAAAACAAGCATACAAGCTAGCTTTCAAAATGTGGGTTAAGCACATTCTTTTGATAATAAAGGAGTAGTTTAGGATATAGCAAGCTAGCTGTCAAAAGTACTTGTAAACTTTCAGTGTTAAATGGATGTGTGGGTTCGGGCAGCATTATCAGCCTTCTGGTATTTCTATCCCCACCTTTTCTACTTGCTTCCCTCTGCTACTTTTTTTTTTGCCTCTCTGCTGCCTTCGAAGTGTGCAGGCAGCGCAGCTGCCTATGCTGCTGAGCCATAACCTGAAACAAGGAACTCCTCTACCTGAAGCACCAGTCAGTGAAACCAAGCGCTTCTGCTGCTCCCTGATCGGACCCAGTTTCCAATCCGCTTTACAAAGATTCAGTGTGCAGTTACATGACGCACAAAAATGAATGAGGTGCTGAGCTACTGAAGAACTGTAAGCCAATACTAACCCAGATTGTTGTCCAAGTTGACTCCTGGATAGTGAAAAAGCAGTGCACTACAACAATCTCATAATCTAAGCATGAGGACTTCACAAAACCTACTGGAAAAGCTGCCCACTAACTTGAGAGCACCGTTTCCATTCATGGAATTGGCATACAGCATGTTCACCATCACTGGTCACAAGACCAATGTGAAAAGACATGGAATAAGTTTTACAGTCCAAGGTGTTTATTATGATCTTTGATCACACCTGGCAGTTTTGTAGACACAGCAGACAGGTCTCTCTTATTGATTTCTCAGTCAATCTACATAGTACTACACAGCAAGATTTAAAAATATATATATATAAATCAGCAAGCCACAGTAGGAGGATGAATTGAATACTGTCAGTAAGACAAGCCTGTAAAATATAAATTATTGCTAAATATTTCTCCTAAATCAGTCTATTATAAATATTAAATTCCACTCAAAACCGGTATTATTACAACACTATTGGTAAAAATATTAAAGTATTTGGTATGTTAATAGGTATAATTATTCTCCCCTATCTAGCACTTACTAAAGTACCCAAGCACTGGGCAGCTAATTTAGATCTGCAAAACATTAATCATACTGTGCTCTACTGTTTGCCTTTCCCAGCTGCCAGGAAGCTCTTTTGGATATTTCTGAATGTTACTTCTTTCCCTATAATCATGAAATGCATTGTGTGACCTTAAACCGCAGACATTTTTTACACAGAAAAAAACCAGCTTAATGCATATGCTGGACCTAGTAGGTCAAAAAGCTCAGTGTTTGCCTAAACAGATGAAACAACTACCCAAGCCCCACAATTACACGTACTCCTTGTAAACTGACCTATGGATAAACATTCAAGACTCTGGTGAAATGTAATACAAAATTAGCTACTCACCTTTTGCATGATTCCCTTTTCATAATAATAGCGAAGCGATCGGCTAAGTTTATCATAGTTCATAGCTGGCCTGTTTTTCTGAATCCCCCAGCGACGTGCCACCTGCCACAAAAATGGATTAGCAATGATTTGTTAAATGCATTTAACAAGCAGATCTTATAATCAGATACTTCATATGGGGATGCAGGAGGGAAAACCCTGCAGGTGCAACAAATAGGAAAAGGTTGCCATGACCTGAACTTCCCACGTACTACTATGAATTTTAATTGGATGTCCATCATCATTAAACTTGAAACAGACTTATTTGCCAATGTGGCAGAGGGTTAGGGTTTTTCTTTGCTTTTTAATAAACAAATGAAAAATTAAAGCCATACAAAGACATGACAGACAAAAAACACTTAGCAAGTTACACCAGAAAACTTCCACAAAACCTTTTTTAGTTCGATACTATGGATAATTGTACCATGCCTGTCTTTTCCTTGCTGTCAGAAAACTAAGTTATTTTAAACACACATGCATACACACTTAGTTCATGAACTAATACAGACTGTACTTGGAATGGGAGCAATGTTGAGATTATTAGGAGATACAAGTCAAAAGACAACTCCCAGTCTTAAACATTACTTCAGCAAAAAAAATGAATTACCTAAGGAGGCAGAATAATCGCTTGGAAGAACTATATGGTGGTATGAACAATGGAACAGAAATTTCATTGTTGCAGTCATATAATTTCCCTTAAAAATAACAATAAAAAGTGAATTGCAAGTAACTCATGAAACCATTCCATAGAGAACAAATGCCTTCTGCTCTGACTTATGTTTTCTACTTGACTTTATGCTTCCTGTTTTATTGCTAAAGACAGTTTTGGACAAAGCGACCCTTTGTTTAAAGAGCTTAACTTCTTATTCCTTGCCTGAAATTTTAATCGGCTATTGGTGACATTTCAATTACTCTCTGTAAAAATGACTATAATATCACCAGAGAGAAAAAAAGGCAGAGCTGATGAACTCTTTAAAGCACATTTTGTAAAAATGATTGAGAGGTGCATATGCGTACAGCTCTGGAAAAAGGACAGAGTAGCCAAGCAGCTTCTCTGCAGACTGCTCTGTGAAACTTCCCGTAGCTGTCTGGAGCTTTCTGATGCAAGCCATGACAACATGCAGCACTGAGCAAAATCTATGATTTCAGTTTCCACCTGGACAATAATTTCTAAAATCTCTTTTGAAAGCATTATTTCCTTTCAGTGGTGTAGCTTTTCAGGCTTATGTACATTATCGTAGCTCTGCTAATTCCAGCTACATTTTAGCTGTACTGAAACACGCCTCCAATCATGTACATTTATTCCAGCTGCAGATTTGGCCTAGATGTCTAACTTTGACTCACCTATTCATTTTTGTAACACAGGACGACATTACCCTTTTATTTTATTCCTCCCAAGGTTTTTTTTCCTGCATTAATCAGAGTCCTAAAAGTCCCCAACATAAGGCTTGCAAAATAAATAAATACACAGCAAAGATAAACAACAAGTAATGGTGAAGAATATGTTACATTGTGTGGTATTTTGACACTCCTAAACAAGCAATCAGGTCCAGTTCCCATGCCTGAACTGCACAGCATTTACCTAGTCCTGCTCTGTGGAAGGGATTCAGGCTTCTATCCTTCCACCCTACCTTCCTGCTGAAGGTTGCTGTCCCTATGACAAGCCTGCATAAATGGACCTATGCCCAATTCTCAGGCTCCAAAGTTCACAGTTACTTACTTTCTGAATGAACTATGGCACTCCAGGAGCTGATACATATTCATTTTTGTTGTCACTCTTTCTACATAAACCTCCAGTAAGGAATGGGATGGAAAGGTCATGTCACTGACATCCTAATCTGCCACAGCAGAACCAACAAGCTCTTTGATTTCCCTTCAATTTACACTTGGCAACCAACGGAATCGTGCAACTTCCCATAGGCTATTCTTATTTTAATCAACTGTTTCTGTCAGATTCATGACATTCATATGGAAACAACATAGCCTCTTTTGTACTCCTAAGAACACACAGAGTGAGGGAAGCTTCAAGCCTCCTCCAGATCTTGGATGCAATGCTGCTCAAAAACACAAAGCAACTTCTACATAGCCAGACATGCAGATGATCTGTTTAACTTAAATTAGAATATCCAGTTCTTCAGGGAATTACACAATAAAGAAACCTTAGGGGTTTGTTACTTTCCTTTCCTTAGCTAATAAAATCTATAAAGTTTTTGCACCATCTGCTGGAAACCATTTCTCAATAAAACTCTTCAGTCTTGAAAAAAACTGGACATACCTTAAAGACAAGACAAAACTAAAAGAGTGAAAAATTTATTCTGGAGTAGGGGGCGGAAATTAGGTACATCATTCACCAAAACCAAACAAAGGACCTTCCAAAGATTTCACTCTGTTCCTGGACAGGTTGCACAACTAAGGAATCCACGTAGCCTGCTAAGGCTGCAGTCTTGCCAGCAAAGTTTTGGTATCATATTGACTACAACTGTTCTGAGTTCAAATCCTCAGATACACAATGCCAGGACCTGCCGTGGCAGATTGACTATCACTAGAGCAGGAGATGCGCGGACAAATGAGAGCCAGCACCGGGGCCCTCGCAGCAACCTGCTCCTCAGCCAGACCACATCGGGAAGGAAAGGGACATCAGTCCTGACACCATCCCCAGCTACTCCAGCATCTCCGCAGAGCTGTAAGCAGACAATGTAAGTAAAATGCAAGAAAGCTTTCAGACTGCTAATGCCAGCAGATGGATGGCAAACAGCAGAAATAGCTGGTGGAATGCAGAAGCAGCCATACACCCCCGAGCCTTCCCACTCAGCTCTAACTTGGAGGGGATCCTGTCACAAAATTTGCTGTGGTCTCCTCTATCAGCAAACCCTATTCAAAGGGCAAAAGAAGTAAAGCAGAATGATACTGCCTTTTGACAACCCTCATTAAATCCTCCACAACAATTTTACAACAAAATTCACATACACCTGATCTTCCAACAGTTTCCAGGATAGTTTAGAATACAGGCTAGATTACGTAACGTTACCTAGTCCAAAACAGTTTACGTAACAAAACATTCAATTTATTCCTGTTTATCACACAAGTGAACTAAGCCATCCTTCAGCAAATGTTCATGAATATAAGCAATTTTATCTACCCCATGAGTCCTTCATGGTTCAGAAGAGCCATGCATGTTCATGAGTGTTTGTAAGCCTAGGATCTAAGCCTGTACTAAACAATCTAATGATTCAATCTAATGAACGCAATATTTGGTGCTGAAAGACTAGTAAGGGACAATTTTTCAAAGGATTTTGGAATACAGCTCTGTCCATAAAGTGATTCTGAAAAATGTGGACACCACAATTAATGTGAAGTATTTAGTAACTCTAGTACTTGCAACATTTTTATTATTTTGTGGGACTAGGACCCAAATCTATGCTTAACCACACCTCTGTCCTAACTGAAGCAATTCCCTTGCCAGTCCTTTCTGTCACCCTTCTAAAGTACTACTGAAGCAAAATACTGACGGAAAATAAGTATCCTAAGTCGAAAGGAGCACAGTTAAATTTGCAGGGCAGGGCAGTGGATGTGAGGGCATGCTGTCTGTCTAACTCACCTCCTCCGGCTCAATCAGCTTGAACTCCATGCCTCGGCCAGTCCATGCTATGAAGTGAGAGTTTGATGGGTCATCAAGAAGAGCTACCAAGAACTGCCAGAGCTGAAGCGAGCCTCGCCGTTGATACGTGGGTCCCTCACGGTACATGCCTGGCTCCTGTTTGACATCACCTGCACACAACAGCAACAACGTTAGAGGAGCAATGCCCTAAAATACCATCAGTTTGTCAGATAAACTGGTAAAGCAATCATAAGGGTTAACAAAACAGAGGGGAGGATCAGCCACCCTCAAACGCAACATTCCCCTGTTTGCTGGGGACTTACAATAACATATTAATATACTAAAAAGCACTTAAATTCATTCATGATTTATAGAAGTCTCACTAAGCTTCTCCCCGTGTAGTTTTGATAAATGCAAATCTCTTGCAAACCATTTTGTAATATCCTCTTTCTGAAAGAACATAAACTATTTTTGAAACAACTCTGATTCGTGAAGAACTGTGTTTGTGTACTACACTTTGCACAGGCCCCAGTTCTGGTAAAGTAATGTATGCTTCATAAAGCTGCAAAGCCCTATTGAGTGAAACTTCTCTTGCATGCAAACGCTTCTAAGAAAAATTTGACAAAGTATTTGACTAGGACTTAAACAGCATGTGCTTTATTTACAGGCATGTAAATCCTGCAGATACGCGAGTTCCTCTGTCGCATATTGGACTTGCATATGAGCAAAAATTACTTTTACTCATATCTACATATAAAATTAGTATTCCCTCTGAAAAGCAGTAAGTTAATTTTTCTAAAATCTTAAGTCTAGAGAAACCATTTAAAAATAACATTCTACTAGCTGTTCCACAAATTGTCAATGAGAAAACCATTCTGCTACATCCATACTGTCTTTGTTGTTTTTAAATCATATTCATACTGAACAACTCATGCAAACAACAGCAGCTGAAAGGTCTGATGCTGAAGCAGACACTATTTTTTCCTCCACACAAGGACTGCAACCCTTGGTAGACTGGTAACATTCCTCATTTCAACTATCAGAACAGCAAAACCCTCCAATAAACAGTGTGACCTGTTTAATAAGGAAAATCAGGAATTTACATCCAACCACAACATTAGGATGCTCTGACAGCCATTACAGAATGGCTCTGTGTAGTGAAAGGCAGAATAATAATATTAGAAATGGAGCACTTCCTTTTGTAATCAGGAAAGAAAATTGACTCAATAGCTGTGGAAAACAAATAAATCAACACAAGGCTTTTTGGTTTATGTGAGGTTCAAGTTCCAGTCCTGAAAGGCCTTCTTTTTCAAGGACAGGTTTTTTTCTTCTAATGATAGCTGAGCAATGTGCAAATAGCAAGTGCGGTATTACACAAGATCAAATTCTTTCCTTGCGCTGATCTTTGATTTCAAATGAAGCAGCTGAGAATCTACGTCTGAAACATCAACACTAGTGCTGGGCTTATTCAACTTCTGTTTTACTGGCCAGAATATGACAACACATTCTTCTATTTTTTTCCCTCACAATATCATGCTACAAGTATTAACACACCTCTCTGCATCATGACATCAATCTCCTAGAGAAAAAGGTGTTCTCTCGATGGACAGTCATAGAAACCAGCAGCAGACTGCCTGACTTTCAGGCACACAAATACTGCCCAACATTTATTTCTATTACTGTATTTGTATTTCTTTTTCATTTTCATTCTCTTTTCTGTATAAAACCCAAACTAACCAGAAGGTTTTTCAAGGAAGACATAGACAAATGCTACTGTTAACGAGTTTTAAATTCTTGTAGTACAGGGTCTGATCCCATCCCCATAAATGTACATATGAATTTGACACTGGTACATCCACAATCATTTGTGGGGAACAAAAAAATACCTGGCATAGTGTGCTTTAAAAAAAATGGAAAAAACCCCAAACAAGCTCACATTACAAAGCCAGGGTATAAAGAAGACTTTCAATAAATCACCCTTTCCGTGAATGTGTCCATGTAGTGACAATGCAATAGTGGATTGAGCAATCTTCAGTTAGGTCTAATATTGTTTAAAATTCTTTATCTATTTCTTACCAACAGAAAAATATATGTGATACTCTGTTTGAAGAATGTGCAATTCTTTGGATTACTTCCATTTCACAGTCTCCAGATCTTCAGCAAATACAACAAATGCTGCTAAACATCCAAAAGTTTTGTAATCTATAAGTGATTCTCAGGGAAAAACAAACAAAATAAAGCAGGAGAAAAACACCAATTCTCCAGCTCTACTTTTAGCTGTGGTCAGAGATTTGTTCAGAAGTTTATCAGGAAGTATCTACTCTTTCCTGCTAAAATAAATAAAGCTGGACATACACACACTAACACAAAAGCTACAACACTACACTAGCATGCATACACTAACATGCCATTCTAGCAAATTTAAGTAACTGGTCTCCAAATTACTTCTCAAAGTTGCAGACTAACAGAGTCACTGGAAAGAAATACAGTGAGTGTCCGTTTACTTTGCTTATAATGAAATAAATCTGAAATCAACTGAGTTACACCAGGAAACTGATTTTATGTCAGAGTAACTGAGGATAATTTGGACCATTCATTTTAATTGACCTCAGAATTCCTCTTAAAAAAAATCTGCTGTAATTGGTAGTGTTGTGAACAGAGCATTGATTTGTTATCAATCCCACTGAAAAATAAACCACTAGTACATTCAACCTAGTGCAAATACATTGGCACAAACACAAAAATGCCCTATACACTCACTCCCCACTATTCATCACTTCACAGACAGCAAGACAAGAGGCTTAATCCTCAGTAAAACCAAAGCTGCTGCTTTCTCCACTGTTTTGTTAATTATAAGAACAGCTTTCATTAAATCTCAAACAACAAGCGGTATGTGATCATCAGTGCAATGGAAATCCTCCTATTACTTCTCAACAGTACAGGAACTGAGCTCCTCTGCCACAACTCTGGATGCAGCATCCTTTGCTGGCAAAAGTTGAACGACATCCTATTGAAGAGGAGACTTTGGTTTCAAGAGACAAAGGTCAGCTTTGGTTGGGCACACCACAAATGGTGTGTTAAGGAATCCTAAATTGGAACGTTACTGGGCTTTTTTGATCAGCAACAGAGAAAAGTCCCTCATTTCTTTTTTTTCATCTCCCTACACAGGAAAAAGAGAGATGTGTCATACATACCGTCAAACTTCTCTGGAACAACGCAAGTGTCATCATAAAACTGCCTAGGTCCTTTTTCAAACATACAGCCTGTAAGTTAAAAAGAGAGAGGTGTTTATATAAAAGATGCATGGGGAAAAAAGAGATCACGGGCTTAATGCCAGAGGGAACGCTAAGTTATACAAGAATCAGATTAATATCCCACATCCTTTACACACCACCCAATCCCAACATTTTGGCCTAAGTACAAGGGTGTTTAATTAACGTATGCATTCCCAAAAGACTGTTAATCTCCACCTGCTAAAATGAAAAGGCATCCGTTTTTCTCTATGATTTATTACAAAATGTTTGTCTCATTTCCTGTTTGAACTAGCATGGTTTTGACTTTTAACCATTAGTTCCTGCAGGTCTTCTCCCTGCAAGACTAAAAAAGTACTACTCAGTATTTCCTCCTCACACCCACAGAAGCCACCCTCACACACTGCTCTTGATGTTCTTTCCAATTAAGATAATTTTGTTAAATTTTATTTTTTCATTAAGACACTCTCTACAACCCACCAGTCTTTCTAGTGCACCTTTCTGTACACACTCCTACTATTTCCTATTATGCTAATGTTTTGCTTAACCAGAACTGTATTGCATATCAGTATCAGTCACACCAGTGCTCCTGAGCGAGACAAAACATCTCCTCCTCTCCTGCTGCCCTCTGACCCTCCTTTTGATTGCCTAAGTATTACAGAAGGCTTTTTGCCTTAAGTTTACAGTGCTCAGTTGGGCTGGTTTCCCACTGTGAATCTGAGGAGGAGGAGGAGGAGGCCCATCTCAAAATCCTTTTTTCCAATATATTGTTTCCCGGTTCCACAGGCCTGGTCTATATTCATGTATTAAAAAAGCATTTTGTTTAATGTGCCCAGATTACCAAACAATTCAAACTGCTTTGTGTGACTGCCCTGTCCTGCCCGTTATTTACTGCTCTATCTTTGTGCCATAAAGTTATCTATTAACTTTGTTCCATATCTTTACTGAAAATATTGAATAGCAACACTCCTGATATCAATTCCTACAGAACTATAATAGAAACAATCCATTCAGAGATGATTGCCCAGTGACAACCTCTTTTAAATCTGTCAGTTCGCCAGGTCTTAATGTACTTAATGTGTACTTTATTGATATTGCTTTGTGCTAACTTCTTAATCAGAATGTAATGCAGAGGCAAATTGAATGCCATAAAATGTCTAACTATAAGATACAAGCATCTTTATCAATCAAACTTTTATTTTCAGCAAAGAATACAATCAGATTTGACATGACCGTTAGTCTGTAAAATTATGTTGATTTATTTCCAAATAGAGAAAACAAATATTTAGCAAACATCACTGCTTTTTTCTTACGTCATTCATAACAATTTTGCCACCTCCAACTCCTTAAGAGAGCATAACATGGCTAAGATGGATTTTCCCTTCTCTGTGCTGTGATTAAAAGTCAGAATCTTTTGCCATTGGCCCTGCAGTTTGTGGAATTTTTCCTGATGTCTCTCGACTCCCTTATCAAACTTCTATACTTCATATAATTTCATATAACAAGACGTAGAAATTTCCATCTCCTGTTTCATCTTCCTTGTTAAACCCTATCATTTTTTTTTCTGTCTTTATTTCAACCCAGAAGCAGATGGGATTTTAGCCAGATGTGTTATCTTTCCAATTCTGTCTTTACACCAGCAAACAAAGTCTTCCTGGAAGACTTTGATTCACACATCTGTCTGGATTCTCATCAATCTCAAAACCAGATTCCTCATGTTTGTGAAATTCACACACTGAAAGAAAAACAAACCCTAAACAAACAAGCAGAAAATAATATACTGGTAAGACAGATAAACTAAAACAGGACAGTGGAGGGTATAACCTCTCTTTCAGTCATCTTAGTTCTGTGTGACTTCTTAGTTTTAGTACATATAAAGTGCTTTCACTCAGAATTATTAATTTTGACAATTATGTAAGCTCTGTCCTACTGAAATCATAGGGAATTTTGGTACATATCTCAATTTGGGCATAGGACACATCAAAACATTGCAAAAATAATAACAAAAGGAAAACCCAAAACCTTCACTGAATTTAAAGTATAAAATGGATTACTTAACACAGTTAACTAAGCCTGTCATGCTAACAGCCTGGAAAATATCACTTGAGCAGAATGGGTGAAAGAGACAAATTTTTAAGTGTCTCTTCCTTTCAACAGCTAGAGGCCTCGAAAAGTAGAATGAGTTATGTTCATAATATATTTGCTTCTATCCTGATCAAACCATGGCGCTAAAAGAATCTACAAAAAATTCAGTGCATCAGAAACTCAATGCTGAAAAGAGAAAAAGGGTAGGTCTTTCCAGCAGCAGAATTAAACCAGCGAACCCCAAATCCCCCCAACCTTTTAAATTTTTTACATTTCTCTCATACAAAAGTGATACATAATAGAAAACTTAACTTCTGTTCTGTTTGGGTGAGCCAGGAAGCCTTCTTGCCTCATGTAAATGGAATGGCAGCTAGGCACTTCTGAAAGGAGATGATAATGCAAGTCAAAAGACTGTCTGGAATTAAAAGTGTGCAGGTTATCAATGAGACAGGCTGCAAGCAGAAGAGCAACAAAAACGGACGCAAGTTACAGTGAGAGGGAACCTGTCAACACAGAGTCAGCATCTCAGAGCAGCACACACAACACATGGCCAAAGAGAAAATCATGATGTGAGGATCACAGATCCTGTCTATGATAGGCACTTGAACTCCAAACCTTTTGTAATAAACTGTTAAAAGCTGACTCCCATGGCAATTACACTTGAGACCATCCACAGACAAAAAAATCCACACCAGTGATCACGAATATTTTAAACTCTGTGCTTGTATATCTGTCTTTGTAACTAATTCAACCCAAAATATGTTTATCAATTGCACTGAAAAGACTGCCAGTCACACTGGAGACTTATAAACTCTACATTTACACAAGGAATGTCAAGTGAATTGACAGTAGGATAATGCTTTTTAGACTCTGGTTAAGGACTTGAGGGGTTAATGAAATTTTCTGCAATTGCTAAGCATTGTATCTAGGAATTTAGATCTATCTGTATCACTTTCCACTTGTGTGTGTTTAAAACAAAAATGAAACCTTTCAAAAAAATACTGTGCCTATTCTAAAGTAATACTGATATTTATTTGATATTCTCCACCTCTACTCAAATCTGCAGGAAGAATGAAAAAAGCCAAATAGAACTAATGAAAGAGGTATTCTTTAAACATCTTTCTTTTTCTTCCCCATGTCTTGCACTGTCCCCAAGTAGTCACATCCTGTGCACAGGGACTTGCAAACAGAAACGCACCGTAAATGTTTGCCCTTCTAGACCATGTTTAACCTACTTCTTGGATATCAAAAGTCTTGCTTAACAAAGTCTATTTGATCTTGTGATGAACTCCTACCCTAAGCTATGCAATCTGTTACCAGTAACTTGTAACTCTTTAAGAGATGCAAACAGAGGTCGAAAGAGCAGACATTATTTTTCCAACACTGCCTACAGACCCTTTCAGACTGTGATTCCAAATTTCACTGTTCACTGACTAGTGATGAGTATCAAAGATTTGGCAGGATAAGAAAATGAGGTTTTACACTGACTTCACAAACAAGTGAAACACAGGGCAGTAATAATAAGTTTCCTCTAACAGTCCATGGTCCCTCTTGCACATCTGTGCCAAACTGTTCATTACCTCCTCTCTCGATGAAACGCTCGGTGCCTGCCTCCTCAGGCCTAGAGAATCTCTAATGTCTCAGGCAGCTATTCTGAGCAACCACAGGAATCAGTGACTCAGTGATCATCCGAGTCAAGTATAGCTCTGCAGACTAGAAGTCAAGGCTACAAGCAGTGCTTCACCTGCAAGGAATCATTCATGTTACCGAGTAGATTGAATTCTAAGTAGAATGGAAAAATCTACGTAAAAAAGAGGAAGTTGTAGAACTGAAACAGATGCTATTTTCTATTTTAGGTAAAAATTCTCTAGTATTGGCAGCAAAGCCCTTTTTGACTCATGAACTCCACTCTTGCAAAGTGATAGAGCAGAGTATACTGAATAAAGAATTATGCACGCATCCACAAAGTTGTCCTCTTAGCCAATTCGGGGTTTCATCTCCCATGCTCCTAAGTCAATTATAATTAACATCTGGAGTCTCTTTAAGGCAAGCATTGTTTGTACCAACATTACTTAATTTTCTGGTTAGCTTGCGCTTAAACAGTCCACAGAGGACCAAAAAAATACAGCAAGTAAGAGTTTATTTCTCGTAAAGTAACTAGAGTCTTGTTATCCTAAAGTGCTATCAGTTAATTTATGACTATCAGAGTGGGTCAGACTCTAATCAAATTGTAGAAACATTTCCAAAGTGATTATTCAATCAAATGACTAACATGGTTAATTAGGAGCCATAAACATTGCTCTGAAGTTCATCAAAGTAATGACTTGCCCAGAAAAATTACTGCTAATTAAATTGCCTGCTGCTTTCATTTCTACCTTATCTAATAAAAAGTCCAACCAATGAAATTTAGTATTGCAGTTTTAAATTGTACTAAATGCTTGACTAAGACCCAGAAGTATTTTTACAGGCTAAGCGGAGCTACTTCAAAAGAAAACATTTTAGTGTAGAAATTACAGAGCAATTATATGTTTTCTTGTCCTTTAAACCATTGTTTGAAGACAACAAATAAGACAGAAGCAGGCATGAAATACTTCCAGGGCAAGATCCAAGTGTTTGTGGTGACTGATTTATCACCTTTTTGCAAGTTTTAGTCTTTGAAAAAAAAAAAATGTGCCTGGGTTTAGACACACAACAAGCTTATTTCAGACTGTTAATGAAATAATTCACATTTTAAGGTTACATCGGCTCAAGAACAGCAGAATCCCCTTAAAAAACTGAAAACAAACTAGCTAAAAATATGGAAATGTAAAAAAATTGCTTCTCTTTTATCATCAGTTTGGAATACTTAGGGGTCATTCTTTATTGCTCTTTTTATTAACAGAAACATAGCAGTCATCTTAAAACAATGAATATGGTCTTATATCATAGACCATGAAACCATTATTTTCCCAATACGTGCTGTTTTAAAAATTACATGTAATCCAGACACTGCAAAAAAGCCTTCTCATTCGGGACCATCACAGAGAAAAAAATAATGGAAATAAGCTCTGCTATGCCTTCATCAAAATACATCCAAGCAGAAAAAGCCCAAACAGACTTTCTCAGGACAAGAAAAACCTGCTATTGAATTTAGCAGGCACAGGTTCTAAGTTTCATTATCGGGTAAGACAGTTGAGAGGTCCCTTGGTAAGGTAGTTCATATTAATTATCACATCAGAAATTAAGGGGTTAGGTTGTCTCAGCCCTGTATAACTCAGAGCAGGTAAGGAATCCTTAAATCATCTTTTTGGATGGTTTTTCAGAGATAAGGATGAGATTTCATTCCCACAATCTCACCCTGCACAGCAAAAAACAGAATTTCAGCCTGTGTCCCTAGCCAGAATAGACACAGGGAAGATGGAGCTTCTGCAGGCAAAGGGATGAAATGACTGACTGTACTCTATGGGATGAAGTGACTGACTTCTGAGTGAAGCACAGCAAAGCAGGAACTGGAAATCTGAACCAGGATTTATTCTTCAGCCGTTCCTGTTTCAACCTTACACAGCCTCTCTAACTAAAGGACTGGTTGTTATGTTACACTCTAACCGTGAGTTACTTTTCTGTTCACTTTATCAACATCAGCTGAAGCTCTGGAGGCCCAGGGCACACCCCATGTGCTCCTGACAAAGCACAGTGTGATACAGAGGTATCGCATTGCACACGTGCACGTGCAGAGGGAGAGAGGAGATGTGCAGGGAGGTGGAGGCTTAGAAGGCACGGGCCATCTGAAACAGGGTGGGAGAAGAAGGGAACTGCCTGCCTGGCCTCACCCTCCATGTGGCTGCTCAGGTGAACACCAGCGGGCAGCTGCCTTAGTCAGGGAGCCTATTAACAAGTCACTCAAATTCACCAAACACATCAACTCATAGTGAAACACGCCTACTTCCCTACAGGTTTAAAACAAAGTGATGACAATAAGACTGGAACCTTCTTACTGTTTTCCTGCCCACTTTTAGCACTTACACTTTATTACCAAATAAGTCATATTAGAAGCAGTTTCCATAATGAACTGTTCCAAAAGGAGGTGTTCCCCAAAATTTTGAAGGGACTTCACTGGCAATCCTGCAATTTCACTTACACCATACCTTTCTAAATTGTCCTTTTGGTCTGAAAAGTAGTTATGTGAATTTTGGCCCCTGTTTCAGCAATTCAGAGTTTGTGTGTCTATACAGCTAGACTTAAATGTGCCAGTTGTCTTCCCATAGACAAGAAACGCAGCACATGCAGATTCTCTCCCTTTGTGTTATTGGGTAAAGAAGGGCATGGACAAGCCCCTCAGGTAGCCGGGACAAACCTGGCTCCCAGATGTCACTCCCATGTGCCAGCCTGACCCTGTGCTA
This sequence comes from Oriolus oriolus, assembly GCA_013400235.1. Classification (NCBI taxonomy): domain Eukaryota; kingdom Metazoa; phylum Chordata; class Aves; order Passeriformes; family Corvidae; genus Oriolus; species Oriolus oriolus. The sequence continues at coordinate 570,886 of VXBT01008719.1, forward strand.
CACACACTGGGAACACACCAGGCATCCCTTCAGTGCCCTACAGAGCTTCCCTTGCACACTATAAGCACTTCTCTGCTGCATGAGCAGGCGGTTGGTGTGCTGGGAGAGATTTTTACCAAGTGCTGTGAAAAAAGTAGCCTTTAAAAATAAAATGTTCAAACTAGAACACATCATACTTTTGGCATTAAACTTAAAACATCACAATCCCACTGCAAAGAACTTTTCTGTTCACAGATTTCCAAGAGCACTGACAAACTGTTTACAAAGGTGCACTTCATCCACCACTAAAACACATTCAGCCTCCTGGTGGAAAGCAGCTGTTTACCACACCATTGAGAAGTTCTGACCAGCTCAAGGGTGAAGATAATAATGAAATCACCTGAAAACAGGACCTTTTTAGGTAAGAAAGGAGTTCTTCAAATGAGATGGCAACAAGTCACTAAGGTAGCACCAGGCATCACTAAGAAAAATGCATGATTTGTGCTTTGCAGGGAGAAGTAACAAATTATTCTTTTGGATATTTAAACCTGCAGAACACATTTAGATTAAAACTCATGTCTCCCCTAAAGGAGACATTCAGGTAGCAATACTGGAACTAATTACAATCTCCTTATACAGGAATTGCTTGAGCCTTTTTTTCCACTCAAATGCTGGTGGATCAAGTTTTAGCTCAACCACCATTAAAAGCATTATCCCCTCATAAGCTACGTAATGAACAGAGTCTTACAAATTGGTAAAGTCCTGGCAATACAAAAGTCAGCATTATTTTTTCAGTAGGAGATTCAGCATGAAAAATGTAGGTGCCCAGAAATTACATGGGTGAAAACAGACAACTTCTCTAAAAATCAATGTAAACATTAAGCAATCTTTTCTCAAATCGTTATGCAATTTAGAAACATTCAGAATGGAAGGTTTTATTCATTTTCTCTGTCAGCAGCCTTTGCACCAGCAATCTAGGAAAAAACCCAAACTTACAAGTATGTGCATTCATAGATACACATACACTTCCTTACAAAAAATAGCTAATTAAAACTTTTAAAGTTCAGTTTCTTACATATCACTTCACAAAAACTTGTCAGAGAATTAGGTTTGGCCCCACCGGCTCATGTCTAAGTGGAAATATTACACACATTCAGAAAAAACCTTAAGCAAACAGCTTCCTTTCCACAACTTTGGTTTTTAGATCTATGACAACATCTAATGCATTTTGTGAGACCAGATGTCAACAGCCTGTCTAGGCGATGTGTAACTTTTTGTACAGCGGAACAGGAAAACAAAGGCTCATACATTCAGCTCTGAATTGAAATTCCACATGGAGCTGATCTTTTGAGCATACTTTAAAATAATGTATTTGCTTTTATTAACCTCAGTAACGGTAAAATGTATTTTAAACATTGCTGTCCTTTGAATTCAACAAAAGACAGCAGTATTTTCTCTTTCCCTCACTCCTTTTGTTGGTAATCTTACTGCAAAAATGTCTGTGTTGCTTTTTCTCCCCCGCCCCATCCCCTGCCTGTAAAATCGAAGTTGGACAAACACTGCACGGCTGAAGTGACATATTTGAATGGAATTCAGACCAACCAGTTCCTGTTTATGTTTCTGATTTGAGAATGTAGCCTTCTCATTCACTATACATTAGAAACACACCAAGGCCATAAATGGTGTCAGGTTGCAGGCAGGCAGGGCCAAGCAGCATTAATCATTACTTTAAGGCAACTGGCAAAAGCAGCAGCTGAGGGAACACTACACCCTTCAGCTCCGCATAAATGGACATTCCAGGGTTTGGCGTGTGTGGGTTGGCTTTTTTTTTTTTTTCCCTTCAGCATCCATTTTATGAATGAAACTTCAGGCTGCACAGAGTCCATTCATATAAAAGCTAAGCTCACAGGGCTCAGTCTCTCGGGATCAATTGGTCTCAGGCAAGGCTGATGTGATTGGTTTAAGGCAGGCTTCAGCCTTCCATTACTGATTTAAAATGCAGCCTGTGTCCATTTGACCTGCCTTAATGCACAAAGAGTAAATCCAGACTGCGCTCTCAATCCTCAAATCAAATCATTAGCCAGTGCCACTTACTGTAACTGTAGATTTACAGGATATTTATCCATTTCTTTAAAAAACAGGGACTGCAGGACAATTTTCAGATCATACTGTCTGCTTTGAAAACAAAAATACATGTATGGTCTCCTGCCTATATACTCACATTAATTTGGTATTCAGGTTTTCCTTTGTTCGCAAAGATAACATTACAAACTGAATTCTAACTACAGATTTATTTCAGACAGAAATAGTGAGTAGAAGAAATCAGCTAGATTGAAAGCAAGTGAAAAGTTAGATTTCTGCCTTCTTCTGAAGTTCCCCGTCAGATCTCTTATTTTCTGCTGTCATACGGCCCGACAGCAGATTTGTGTTTCAAGAGCAAGTACAAAGTCCAGTGCAGCTTAACTACTGAACAAAATCCACACTCATTCACTGAAGCAACACAGCGAAGACAAGTTCCCAAAACACAAGGATGAAATATTTTAAACCACAGGGAAAACTGCAAAACCAAAATCGAGGAGGGGAGACTTCTCAAACCTCCCAACTCAAGAGCAAAACCTCGTCCCTTATCTGCTCCTGCCTTTATGCCATCTGGATTTTCATTGAGAACAATTGTACTTCTGTGTATAAGAATTTCTTAAGGCCATAAGGAGACGCAGTTTTTAGATGTGTGTACTGAAGCACCATATCCAGGAAAAGGATGGAGTCAGTTCTGTTTCACCGAGCACTTTATAAAACTGTGCTCAAAAATACTGCAAGTATTAGCAGCCTGATAAAAAAAGAAAAAAAAAAAAAAAAGGAAGAAAAAAAAAGGAAACTTGGAGAGAATTTGAGGAAAAGATTAAGCAGCTGGAAGATTTTTGAAGCAAGACACATGATCTCAACAAGTCACGCTGACAGAGCATACACACAATCCATCTACAGTGATTTAGAGGTGGTATGTTAATACCAAGAAATTGTTTACGAAGAGGTGTAGCTATGAGCAAGGGAATGGAACTGGTCAAAGAGAAAATTCAGGCTTATGATCAAGAAATATTCTTAACTGTGAAGTCTATTTGTCTGTGAAATAATCTCCCAGGGAAAAATAGTAGTAATAATACTTAGCACTCACATGGAACTTCATGTTTTCAGAGCACTGTACAAAAATTAGCCAATATAATCAAAAACAGTAGTAGAAGCACCATGAGTTATGTCACTTTAAATGCTGCACTGCTCAATGCACTAGAGAATATCCTGGAAAAAGCAAACCACCACTCTCTGACTGACTTTTTCTCTTTACACTACCATCTCCAAATATCTAAACTTTGCCTTCAGAAGTACAATACAATAACCAATTGTTTAAAAAATAATTAAACAATTGGTTTATTTAAAAAATAATTAAACAATTGGGGGGGATGGGGAGGGGGAAGCAACCTGCAAATAAATATAATCTGAAAAAATAATTTTTTTCCCCTTGAAATTTCAATTCAACACTTCTCTTATGCTATTCTGCTAACCCTCAAATTTAAGAATATGTCAGATGATAGGGAAGAATGCACTACTAGGGGTCTTTTTCCACATTAATACCCACTGACTTGCTTTTCAAGAAACACGCCATCAGCTATTTGAGAGGACTCTTGCATTTTATTCTGTTTCCCGTCATTAGGTAAATACATTTATAACATGGCTGGCAGAATGCTAACAACATTCTATACCAGTAAGAGCAAACTTGGGAGGTTAATAAGTGTTGTAATTAACAACTTCCTGCACAAACTTTATACAAATCCTTTGCTGCAAATATGATACAGCCTTTTGCTTCGGCACTCTTGTCTTGAGTGCACAGGTCAAAACTATTTGTGGGAGGGAGAGCCACGCTGCAAACAGCTTAGCAGGTGGAGCCCCTGCTTCATTTGTTACAGGGACTGGAAGCTGTCTACGTAACGAGGCAGAAGTTTTCAAGAAAAGAAAAGATAATACAGCTGAATGGTCAACTGTAGGCCCTAGTAAAGCCCATTCCAGCTCCAACAAGGTTTTCCAAAGCAGACACATTGCTTCTGCCAGGTTTTTGGTATTACATATTTTTATACTGCCTGCACTGAGACCCTAATCTTGTTCCCATGCTTCTGTATCTAGAAATACAAAGAAAGTCCCTAGGAGTTACAATTTGAACATGTAGTATAGAATGTTCTTTTAAAAATCACCCAGTTCTAACTGGGTATCCAAAACAAACAGGCTTATATCTCTGTCTCTCGCCCTCTGCTTATTTAGCAGAGGGGCAGTTCCCCATCCATTCTCACATGCAAACACAAGGTACTCACTTGAGAGCCTTCAGGAATTAAAGGGGTGAGAAAATCAGAAAGGAAGACATGGAGGCTAATAATTCTGTCTGGAGAGTTCATTCTTTCAGTGATGCGACTAGTGTCTCATAAGTGACAGGGAGAGAATCCAAATTTTCTAAGGTCCGTTCAAGTGTATTAACTGTGAGGCAACCCTGAAATGAAACTGTGAGAATAGCCCTGCTAATGCCTCTAACACATTCAGGAAATACTGAATCTATCTAAATTTCAACAGAAAAATTCCTGGCAATCAGTAAGGAGTATATGCAAGCAACAATTCCTCCTCTGTTTATCTCCATTACTATTGTGTGACAGGTTTCAGTTTCCAAAGACATGGTCACAAAAATCTGTCAATCAAAAGAACTATTTCAATGGGGCAAAATCAAATATGAGATTTAAACTTAATAATTTAAGATGTCATTTAAAAATTTGATTTTTAGCATTAATTGATACACACTAGATACAACTAGAGTCATACCCCAGTATATTTGCAAATACACTACATCATGCAGGAAGGATTAAGCCTGTGAAGATCCTGCTCAAAAATAAAGCCCAGAAGAGACAAGCTATATCAAGTTTGGCCTTTTTGTTTCAGTACCTGAACACATTACTGAATTCTAGAAGTGCTAACTGTACAGGAATGCCCACTATCAGGCCTTGTAAACAAAGGTCTTAGGAAGCCTTTTGGAGTACATTCATTAATTATGCAAAATCTCAAAGCTCTGTATATCCCTGGCTGCACTTCTGTGACTAAAGTTGCTAGATTTACCATCAAGTTCTAAATACATCTGTCAGCCATGAACAACAAAAATGCATGGCAGAAAATGTCTGATGGAACATATATGATGCACTGTGACTTCTAGAAGTGTGGATGGATAAAGAAGAGCCTCTACTCTGTTGACATTTTTCTTTTTCCATTATCTCAAACATCTCCATTATCTCTATTCTGCAGTAGAAATTGCATACCTGCAATTACAATTACAACTAATTGATCTGCCATTTCCCATGTCATAATTAATGTCATGTTTTAATAGAGTTGTAATCATTCTATAATAATGCTTTTCATTCATCAGCTTCCCACAAAGTAAAAAAGAATAGTGCACAAAAGCAATGAACTTTTATGAGCCCCTTTCAAAAACATCCCAAAAGGAACATCTCAGTGCATTACAATGAACTTTTTAAATATGTTTCTATATACTTATCTGAGCTGCCATAAAACACAATGAAAAAAAAGACTTTTTACTCTGGCATTCCTCCTTCCCTGAACATCCATAGGTGAAAAATGAAATCAATGATTCAGTGACAAATACATTATGTTTCCTAAGGGGTTATTTAATGTACTCTTAGCAAGGATGGAAAATGATGGTTTCTAGAGAACAGATGGTAACAAGACAAAATATCAACAGACCACAGTTGTTGACTGCAATTTATGGAGTGTACAGATGTGTCAACTTAAATGCAGTGATTCTGAGGCCAATAAAAGTACTTCCTGATACCAACAGATTAATTTTTCATGACCACTGGTTACACAGCTATTACATTTTTAAAAACTAATCATTCATCTACAAAAGAAGCAACAATTTTGCTTGAAGATCATTATTATAAAGTGGAATGTTGTTCTTGCTGGCACAAAATAAATAGGCATGACAGGACTGGATACAAGTTTGTACATCTTCATTTCAGAATAAAATTTCCTGCTTTTTTCCATACAGAATATTCCAAAGAAAGATGAATGCTAGCAGCCAATCCAGATTTAAAGTAACAGTATGCAATAAGGAGATCCTACTTTCGAGCCAAATAAGAAGCATGTTTACAAAAGGGCCTTTTTTTGACCTTTAATTTAACAGGATGAATAACGGTGCTTGTGAAGGTTGCAAAGGACTGGCAGCGCCTGAAGCTGCAGTCCCCCATTTATTATCCACTGTCACATGAACTACACAGTCTCTCCCATACTGCTCTGTAGGACTAGAGAGACACAACTCCACAAAGCCACAGATCTCAGAACCTTCATCAATGAATGGGTTGAATTCTGGATCTGATCCTTGCAATTCAAACCCATTTTCACCTTGTCTTATATTTCAGCTTGAAGAAATATTTCACCCTGGTCTCCCTACCCCATATAGGGATAACTCAAATTTACCTAAGGATTGGTTCTCTGATTGTCAAGAATAAGAAAGGAAAAAGCAGCTCTACTTTCCAAATTCCCCCATCTAACATCGAGATCAACTCTATAACAAGCACTTTGCATTAATGATACCACAGAATACCCCACCAAATAGACAGTGTTAAGTTAGCTACAGAAAGAAAATGAAAAACCAGTTCTACACTATGTCAAATTGCAAGATAGTTTGCCATGAGCTAAAATTTCAAAGGACACTTCAAGTCAGCTGCCATGTAGCCTTTGGAAAATAAACTGCAAAAGCATCTAGCCAGAGACTGAACCAGAAGGAAAGCCCTGGGAGTACAGCAGCACCAAGAAGAAGAGGGAGTCAGGCTGAAGTCATCAGACAGAGCCATCCACTCCCCCTGCCCAAGTCAGCATGGATGTGTATGAAAGCAGTGTACCCTCCTCCAGAAGCATAGCTGGGACATGCTGAAATCCCTCCCTTTCAACAGTGTGGCATACACAAAACAGGACTGAGGCAGAAACTGAGGAGGAGTTGCAGAAATCACTTACACTAAAACTGAAAAACATTTTGATTGCATTTTCTTGGCTCTATACCAATCAACTGTTTAACCCCATCGAGTGCTCTCCACATGTTTTAAACTCAGCTTCTTTCCATACCACTTTTCCAGCCTTCTTCTTTGTAGCTTCCTTCACCTTGTTACTTGGTACTCATTACTAAACTTCATTTTTGACTTCCTAATTCTCTCTCTCTTTTCCCAAGTACAATATAAATATTACGTTGCAATTGTGTCAAACATTTACAATGTTATTCCCTTGATTTATTTTTCTATCCTTTCTCTTGCTTATCTTTTCTATTTTGATCAGAAGCTATTGAGAGCAGACTCTGCCACCACCTTCTCTGTTTTGTACTGTCTGTAGAGCAATAAGGTTCCATTCCAGTTGCCCCATAAGCACAATAATAATAAACATTATTAATAGCAACAGCGTATTCTCTACATCAGCAACCTGGCATCTCAGATTATGTACCTCCACAAAACACAGCAGTATGCACAAACTGAGAAGCTGACACCAATTTGCCCGATTCTTCTCCCTCATCGGTTTTATAGCTGTATAAACCCCACTTCAGTGGAGTTACTCCTGATTTAAAGTAATGCGAGCAAGAGGAGAAAGAGTCCTCTATTTCTGGCAGACAAATGGAAGAACTCATAAAATGGAGCACAGAAATTCAGAGGTCAAAGATGAGATAGCACAGAACAAGTTCCCACTTAACAAAGCAGATTTGCATCCATGATTTTCTTCCTCGATTTCTTTAACGTGCGCACTTTCTGGACAGAGATTTCTGTCCAGAAAAGAAAATGAAGCCCTTTAAAGAGCAAGCAATGGTGGCATGGGACACACTGTATTATGTACCAATCTTAGTACTTTGTAAGCTGTCTCAGACATAATATGTGAGATATAAGTGTCAAAAGAGCAAGTTTCAATTCATACAATCAAAACATCAATAGCACTGGCTTGGACTTATACATTCCTTTGCTATGCAGAACTAAAGGAGAATCTCACCTACCTGAATCATATGCAAAATCCCTAGGTTCCTGTTTAATCATCAGAGGAGGGGGAAAATTTTGACTGGCTGCACTGCCAACCATAGCGTTGTGTTCATAAACTGGATCGTGGTACTCCTGCTTAAAACCTTGAGGCGGGAAAGGGATGTTTGGTTCAGACATCTGGCGCTGATATATTGGACGTCCTTCCCTTGGCATTGCAGGCAAAGGTGGGAAAGAATTGCAAGGTTCAGAGAGCTGGCGGCGAAATCTAGAAAACAAATTAGAGAGGCCATGTAAACGACTTGAGCTGCGTTGTGTTTCCCAAAGATCTTCACAAGCCATTATTAGTGGCTGTTATCACTTTCTCAGTAACAAACATTTTGCTTATGATCGTGCCAAGTGCTCCTATCAGGATCACTGTCATTGTACAACAGCGGCAAGCAAAGAAACAAAAATCCCACCTATTAATACCAGCTCTAAGACCTGTCCCCACCACATCCTCTTTGCTTTCAATATCTTCACTCTGCAGAAGAGGCAAACAGGAAATGCACAATCTTCAAAACAGTAGAAAGACTGACATTCTACCACAGTAACATGAAGTAGAATTCCCTGCTCTTTCACAAGTGCTAGAAACATCTTGCTCATACTCTAATTTACTCTTACCCATCTTACTGTTACACGGAAACCATTCTGACCACAATAAACACATTTTGAATAGAGTATTGTCTGCTCTAACATTTGGAAACATTCCAGGGTAAAAGTCCACTGTTCTGTCCTGTCGGGGGTAGTGTCATGAGAGATCGACTTGCAAGGATAGCACAGCATTCCGACTGTAACAGGAAGGGAATGTCAGCACCCTAGTAAAAGGAGAGGGTACAAATTTTTACTACAAGAATTAATTACTCTCCTGCCTTAACCTTTCCCCTTAGTCATTTCTACATGAAAGTTGTAATCTGTACAAGCCACGCTGCCATTTGCTATTCCCAAATGCTCTTCAGTAGGCATAAAGTAAGAGAATTCAGTTTTAAATTAACTTGATTTACATGCAATGCTGCTCTCAAGAACCTATGCTTGTTTTTTCTTCCATAAAACCTGTCTACCTGAACTAAAAGTCCTGAATGTAATTACTTGGACATCTGCAGGTTCAGAAGCATACAGAAGAATACAAGGATGCTCTTTTCCCACTGAACTCTGATGAACTGCAAGATGTCTTCCCGTTATCTCCTGCAGATTACCACAGCAGTAATATTGTGCCCACACTAATCAATGGCAGATGCAATGTCCTTGCAACAAACTGCTTACTAGTCCTGTTACCACTTATTATAAACAAAACATATGTTAAAAAAAAAAAAAAAAACAAACCAAGAAAAACCAACTTGTGCCTTTCTTTGGAAGCTTCTTACAGTCACACTAAAAAAATGAAGACCTAATCATTCTTGTGCTTCCTGTACTTTGGATCTGAACCAACTTTGGTTCACGCAAGCAAAAGACTTTCTCTTGGAGAAAACTGTGTGAGTAAAGCAGAATGCAGGGGTTTGATTGCACAAGCAATAAAATCCTTGACTATCAACTCATAGGTAGTACATGTTTCTGAAACAATTTAAACTCTACTACCATCTGTCATAATACTGCTGTAACTTGTTCTGACAAATATTTACTATCATAGCTTAATTATAAATACTGTGGAAACTACAGAGATAGAAACTATTACAATGCAGTAGTAGAGACAAAATGAATTTTTCTAATGCTGCTGTAAATACTATAATTTTTTCAGTAGAAAGAGTACTGCACTGTAACATTGGGTTTTGCAATTCCACCTACACCTGCAGAAAATAAACTTAGAAACTCAAATGTATTATGAAACAGTTAGGCTGACTGGCACTGCATTCATTTCCCTCTTTTCCTTTTTTCATTAGCCAAAAAAAGAAGCAGAAATTATCATTAAGAACTGTCAAGGAGTGAATCAGAAAATTGCAACTTGAAGATAAAATAAGAAACAGGCTCATTCACAAAGCCTCAAAGGAAGTTAATAATACTTGTTGTACTGGAAGCTTTGTATGGAATCAAGCCATTTGTTTATACAAGTGGATTTGTTTCCTGTTGGTACTTGTTAGGACCACTTATCGTTCATATACTCATGCCCTGTATGAAGATGTATGGGCTGTATGTACTAGATACTAATGCTAATCTGTGCCACCAATGTGTGTTCCAAAAAACTGTGCCTTGAGCTATAGATTCATATACGAACTCATATAGGCAGGTCATCTGTTTAAATGACATTTTCTGAATACACTTGTAGTAGTATCTCATCTTGTAAATCAGGAAAATTTGAATTTCAAAAAAATATGAAGTACACGTTTGCTTCATACAGAAGATTCAAAACAAGTAAGAAAACGGGGAAAAGGCATCTTCCACTACAGCTCCACCTTTCTTTAAAAAAGGAGAAAAATGAGTTTTGGGGTTTTTTTTGCTTGAGTCAGCTATTTTGGACTTTACTGGAACACATGATGTTCTGTAATATAAGGGAAGCATTAGTGAAAAATACCCTAAAGAACATGAATATCAAAGATGGGGGAGGGAGGGAGCAGAAATCATGGAAAGAGCCTACAAAGCTTGCACAGAGCAAGAGTTATGGGTACAGAAACTACACTAAGGTGTATGTAAATGTCTATAAATACTCAAGTTAGGCCTGACATACAGGTTCAGTGCTCTCTTTACAAGCTGCTTTATAACAAAAGATTTTTTTTCATCTGAAAAATGTTACTACTGTTCTCTGCACATAAGCCATTTAGCTTCTGCTGATTTCAGTCTCCTGACAGCTTGACTTTGCTGTATATACAGAAACACATTTATCCACCACCCTGTAATCTAAACCACTGCCTGGCTTCACTGGGGGCCTTTGTGGTTAGACCACGGTCCACGGCTGGGGAGGAGATGGGGACTATGGCATGTGAAGGGGCCGATTCAGTGTTTCCTCACCGCCAGAAGGGCTTGTAGAGAACCTTGGTGGTATTTAAAGCTATCTCAGCAGAGCACAAAACAGCAATATTAACCTTAGCAACCTCCTTCAGAAGTGATCTGTGCAAATCCCTGGAGATAATAGCCCTTATTACAGCAGAAGCATGCAAATCACACTCCTAACAACTGTTTTTCTTTTCAGGTCTTTTCTTAATTTGATAATGGTTAAGAGGTAAGACAAGTTTCTGAGCATATATCTCTTTACACACCACTGGAATTTTAAGTGTTCAAGAGCAATCACAACTCAGCATACAAAAACAGGTTCATGCAATAAAGGTTAGGGTAAATAGAATTCCACAAACAAGTGTTTGGACTGAAAAAAACAGGGAAATCCACTGAGCATATCTGTTGCAAAACTGAGCTAAGAAAGATAGTTGTCTGGGGATTTCTAACATATCAAAACAAAACAGGGTGACTTAAGGACAGTTTAAGCTTTAATTCTAGTCTCTAGCTCTTGTGGCTCTTACTCAGACTAATGTTATTTAAGCACGGTTTATGTTGGCATCTTTTTTTGAAATGCTACGTTACAAAAGGGCTTGGAAAAATTATCCACCCTTCTAAAGAATATTCTGAAGCAGGAACACTGTAACATGGCCACTTATCGCTTAGATAGGTGAACTGCTTAGCAAGAGGCCAGATATTTATAGTTAGGAACATGCTTGCTAGTGACTTCATCACCTCATAGGGCTTTCTAGCCTCAAGTGAATCACAGAACTATAGAATAGCCCACGTTGGAAGGGACCTTGAAAGACCATTGAGTCCAACCTTTCGTGGGAAAGGTAGCCTAGATGGGATTATGCAGCATACTGTAATCACCCTCACAAGACAGAACCATCAGGTAATTAAAATTGTGTCACTGCAAATATGAACTCCTACACTAGTGCACCAAGCTGGGTGCCAGCCTTTCATAAACACACACATTTCTGACACTATGAACGTTGCTGGTTTTCACCTTGATCCCCCAACCTAAAAGGGAATAGTTGTGGGCAAAAAGCCAGTACCACCCTATATAAGAGAGCTGTAGCCACAACTGAAACACCTTCTGCATGGGTCCTTCACGTGTTTTGTGTTTTACCTGTGATCCATAGGGAAGCTGTTGTCTTGAATGGACTGGGATGGAGGGAGGTGGGTAGGGAAAACCCGGTCAGGTTTAGGAGTCTGAGCGGAGTTTGGGGAGGCATGGTGCAGCGGTGACACGGGAGTGCTGGATGGCGTCGGTGGGTTGGAGGGCCTCATTCCCACTTGTGGTTTCTGATCATAGGCACTATTAGTAAGGCAAGGGAAAAGCAAGGCAGGTTATTTTTTCCAAAGAAAGAAGAAAAACCAAAACCATAGCATCCACATCCAGAAAAAAATCGCCACAAGTGCCCCATTTAGAAGCTTTTGATTATAGTTAACTTATTAAGCAGTTTGGGGCAGAAGAATTCTCTGCTTTACACTAAGAAGAGCACAGAAGTAGTCATGTTAGAGGCAAGTGATTCAGCACAGCATTTTCTTCTCTGGGGCACAGAAATGTATTTTAAAAGGACTCAGTCTTACAGTTACATTCTAATAGGAGGTATACAAAATATATAAAAGTAGAAGCACCTGGACTAGAGCACAAAGAGCTGACAGTGCCTGTCAAGACTCTTTTTCTTTTGCACAAACCACAAAGTGAGACAGTAAAACAATACAGCCAGAGGGAAGGGATCTGACTCAGAAAAACAATGGCACGCTGGCTTAGCTGCCCATACTAGGATGTCAGCAGCCTCTCCCGACAGATATTTTTTTACCCCCTCTCTCAAAAATAAACTGCTGGTCCTACAAATACATAGATGCTGTTTTCAAGGGTGTCTCAAATCAGGAAAGGACTTGAGAACACTTTGATCATCCCTGTTTCTAACCAGGAGAAATGCAGACATTAGGAATATAGTCAGCACAAGTTTGCATACTTTCCTACGTCAGGTGCCCTAGCACCCATCAAATCCATCAATGGATTCATTTGATTTTTGAAACCAAAATCACTCCTTGTGACTGGCAAAGGTGCCAGCCTTTTCCTTTTTTTTCCCCTATTCATATCCAAAAAGTTAAGTGTTATAATGCTTTAAGTGCTAACAGCTTTTGTAATACATTAATGAGCATCAAAACTCACAAGCTAGATGAAAGATTCTAAAATAGACTGAAATGTCAATAAGAAATCCTTCACTGCTGACACTAACAGAAGGAGTGACACGTAAATGCAACCAAAAGAAAGTCAATAAGGAATGAAGAGGTATCAAGCCCCTCCCCCACCTACAAATAAATAAAGCTTCTATTATCTATGCCTATAAAAAGACAACTTGTTTTTGAGCAAGTACCAAAGATGCAGGGACTAATGAAACACAGTTTTAAAAGGTAATCATCCATGAATATATACATACAACATCTGCAAAATTTGTCAAATACCCAGTGTGTTGCTCAGACCTGCCAATCTCTTGCCTGCTACACAGATCTCTCTTTCCTAATGTGCATAATGCATTTTAAAAGTACTTTCAACACAGCTCACAGAAAACAAGATACTCCTTCCTTCTATTTCATGCTTGTACCCTGGGTTTTTAAACTCTGGCTATCTCCCACGGAGGAGGAATGGAGGATGTGCATTTTGATGAAAAACACTGCTTTAAAGAGATTATGTAAGTGTTTGATACAACTGTAAACAAATCCATCAGTGTTCATCAGCTAAATGCATTATCTCATCAGTCTGTTATCTGCTGAAGAGGTAACTTTTATAAGATCTCTATTATGGTTTTATTACTCTTTAGTCAGTCCTCATTTAAATCAGCAGTTCTCACTGCAAAGATGCTCCTGATTGCTTTACCTGACATTGTACAGGCACTTTTCCCCATAACTGAACTTGAATGGTTGCTCTTGACTGCAAGCGGAGCCAAGTTCTGAACATGGGCTATGGGGTTCCTTCTTGATTTTCACAGGGAGACCATGAAAAGCCACTGGAAAGAGAAGGAAAATGCAATTAAAACCCAAGTACAATATCAACAATTAGCCTTCCCAAGTAAGCTAGACGCTGCTAATTAAACACATGGTTAATTAAACCATTGTAATAATAAAAACAATATAGGAAATATAAACATTTCAAATATTTCTTTGAGTGTCAGCTGAAAAATAGGCACCAGAGATCCTTCACAGTGGCTATTATCACTTCTATTGTTTAATAGAATGATGGCCAGCATCCCATCTCATTAGCAGGAAAATAACAGCCCACTTATATTTGGCTTAACTACTGTAAATGTTGTCAGAAGCAAAATACTTCCCAGGCACCAAATGTTTCTAAGTAATATCAGTGAGGTAGCTTTTAGCTATAAATGCAATAGTAGTCCACTTCAAAGAGTGCCACACAAATGACTCCAAAATAAATTTCAGATATGTCAGCCTCAAGTAGATGATCAGTAATACTTTTGTCCCACAGAATGCTTGAAAATTTGCAACAAAACTCTTGAAACTGGATGGTTATATGCACCTTTAAGTATAAGTAAAATCTAAAAAAAAATCAGAAAAAAGGGCTTAAGTAAATTTTCTTAAAAATAAACAAGAAAAAATCCTGGCCTGACCAAACTTGATAGTGAAAGTGATATAGACACAAACTGGAAAAAAAAAAAAGGTCATACTTTTTAAAAGCTAAAAAAAACCCAGAGGGGGTGTGACAGAAATGCAGCATTAATTAGAAGCACAAGTAGGTCGGTGTTAAGAAAAAGGCCAAAGGTAAAGACAAGGTTAACCAGCAAATTAGTTTACGCCAGACAACTTTCCTTATTTCATAACCAACTTCAACTAAAATTAAAGCAGAAGAAAATTCAAAGTTCACCTGACGCTGACAAACCTAAGTAAGTGGCTAGGAGGACAAAGGACTAAAAGACAGGTATGTAAGAGCTTGAAAACACACCTGCCAAGTTTTAAATAAAATGAGGTTGTAAATACATTTTTTAACTCTGAGATGCCTAGAATTCAGAGATAATTTTATCACTGATTTTTGATGCTGCCACCAAAACACCATAGAATGAACATTACATTCCAGCCTGACACAGACACTTTTATCTCTGTGAAAATCCATGTACATGCAGCAGTTCCTGTTAGGCAATCTCAGCACAAAGTCAGGGTATCATTATATACCATCAAGTAGCATCTTGCCCTTTTCTTGCACCTGAACTTGGGAAAGCCAGTTTGTTATAGACTACATATTTTCTGATAATAATGAGTCTGCATACCCACGCCAGTGTTCAGCGGGGAAATAAATGAAATGCTGTCTAAGAAGTGAGCATCAGAACCACTAAACTCTGGCATCTGTGAGTAAGGTCTGGATTCCAGACTTTTGCCATGGGTTTTCTCATGGTTGGGCAATGTTCACAGAACTCTTTCACAAATAGATCCTCTCGTACCCTATTACATGACAGCTTCTACTACTGTCTTTCAGCTGAGTCATCTGCAACATAACACTGTGCAATTTCGCCATGTATTTTCACAAAATCCACAAGAGTTAGCAGAAAACTGCTATTCAGCTATTATATTTGGTGGATAATAGTTACATGGAAAGATTAGAAAGAAGGAGCAGACAATAAAACATATACAAATGCATATGCACAGCACAGTAACTTAGGAAAGAGAGATAGAAAATGTGAACATCACACGAAGAAAAGAACTCTTCCTGAATAAAACTGTCTGCACTTGCACTAGAAAGAAGACCACCTTGACTTGGTCTTCTTGAAAAGAGATTCTCACATTTAATAATACGGCAAAATGCACCCTAGTCAGCTTTCCAAAGTAATTGCAAAGCAGACCGATACCCAGTAGTTTGTTTCAGGATGCTGCTACTGAACTTTTACTGCTGACGGTCTTTTGCATGTCTTGGTCAAATAATGCATGCCACACATTTAATGCATATGATGGGCCCCACAACTCTGGGATGGTGGCTCTGATGCAAAGGTAGGCAATCTCTTTAACTTGAATCAGAAAATTAAAAGACAACTGCAACAAAACTGGTTTTTAGAGCCAGTATCACATATTTGCACAAAGGCCACATGCTGCTCTATTTTTTTTTTTTTTTAATTTTTACTTTGCTACTTCCTTGGAGTTAATCTGTTATGAAAAATTACTTCCCTTATTTATCTTTAAATAACAGGAGTACAGAGACTCCCACACTACAGCCCTGCACGGAGAACTGGCTGGGTATTTCATCACAGCGCTGAGAGCCTGAACGTCTGCTAACAGGCAGTTTTCCAGCTCACTGGCACAGGCACAAGTGAAAGCAGCACATTCATTTTGTGCAATTTGCTTTACCTTCCCACATGGAGTTGGTGCATGTAAAAGGCTGTTAAGTACTAAATTATTCCTTATCAAATCACCATCATCTGGAGTCATGATCAACACTAATTAAATTACTTTCACTGAACACGGCTCCAGCCTGCTGCCTCAACTGCGAGGTACATTTTATTTTGCTTACTGTACAGTCCTAGCAAGGTACAGGGCACAGTGCTAGAAGGCATCTGAGCTGTAGTTTTAATTAAAGTTTACCTCACCTTCCTCCCAGCTTTATAAGCTAGGGTAAAGTGTATCAAATCAAGTAGGTTAACACCTTCACTTCATTTAGGGAAAGCATTACAGACCAAAGTGATTTTATATTAGATCTTTATCTTAACTACAGCCAGAAAGACAATGTAGCTGTAAAATTCAAAGCCTTCCTCGGGCAGTCTCCTGATACAGTCACCATGCTAAGCTTTATCTGTAACTCCTTAAGTGTACACTTTTAGAGGTAGAAAGGACAGGCTGATAAAAATACTTACTGCATTTTCGGGGGGCTTGCCTGAAGGCTACTTGCCCTTTCAGACCATATCTTAAGTGTGGCTGAAGATGACAGACTTATTTTAACAATAAAATTTCAAACACTCAAAGCCATTTTTGTATCATCACTGAAACCTTGTGCCCATCACTTCTGATTTTAGTGTGACACTCATTCTATAGTGCATCTATTAAAAGGGAATTTAAACATACACTGTTTTGCTAAACTGGATTTTATATTATGTTCTCAATCCTCTTTCTTTTCAGGAGAGCAGGGTTGCTTATTTATACAATCTAATTTTAGTGCAGCATACCAACTACCAACACATTCAAATTAACAAAATGACATTTTACACAACCAGCTCCTCACCACTTCTTTCTTCCTGATGGTAAATTCATTTTACTTAACCCCAGAACAAGAGTCTCAACCCTATTAAAGTAACGGGCTCTCAGCCTTAATAAAGATCTTATTAAGAAGTGACCAAGGGCCAAGATTTCATCCCGAGTGATTACTTACAGATAACTACCTCCGAACTTGAAAGGCAAACAATCTTACAACGTGTATTTAGATGGATGGCTTCAACACCTCATCTCAACTACCACGCAAAGTCAAGCTTATCAGTATCAGAAACAGACCCCTGCCCCACTGACCCTGTCTGGAGCACCTCTGAAGCCAACACAGAGATATAAGGCAAGCAGAAGGACTGCTACCATCTGCAGCAAATTGATGAAAGTATAATACATTACTGTATGCATATTCTCTGTGCATAAATACATCTATTTATATCTGCAGAGTAAAAGGGCTTGCATATTATACATAATGTGCTGTTGTACAGACCTAGATTTTATATAAAGCAATAATGATTTCACCACAAAGTAAACTCACATGTAACATGCAAAAACACAGGGTGAAACCTGCCATCCTTCCTTCAGAAGTGCTGTTCTCCTTTGCTATCTGTCAACAGCCTAATCCCTGAAGATTTTGTTCATAATAACACCCAAAGAAGACTCAAATGAAGAACAATTTTATTAAGAACTCTGAAATCAAAGGAGGAATTGGTTTGTCTCAGAGAAGTCTGATATGTACACTTTCTAACCTGAGAAACAGGAAGTGTACCATCTCTGTACAGACAGAACTGAATCTACTTCTTTTGAAAAAGCCCTGAAACGCACTGCATTAAGCAATGGCTTAAAATATTTTTCAATTCAAGAGATGATTACTCAAGATGAAGAAGAAATGAGGCACATGTTATGTGAAATGGCAAGTCATTTCTCCTTTGAACAAAAAGTAGCATTTTAACTTTCAAACTTCAGATTCCTGCCCAGAACACATGATAAAATTTTATTTTCAGAAGAATGGTTTTAAACATACTTTTAAAAGCCATGAAATATAACTGGTAATTCAGCAACATTGGCTAATGGCAGGTGATGTTGACTCTATTGACAAAAGGGACAAAGATGTCCTACTGAACACTTGTAGGTCAAGAGCATGTACTATATGGTATAAAATCAATTGACAGCAGTTGATTTTATACCACACTTGCTCCTGCTAGTGAATTCCAATGTCTCCTAAACTACATTCACATGTACTAAGTTTGAGGACTTTGAGTATCTGAAGAGAAAAGGAAGTAACAGTACGTCATGGTCTAAAACATGCTGTTTCTGAGCTGCTTTTCAAATTTATGCTCTCTAATCATTCTCTAAACCAATCCTGTAAATAAACTCACTAATTTTTATCACTGACTGAGGCAAAATTTTTAATATGCAATGTAAGTTTTGAGAGATTTCTTGAACACATTTGAATATAGGGGACTTGACTCAACCGCAAGGTGAAAAGGCAGATGCAAAAATACTTAAGCTAATTCCACTGAAACTCCAGGTACTAGACTGACTGAGGTGACCTAAGATAATACTTGGAAAAATTTCAAAAGCAAGAAGAAAAGGCCCCTGTGCTGATAAAGCCAACACTGTCACACTTTAAATCTCTCTCTCGATACACACAGCAATGCAGCAGGCACTTCAGATACATCAGAGTCTCTCCAAGATTCTTTTCCAGTACATTTACCTCTGCCAAGCCCTCCCCTTCCCCCAACACACAAAAATCCATTACTAAAGGGTCTAATCTCAGCTATCAGCACAGAGTGCCTTTTATGGAGCCATTAAACCATTTCTCTTGTTTACAGTGCCTGAAGAAAGATGTGAATTATGTCTGTGACAAAACAGGCGATAACATTTCTAAACTGCTATCAAAATGCAAACTGAAATACACTTAAGGACCGGGACCCTAATTCGTGTTTTTGCCATTTTCCTCGCTCACTATAACTTAACAGCACTCACCTGATGATTCAAACAAATTATTTATGCTGTAAGTACAACAGGTAGGCATTAATAAAAAAAAAAATCTGCTTTCAAACAGTTTATTGAACGGTTCGTCAAAGAGCGTAAAATGCTAGTTACATCTTAGGTGATAGCAATGACCTAGGTGCTCTTACCAGTAGACATTTTTCAAAAATCCAAACACAACACTGTGGGCTCACATGAGTCCTGAAATGCCCTATTTTTGCAACAGTCACCTTAACATTTGAATCATACATTCAGTATAGGTATTTGCCTATCTGATGCACCAAGCTATGAAACTAAATACTTTCTCTATAGTTTTCTAGGTGGGAATGCCAGGCTTTATATATATTTTCCAAAGAGGTTTCAAAAATGTGCATTTAACTCATGAAACAATAGCCTTCTGCATTCTGGAAAGTATTTATTGATTATTTATTTCTAGATCATTATGATTTGAGCTTTAGACCTTTGTGGACAGCTGCACTCTGAATTGCAACAATCATTTAATAAGCATCAGACTAAAGACATCAGGATGCCAAAGCAGGGTGCCCTTTCAATTTCATTGTAGTATATATTTTGATGAGAAGTTTCAGTGGTAACTTTGAGATGCTCAGGAGTCATCAGAAGCAGGCACCTGACACAGCTGACCATTCATTCATACTCTGGAGGCTATTGTGCTGCAGCTAGATGTGGTGTGCAGCCTAGTAAATTAACAAACCTGAAATAGGTAGGAGAGGTGACAGATGAAGAGAGCTGGGACAGTAAAGGCTGGTAATCAAGTATTTCCAGCTAAACTGTTCCAAACGATTTTGAATTAAAAGCCTATAAATACATAAGGCTGCTACAGCTGATGAAAGAAGTGACTGCAAGCATGGATGACTGAGGCAAGACCTGCAGTTGTTTTCACCCTACATGATCTCTTGCAAAAAACTGTTTTGTTTCTGACCACTGCAACTGCTGCAGAAATGAGCAAGACTTGAAGACTGTGGACTGATTTAAAAGCGGCTGAACAGATTACATCTACACAGACTCCACCAAGTTCTTCAACCATTTATCTATCAAAGTCACCTCTATCAGATCTCAGCTGAGCTCCCGTCAACTGGATTTCATTTAGGTCCTGCTCTCTGCCAGATATTGAAGAAGTTGGTGACAAATTGGATATCTGACACACAGATATGTATCATCACTGTGGTTTCAGAGACTATCCTGGCAGTTCATAGAAAAACTGAACATAGACAAGAGACCTGAACTTTCCTTACAAATGGAAGCTGCTAGCAAGGGAAGGGAGGGTGGAGATGGGAGGAACCTATGCATTCCTGTCAAGTACCTTTTTGAAGAAATACATGATCCTGACATTATTCTCCATTTTACGGTTGCATCTAGAAAACTAGAACTCCTTCAAGATGCAGAATTCAGACCTAAATACAACTGGGCTCCACCCAGACTTACCAAGTATTGACCATTCACCTGAAACAGCCTGCATGTGTGTCTGGGTATGTGTGTGTGCACACAGAGTCAAAGGAAAGCAAGCATACTGAATGTGCAAGCATGCCTCTGCAATGATACATTACATATGGTCAAAATATGTGTAATACTGTAATAAAGAGCAGAAAACTTTTTCCTCTTCAAATGGATATGTATAACTGGGGAGAAAATGGGGAAGCAGCATGAGGAAGAAAGTAACAACTCGCAAATGTGTGAGAAAGTGTTCAATAAGACGCTAGTTCTTTCTTATGTGGTAGCCTGACTCTAAGTCCAGAGAAGGAAATGTCTGGATAGCCCTTAACACAGAATGCTCTGCCACCCCTTGTCTCAGTGCTCTTTCCCAGAAAGTGGGACTTCGTGACTGGGCAGTACTTGGCAAAGCTGTTATATATGATTCCATCAATTCAGTCTTCGCCTTGGCTTCAGATCAGATCCTTCCAGCCCCTACTAGCTCAAAAGATAGAAACAGCATGGGACCTCATTTTTTGGAAGCTAGTTCTGAACGATGAGCCCAAGCACCAGCTTTCAAAGCCAACTGGCAAGAATAGAATACGTGGGCAAGATGGATCTATTTGAGAACCTTGTTTAACAAAAAGAAAATACCAGCTTTGAAGTAATCTGTCACCTTTACTGGAAAATATGCAGCTACAAATGCACTTCAATAACAGTTAGAACTCATGCTGCAAAATGAAGCAAATTGCTTATTTTCTCTTCCAGATTAAAGCTTACAATACCGTGCATGTCAATTAATGGTCTACTTGAATGCTGCATCGTACAAACGCTATGCAATAGCAGTCTTTACAGTCCTTAGGGGGTGGGAAAGGATGGAGGGGAAGGTGAAGAATAAAAGAATTCCAAAATTGTGGGATTTTGCCCTCAAAGCCTACATGGACTGTTCGCAGATGACATGGTAGGAGAATAGAAAAAAAAAAAAAAAATTGATTTTGAATTTGAATTAGGTAAAAATTAGCGAGCAGGTAAAAATGAACTGCAGCAAAAGCTGGAATTTATTTTCATTTACTACCAAGGAGTTGCAAGATGGAAAATAACAGCTCATTTTCCTACAACTGATATTGGGAAATTCTGGATTAAGATCTACAGTAACGTATTCATCTTAGCAAGCATTGTTTACTAAAATAAGTTGTTCTTGCTTTGGAGTGAGAGGTTTATTCTTTCCTAATTTTTAAGCAAAATGCGTTACAGATTAATAACTAAAAGACAAAGAATGCATTGATGAAACTCAGTTTTAAATTAATTGACTCACCTGTTCTTCTCGTAATCATATAGATTATGTTAATTCTATATATTCACCATAATTTTCCCTATCCTAACTATGATCTGGCATTAACATGAAGTCTTTGAGACCATCACCTGAGACCAAACGAAGTGTTGAAATAGAAAACAGAGACTAGTTCACTGTACCTATAGCCTACCCAGTTTGCATCAGTACCCATCAGGCAGGTTTATATGAGGGCATTTGTACACAGGGAAGAGGTGACCAACAAAATCATCACTATAATGCAGGCATATACCATTTCCCTGCAGGACAGCTTATTTGAAAATTAAACATGATGGTTCCTGCCCCTGTTCAGCAAAGAAATTCTTCTAGAATTCTTCTAGAAGCTTCCTCACAAAAGAAAGTAAGCGTCATTCTTTAACTGGAATGTGCTTTACTAAAGCTTGTGTGCTAAGACTCTAAAAAATTTTGCCACTACAGCTATTTCTGGGCAGCTACCACAAGACCCCCCTGCCATGACAGATGTAGCGTCCCTGAGAGGTGGAGGGGTTCCCAGTTAGTGTGGAAGAGGAAGGAAACAATATTAGAGGTGATACCCATTCAGCTTAACAATTGGTTCACTGCTATAAATCCCCATTTTTAGTGCAAGATATCCCTGATTTGCTTATCTGTGCAGTTGCAGTTTCTGAAATGCTCATTAGTTACTGAGAGTACACCTGCAGCCTTCTGAAGTGCTGAAGGCACCACTGAGATAATTCAGATATTTGTAGCCATTTGGCTTCTCATTTAAAAGGACCATGCCAGTCGAAAACTGCGTAGTATATACACTGAGCATATTCCATATAACAAAAATTAAAAAGCCCACCCAAAAGGGTAAGCCACCTGACTGGGGGGTAAGGGGAGTAACTTTCAGTAAATATCAGTAAAAGATAACCTACTCACTAAATGCAAAGGTAGAGCAGTTCCAAGCAAACTTTTCTAGAGGCTTCTAGTAAACACCTTTCTTAAGGCGCTATAGGTCCTTTGTCATGAATTGACAGTGTATTTGGGCAGCTGCTACCTGGCTGAACAGCCACATGGTATTAGAAGACTGTCTCTAACTCTTCTACCCCCAAGCACGGAACATTTTGGCACAATTTTGGTTAGTTGATCCCTCTTTGCCTCTATGCCCAAAAGATTTCCACTTTCCAGTTAAGAATTTTCTAGAAGGTATTTTCAGGCAGCAGGAGCTGCAGTTACCAACACAGTTTCTTAGCCTCCAAAAGAAGCAATCCCACTGAAATGTTGTCACAGGCACTGTTTTATTCCAATTTATGTCCCCTTCCTGCAGTGCTTTCCTTCCTTTCCAGACAGCTTACCTGTCCAGCTCTAGGAGACTCACAGCTGCAGGCAGTCGAGTGGGAAGTGCTGCCAGAGGGTCTCTGCCTCCTAGCAAGTACCTCCAGGGCAAAAGTGAACCTGCTGACAAATACCATGGGCACTGGGTAACTGAGAAGAATGCAAGGAAATTTGCAGAACATTGGTGGGAGGGAGAAGGGAAGGATTAAGCTAGGAGGAGTGAACTGGCTCACTTTGATGTCAGAGGAGAGCAGGTGAGGCAGGAGGAAGAGCTGTCCCTGCCCCCAAAATAAACAGAGGCTTAGGGCTCTCTGGAGGAGGAAGCGGTAACCTAATAAAATTAAACCAGCTGGGTTCTGTAGCAATTGAACTAAAACACATGGATAGCTGAAGATGATTACAGGGAGGGGAAAAAAAAATCTAAAGAATTTTTAATCCTTCTATACTGGATCTGCAACCTCCACGACCGCACAGAGAGACAGAGCTGCTCCTCACCTGCATTTGCTTTCCACGTTAAAATCCTGGGAGGAGGTCAGGGGCATTTGTTCCTACAGTTACTGATAATGTATCTGGCTCCAAAGGCTCCCAGACGTGGTACAAGAAGAGGCAATCCACCTTTAGAGCTTCAGCTAAAGAGGAAGTTCTTAATGTAAAATCAAGCCTGGGAGAAAACTTAAATTGTATTCCTACCTGGGAATTATCAATAAAGTTAACTGCAAAGAGAAGAGCTGGCCACTATATCAGGGTCTGTGTGCTTTTCTGAGGACAGGATTTCCATTTGCAGCAATTTTCAAAATTTAATTTAAATTGTGAGAGGTAATGGCTAAGCACTACGTAACTTCCATTACTAAAATATCCAATAATATCCCAGTATTTTACACACACACACACACACACACACACACACACACACATATACTTTCCACTTCAGGTAAATCTGCAGTTTGACTCTTTCAGGCCTGGATTTAAATAGATTTTGTAGGGACAGAATCATGAAGAAAATTCTGGAAAATATAACAAGCATTTTTCCTAAACATAAAAATAAGCTTTAAACACACCATTTTGTATTTTTTTCCATTTATTGTTTTAAAGGTATCATCAACTTGATATTTAGGAAAGATGCCCCCAGCAGAAAATAAACAGGAACTGATTCTGCCTCATTTCCCCTCTTACAGAAAAGTTTCAAGTTACATCAATATAATTATTATCTGAAATCTAATTCTTTAGTTCACTACCAAAAACTACTGCAAAATCTGCAGTCTCCAGTGGAAAAGGTGCGGGGCCATTGAAATAAGTCAACAGTAAAATTCAGCTCACAATTTTTATCACTGATTCAACAGGGAAACAAAGAAGCCATTGTCAGAAGTGGTTACGTCTGGGAACATAAAGTCAAGACTATATTTAAGTAGGCCGATTTTCAAAGACTCTTAGCAAAGTGCTCTTTCTGGAGCCAGTGGAATTTTGACCACCTGCAACCAGGTGCTAGTTCTCAGCACAGATATTTAAGGCTTCTGCTGCTACTTAAAGCATTCTTACTGTATATGAGACTCGCAACTGAACATACATTACCAATACACTTGCTGATGCTTTCTGAAGCCAAGTGTTCCTAAAGTTTTATGATTATTTTGTATGTGCATGCAATCAGTAAGACTGACAATAACGTAGTGTATTTCCTGTATGCATGTATGCATATATATATATAGAGAGAGAAAGAGACACACACTGAGTATATAGACCTGTATTAATCCAGCTCCCAAATTCTAATCCCTAATGCTTGAAACTCTTTGTCTTGACTGAATTCTGACACTTTTAAAAAGTCCGTGTTGTCTCTATTTCTCTTGTTCCTTTGGTCACGTGAAATTTTACTAACAGATGGTTAGTACGGAAGCATTGCATTCAGTTTCAGCACAAAGACAGAGTATTAAAAAAGAATTAAACTGTTTATCTTTTTTAGGTATACATTATAAGCAGAAAGGAAACAACCTTTGAGCAAAGAGGATCAAATTAGCAAGACTGGGAATTGTTTTTGCACATGTAATTTTTCAAATGTCCTTGATGACTACTTATAATATATAAATTTAAAGACAAAAACCTGGCCAGTCAGTAACCTTCCTATTCAGTGACTGCAGGACTCAGCAGTAAATGTCACTGCTAAAAAATATTTCACTACATTAGCTTACTGGCAACCACATTTGCTGAATAAGTTCATAAACAGCCACAGGAAAAAAGACAACCAGAAATAAAGCTGCTAATGATTCACTCTTTTCTAACATGCCGAATCCTCAGCTTACAGAAGAAAGAGATATGTAAGAATAAAGATATCCTTTACCAAGACAATTCACTTCTCCATTCACCTCATCAAGGTCATACCAGAATTCAGAAACAGGTAAGAGTAATGTCTTGAAGACAAAGAGAATGAAGAATAAGCAAAAGGAAAAGAAAAGAATCCTTCTCAGGGAAAAGATGAGCACAAGCCTTGATAAAATAATCACTTTTCCATTTACAAGTTTAGACTAGGTTTAGATCATTCCTAGAAAATACACTGATGACTTCTAAAACTCAAAAGAATTAATAAATATAATCATTTATGCATATTTGTCAGCTTATAAATGGCTTCACTGTAATTACTTCCTAGTACTGAAATGCACAGGACCAAAACAAAAGGACTTAGAACCTTAAACAAGGGCTATTTTTCCTGTATGCTTACAGAGGGCTACCTCTGTCCTACATGACATCAATGTGTCACAAACTCCTTAGTGCTTAACTGATGGCTTGAGGTGTTTCACTCTCTCCTCCTTTTTTTGACTGCTATACCCCTTGAAAACTTCACAGCACTCTGTAGGAGAGCCTGATTTCTATCTCCAGTTGCTGAGGCAGCAAGCAGAAGTAAAAAGATAAAAAAATTATACAGACTGCAAATACATTTTACATAAAGAAACATACGTAATAAATAGAAGTAGATGAACACAGCTTGCAGACTGCGTCCTTATTTTACACCATTCCAGAGCTTATAGATTTTCAAATCATTATTTAGACTGCTCTTGAAATACAAAACTCATTTTGCAAATCACTGCATGGAAAGGAGTTTTAGGAGAATAAGGGTTTTGTATCAAAATGGAATCACAAAGACCCTTCAGTCTGCCTTGCTTGGTTTCTGTGTGAAAATAGAGCTAAAAAGTGTATGCGCACTTTGCTTAACACAACCGGAACTGAAAAAAATGTTCTAATGCATATACATACTCCTGATGAAATTAACAACTGTAGTTGGTTGAACTATCTGGTTTAAAACAGAAATGACTGTGGTGTTAAGAAAATACTGCAGTGACCCCAAGTTACAATTTGAGGATCGCTTATAGTGCCACAGATGGGACCTTCACAGAAGGAAGGAGGGGAAGCTTCCTCAGAGAGGAAATAGAAGGATTTTCAAAACTAAGAATTCAATATTTTGAATAAAATATGTTTAATGTTTTTGTTTTAATGTAAACAGACATTAGGAAGTGATCTGACAGCCTTAAGAAATTACCATTTGAAAGAAAAAAGGTCTACATGCTTCATCTTTGATCTAGGAGACAGATTTATCACAGGACAGGATGACTGAAGTTTATTCATTAGCTGATAACCTCCACATGCAACCCAAGCCTTTAATCTGCAATAAAGCAGCAAACAAGGATGGGGCTCTAAGGAAAGGAAACTAACTCAGCTCGGCTGAGCAGAGACATGGCAGTGGAAGGGCAGGGGGGAGACAGGGGCACAAAACTGCACAAGAAGAGCCTTGTCCAGCTGCCTGGGCTCCCCCATGCCCCACACTGCTGGAGAGCATCAGGTTCAGATCGGTCCTGAGCAGTTAAACCACGTCTGCATAAGGTGTCTGCTGTCTCTGCGGATGCCCAGAGGTACCTTTCCATTAGCAATAAAATTCACATCACAGCCTGCTGGGCACTCTGAAAGAAAGCTTCCGCTTTAGAAGTTTTAAAAATCAAAAGCTATGTTCTTGATTGGGTCTTCTAATTTGTTTCACAGTGCTACTGATTTCACAGTGCTACTGCCACCACCAGTATTTACATAATCTGTGAGACACTACCACTACTGCAATCCAGGAAAATCTTAAATCTTTGCACCTTCAAAGCTGGAAATTTAGTATAAAAATATAAGCAGAAAAGTAAATAAACAGAAACTGTTTATTACAATCAAAGCAAGCCCACAAATTCTCCACTACTAAGATCACAAGTTAAAGGCATTACAGTCGACACTCTCCCTCACGGTAGAACTTTTTCAAGAATCAAATCTTGCAATTATGGTCACAACTATGGCAGATTTAAATATTTCCAAAAATCTTCCGGAGGAAAGAAGAAAAACAAAATCCTTATTAGCGCAGGCTAATGCCCATCACTGAGCCACAAAATGAGTTTTCTGAAAGACACCAAATCCTAATTTCTTTTGAATGTGAATTAAAAAAAAAAATAGGAAAAGAAAAAGAAAAAAGAAAAAAGAAAGTTAACAGGTGGTAACAGTTTCAGTACTGCTTTAAACAAAGGAAACAAGTGCTCAGGGATACAATGAAAGAAGCAAGGCTATCTAAGGCAACTATGAAGGGAGATAAGGTGGTCAGCATCGACTCCTCAGTCTGACCTCTCCAGCTCTCACAACAGCAATTGCACTGGACTGTCTTTGTAAAATGCTTTTGAGATCTCCAGAGAAGTGATCATTAAGAAAGCTGTGTATCTCACAGCAGAGTGATACATGCATTTCTGTGCCTACTTCAAACCAGAAACAAAGATGTTAAGCAACATGCCCAAGGTCATGCAAAGCTAAAGGCAGGAACAAACCACAGAGCCCCGACTCTCACAGCCCTTAAGAAAGAATCCATCACAGTCGGGCATGCACTAAAAGAAGTAAGCAAATGTCTCTGTATTTGACAACATCTGACCTATGGAAGGAAGTAGTTTCAAGACAAGTGGCAAGAAACAAAACACAGCTGCAGCAGAAAGCCCTACCAGGGAATAGCTCGGCACCAGGAATAAGTAGCACCACCTTGCAGGATATTTGTCAGACTGCCTGCTGTAGCACCACACTTGCAGAGCTACGCTCAAAGAAAAGGTTATTCCAGACACACAGACACTAAATAAAGGCAAAATAAAACAAACCAAAAAAACTCACCAAAAAACACCTCTCAAAAAAAACAACCTGAAAAGATGCTGGTGTGTGCAACTTGCCACACACAGACAACCAAAACGCTACCAACTGCAATTTCTAGAACATTGTGCACTACCAAGACATGACTACCAGCTGCCTGTGAAATGAATCATCACATTAAAAAAAATGTCATTTTTTTTTAGTCCACTAAAATATTTTCTAGAAGCTGCAAAATTAAACTATTCTGCATCAAAACCAAAAAATAAACCCAGTAAATACACCTCATTTTGACTTCAGTAGGCCTGTCAGAACTCCTAGTATTCAGGTGTTTTCTACTTTAATTGTGAGGGGTTTCTTCCTCAAAATATGTCAAACTAAGGGAAAATTAACCTCTATCAATTTCTCACCACCTCTTGCTATACTAAAGCAAGCAGAAAATGCTCTTCTAATTCTGAAATTCACTTCTGAAATTTAAATCACAGAAAGAAAGAGAAAGAAAATAAAACAAATGAAGCATTTTTCATCTGGTAATGCAAAAAAAAAATCATTATTTTGTATGCTGTAAATATATAAATAAATATTAAAGCTTTTCCTCATTTAAACTGCATTTGGAATATCCTACACCATTAGTTAAAATGACAGAAGAACACAGCTACCTGCAGCCTATGTAAAGAATCTCTCTTTAACAGGCTTTTAAAGATTGCAAGCCAGAGCATCTAAAAAGCACATCCCTGAATAATTTAAGGTTCCTGGCATCTACATTGAAAGCACTCTTTTGCTAAACCTGGAGGAACAAAAAAAGAGGTAAGAGAAAGAATGAAGGTCATGAAAGATCAGTGACAAAATCACTACTAAAAAAAGTATTTTTTCTATCTTAAAGTTTAACCAGACATGGAGGAGCATGGATTTTACAGCCAGCCCTTCCCATTTACTGTCAAACAGATGTGGTCTAACACTAACATTTACCCCTTGGCAGTGTTAAGTTAAGGCTGTGATGATCTCGGAAACAATACAGGAACAAAATGAACGAGAAGGAAGGAAACTGATCAAGAAGGTGAAGCACAAGACAAATCCTCATTAATAGAAACTCAGTAATAAATAAAAGCCAAAACCTAGAATTTATCACTAATTTCAAATACATAACTGACATTTCAGGGCAAAAGAAAAAAAAAAAAGGAAAAGAAAACTGAAGAAATAGATCCATGCAAATACATATTATTAAAACAAAATAAAACATGATTATGCTATTAAGACACCAGGAAATCTAGTTTGGTGCAGAGTAATCCCTATTTATAACCAATTGTACCAAGCTTGCATTACAATTCAGTGTTTTGTTGACAATACCAAGTTTTCTTTGCCAACTACATCTTTTAAACATCAGCAAATCCTACCTACTTCCTCATGTGTCTGTCACAGAAACCATCCAAATAATGGGAGCAAGTAATCTTCACCTCAACAGCTATTGACTTCGAGCAAACTGAACACCTTATTCATTTTTACTCCTGGAGTGGAAAGTCCTTGCTGTTCTACAGTATCTGAAAGCCTTGCCACTGATTACAACCAGGTCAGGATCTGGCTCCTCCTCAGTATATGAAAATGGACTTGAAACAATAGGAAATCTTATCTGAGGAAGTTAACACAGGTCACCCTTCTCCGAACATGAATACTGACTTTATATGGACGGAAAACCAGCTTAATTAGGTTTTATGAATAAGATAAGAATTAGGAAAAGGTGTCACATACAGAATGCTGATTAAAAAAAAAAAGAAAACACCCCAAAATAGTCACCATTTTAGAGGAAACAGATTTTTACATCTTTGCTTTATACAACTTTTCATGTTATTGTTAAAGAATAGTCATTGGGAAGTCACTTGAACATTCAGCAAACACGTGAACTGCATTATAAAAGCAGATTCAAAAAGAGGCAAAACCAACCTGCCTTAAACAAGATTTTTGAGTAAAAGCCTTTAGAAGAGATTCCTCACTCCTTCTGTGGAATTTTTATTTCTTGTAAGAATGGAAATGAAAAAGTAAGAAAATTACACTATTTAATGTACAATTCAGTATTTTTCCAGTGCAACTTCAAACAAACAAACACACAAACAAATCTTTTTTATACACATTTTTGTCCCATAGAACTCAAGAAGTTCAGTGCTCACAGAAAGCAGAAAGTTACAAGAAATTAGACTGCGTTTTGTTTTTCAAATTTCAGCCAAACAAGCTGTTGTCATCTACCTAAATTCCACTTACTCTAAACAAAATTACAAAAAGGTTATTTTGTCACAGGTATGCCAAGTTAAAAAATATTCAATAAAAAGGTAAGAGAAGACCAGGCTTTGATGACAAAAAGAAAGATTTGAAAGTGCAGGCATTACTAAGATTCTTATTGTAGGAAGGATCTATTTCCAGAAGACATAAAGGAGTAACAAAATAAATTTTACTTTTAAACAGGTAAACTGAAGCTTAAAGCATTAAGGGGAAGCTTGACATGCTGGATCCTTAGCTAACAGAAATATGCGTAATTCCAGTAACGTCAATAATACCACATAAAGTTATGCTAGCTGTTGATCTCACCCATAATATCTAGAGCCCACACCTAACTATAAATACACATATTATGTTTGCTTTTTGAAAACTGATTGAAGTTTAATAGCAACTCATAATTGAAATATTCATGGTCCCAAGCTAGCTTTGAAGTTAAATCCCTGAGTGGATAAAGTGGACTGTATATCTAATCTAAACTAAATGTTTCCCTTAGTTACTAATACCAGTGCAGTTTCACTAGTTAAAATCATTATTACATAAAATAAATGCAAAACCCACAGCACTTTAAGGGGCAGTTAATCCTGCTCAATGCTAGGACACAGCACATGATCTTGGCAGTATCAGTTCCTCCACTACCTTCCACATCTTGCTCCAAGAGCTGACTTCTTCAAATCACCGAGCTGGTGATTTCTAGGCAAGAAAATTTTAACCACATTGTTCCAGAACTGCTACTGTTACCGAAGCTTCTTAAGTCTCCTTTTAATGTTTCAATTTAACATCACAAGTTTCAATTTAACAGCACAAATCTGTCTTGGCTTTAAAGCCCCTTTCTCAAGCAATGAAGCTGGAAATGAAACGTCATTATTCTTTGTACCTGGACTCCAGATTGTAACTGTTTCACTGGAACACTTCAGTTTGCTTTACATACTTTGCACATCACACATTCCCCCCTATCTATATACAGTTCCATAAATGAAACTTCTGTAGCAAACCACAGTTTTGTTTAGATGCCTTTGAACTAAAGTGGCTGTGATCCCCTTCATTGGTTTACATTTCTGTGCTTCCTCATTTTTGGGTCAATTACATGTATTAAACACCAAATCTGTGAAAGCTTGTCGCATGTAAAAAATAAAAAACAAAATTAAAATTAAAATAAATAAATAAAATAAATTTAAATAAATTAAAAAAATAAGTTAAGTGCTTCTGCCAGACTGCTGCCAGTAATGGGCTCAGTACTGCACAGTTATAGACTATATAGAGCAAGTCATTATAATGGAGTTTGAAGGCAGGCTTGGATCCTAGAGAAAACAGTCACAACTGTGCTGCTTCTGCAGCAGTAATTTCCCCATGGCTTTGGTTATGTTGATCTCCGTTCCTGTTTTGTAGAGCCCACAGCTACATACATTATATCCAAGTATATGTCTGAAACTTCATAACCTTTGCCAGAGTAACTATCCAGGAAGCTCTCCTGACCTTTACTTAAGATAAAGAAACCAACTGAAATGAAGGAATAAATGTTCCTTTGATAATACTGTGTAAGCTGTGGCTAAGGAACTTTGAAACACAACAGCATTAATAAAATAGCCATATTAGGAGAATTTCTTTATCACCAAAAGCAGTGGCCAGCTTCAATGGGGCTTTTCATTCACAGTCCACAAATTATTTTCCAAGAATCATTGACTTGTTGTGCAACGATAATTGTGGGTTAATAGAAGCCCCAACTGAACTTTGTACCCTTACACAAAGGATATATGCATGAATGACTATATTTGGACACAGATCCATATGTAAAGTAACATATCTGATTTTCAATTTATAGATTGTTTTGTCTTTCATATTCTAATTTAATTTA
Source organism: Oriolus oriolus (assembly GCA_013400235.1). Lineage (NCBI taxonomy): Eukaryota > Metazoa > Chordata > Aves > Passeriformes > Corvidae > Oriolus > Oriolus oriolus. The sequence continues at coordinate 603,380 of VXBT01008719.1, forward strand.
AAAAAAAAACATTTAAAGTTTAAAAGTGACCAAGATTGTTGGTTAGCATATGTACAGGAACTTCGAAAGAAAAACAAATTTAAATTGTTGCTGTGCAGGAATACTATCCTGCACAGCAACAATTCCAGGGGATTAAAAAAAAAAGTGGGGGCTTTTTTTTTGCCTCACAAAATGCTGTTATGAATACCCTCAATAAATTCTTCTTGAAACAGCTTCTTAATAACTTGAAAAAATAATCTAAAAGATTTACAGGAAAATTCAGCAAGTGTAAATTTGTTTTTTGGGTTAAAGACTATTTTAATGCAATTCTTCCTAATCTCTCTAATATTAATCTTAACATTTCAGTACATGAACGCTGTGTTTAACAGCTATCTAGTTTAGTGAACTGCAGTAATTCACTCCAATAGGATAAACTATTTAAGTTCTTTAGCAAAATGGAAAAGCTACCATGTGTTCTGCTACAATCAGCAGACATTGTTTAGAAGAGACCTCTGATGATGGGGAGAAGCCTTGCCATGAAGAAGAAAACTGCAAAAAGAAGCTCCAAAAAGGCTGTGACTTTGTCAGATGTTTCTCATGCAATGCCCTTGTAATCACCCAATACCACAGAACAGCAGGTACAGCAAAAGGGAGCCAGCATTTAACAGAATAGTAGCATTTTAATAGGTAAAGGCAAGACTTGAGGGGTACAGGCTGATAAAAATAAGTTTAGGCTCTCGTTAAGTAAGTGGAAAACAATGCAAAGCACACAGCTTAACACAACTGCTTTCACCGATTAACTCAAAGGAAAACACTGCTTGAGCAAGAAAATGCCACATGCTAAGACAACTTAAAAATGCTTCAGCTGTGGCTGTATTTGATTGATTATGTTGAGAATTTTATTTATTTATTCATACACAAAATGTGTTGAGCAGCCTCACTTTTGCTCAGCAGAGATGCATCCTACGTCCCGCAGTATCTGATCTGTACTGGCTAAAAAGCTCCTCTGCTCACTCTACAGACAAAGAAACTCCACAAACTAAGTTTTTCCATGCTTCCCTGGGGCTGTGGGTGGAAATGACAGGAAAGGACCCCCTGCTTAAGGTTATACCTTCAGCACAAGCAAGTTCTTTTGGCTGCACATCAAAATACCACTTGCTTTATCTACTCATCACACTGATGTCACTGACCAGCAAAAGGAGCTATCACATGACCACAGATGACACAATAAATAACAAATATGAAGACAGATATAAATATACAAATATATATATACTTTAAGAAAGTGATGATTTGTAGTATACTTACAACTTTCAGCCTGATAGTCTGGCACAAACTGCTCGTCATTGTCAGGTACCTGAGCTGAAGATAGGAAAACAAAAACAAAACAAACAAACAAAAAAGCAAGAATTAAAATGAGCCATTAAAGCATAAATAAAGACTCTCGTGGTTAATTCAAAGTACAGTCAAGTTTAAAATTATGATTTTTTGTTTCTTCATTGTTGAGTATGAAAATCAGGCAAGCGCATCATTTTAATATCAGATAAACCCTGGGGTGAAGCTGTGTGGCGCAGTGTGAGTCCAGAGAAGCCCCGGCACAGAGCAATGGGAATGGGAGGATGTGGGGACTCACCGGCCCTGCCTCACTCCCTGTACCAGGGTCTGGACCTACCATGCCACTGGTAAAACTCATCACTGCTCATTTGCAAAATATCTGCACATAAAGTCCACATAAAACCAAATCCTACTGACTAATGCTTATGCTTCTTTAACCTGAAACTACCACACCTTCGGCTTACTTAAAAGTGATTCCAATTGTTCGTGGCAGTCAGCCAACACAGTAGGGATTTTCTGTTATTGTTTTAAATATTCAAAAAGAACTATTTTAGCAAACCACAGAATTCCTGGTTCAATGACAACACTTCAGACATCGAAAAAAGACTTACTTAAAGCAAAAATAATGATTAATATCCATTTTCCTTATGTAAGATCGTCTTTGCTTTTAGGAAACTTCCATCACAAACCTGAGCTATTAAGTACAACCATTTCACGGTCTGCTGATAGATAATTTTGCTCCTCTGGTACCACAGCTCCTTTTCATTGTATATCTAAGACATTAGCCATCTCTCAAATTGTGTGGTAAACTCATTTAAACCATTTAAGCTGAAATACCACTAAATGTTTATTATAGGCAAATACATTCAAATAACTGCAGAAACATTACACTGAGAAACGGCATCCTCGGAGCACGACTGCTTCTGGTACATTGCGAGAGAGATCCAGCTTATCATCTCCTAACTTTGTCGTCTTGTCCTCAACACACATGCAAACTGGAATCACCACAGCAAAGGTGCATGAAATTATCGTTTAAAAATACTTTACACAGTTCTTGTCTGAAGACAAGCAAATAATTCATATGATCTTAATTAAAAGTTAACATCTGCCATGATCTGGTTACCCAACAAGATTTAAAAGGTAAATGCTGCTTATATAACCATTTATCGAAACTGCGACTATCAAATGCTCTTAAATACGTTAAATGATAAAATGTAACTTTAATGCCCTTCAGAACACTTTCTAGTATTGGAAGTGCATATTACCCACTATATTTGTGCAATTGCTACTAGTTTTAATATAATTTGTTGGAATTAAAAATATATATTTAATTAAAATTACTCACAATTATTTTGAATGTGCACTACAGTACTCTTCATGGACCAGATCTCCACTCCTTACTCAGGAAATATTTCTAATGACTTAACTGGAAGGTTTTTTTCCTGGGTAAAGAGTTCAGAATCAGGCTCATTACACTGAAAAATTATTTGCTCTGGGTTTTAGAATAAATTTAAAATCCTACAGTCTTAATTGCAGCAAATACCCCTTAAAAACTAATGACCTTGGAAATGTGCAAATACAGATTTCAAAAGAAGTGTGAGTAAGATAAATACACTAAGTGTAATTATCCTTAATTTGGGGGAAAAAAAGCATAGCTACTGTTGCTTTGTTGTTTGAGTTTCTAATTAAAAAAAAACCCCAACAAAATCAAACATGACAGTAACCCATCCTTTTAGAATAAACCAGTACCTCCGAGGACATGTTGGCTCCTCAAAGTTTGAAGCTGTATAAAACACTACCAACCCAAATATTCTCAGTATTTTGATGTATTCAATTTCTCTTTCTTCCAGAGAAACCACAAAAGTATTACCAAGAATGAACTCAGGGACAGGATGAGCCCAAATATTAACACTCCGCAATTTCTGATATTTCATGCAACTGACTACACATGGATGCTTGGCATTTTCCTTACAAAAATGCCAACTATTTGACTGTCACAGAAAAATCTGATTATGAAATCAAGCTCTTCTACTTAAAAATCAGTTCCTAAGAATTCTTATATTTCAAATTGTTTTTGAAGCGCCTGTGAGTACATTCGGAGTTAAAGTAATTGAATCAAGTAACTTTTTGTTTACAGAAGACATCCCACACATTTTTCTTAAACCAGCTATCATTTTAAAATGCAGCAAGGACGCTAGCAGAATTAATTTTTCAACATGCACCTGCATTTCATATATACATGTATATGTAGAGATATACATAAATTTGTGAATCTAGGATATCTTAAAAAGCCGCAAAGAAAACAAAATCCCTCCTGTTTAAATAAAGAGGCTACATTTAGTGATTGCAGAGCTGGGATAGAAATCTCATATAACTTTCCAGAGAGCATACTCTGCACACTGGACAGCTTCACCAGTGCTTCATTCTGGTTTTATCAGTTTAATTTGACTTAGTCCAGAAAAAATCTATTGTAGAGATTAATGTATATATCAGTAAGTAAGGTCCTTTTCTTTCTCCAGCCACAGAGTAAGAAAAAAATAAAATATATCTGGTTGAACTGTCATGGAAACCACTACATTACTGCCATTACCCCTGATTTGCTCTTGTTTATGGAGTAAACAAGAATAATGTGCTTCATTCATGGATCCCCAAAATGTACCAAGGCATATTTAATAGAGACAGAGCACATCACTTTATTGGTACTCTAGAAACAGGTGGAGGCTACGCTGTCAAAATCTACTTTAAATGCAATATTAACATAGCCTTAAAAGCCTCTGTAGAGAAAGGAACACAGCAAGTTAAGAAGTGTTTAAAACCCTGCCAAATATCAACAAAACAAATAACATCCAAAACATTCAAACTAGGAACATGCATTTCCTACTGGAATGTAAATTTAGTAGCATCAGTACCTTAGAAATGAGCCCACAAGCCTATACGGAGAAATTAAAAGGACCTCCTAACTGGTGGAAATGAGAACTTAAATTATTTCTTCACTTAATCTGATATTATTTTTCAACAAGCATAACTGAAACTTGCACATGATCATAACTGCTGAGATGCAAGCACTCCTCACCATACAGAGACTCCTTCCACCAGCATCTCACTGTGCGATGCTAAATCATTGGGATACATCATCCCATTACTCAAGCAGAAGAGGACTTTTGTACCTGGATTTTGGATAATTACAGGTAGATTTTCCAGCAAATTTAACAGACAGGTAAAGACACTTCAACACGAATGTCCGAAAGGAAAATGTAACTTGCAGTATCACAACTGTCTACACATTTATATACATAAAATTCATTCCCCCTTTTATTCACAAATACTGCAACTTAGCAAGGCTGCCATAAAAGCTTCTGTTAACATACACAAGACACAATGCATAAATCACCAAAACTTTTTTTTTTTTAAACTTTGCCATTCACAGGGAAATTGAAAAAAGATATCTGAAATGATCACTCATCTGAATGAGAACACTTCCTTGAGCTACTTAATTATGGGGGTTTGAGAAGGCAAGTATATTCCAAAAGACTAATAAAAGGTTTTGAAGGATATTAAGCACGTGGCTTTTACTGATTATAGCAGAAGCAGCTACATTAGTTCATTCCACATTCAGAGCCATCAAGTCCCAGACTCCTGAAGCAGACAACATCTGCAGCATAAACTATCCAACTCAGCCTAGAATATTACAAAAGTTTTCTTTTTCTTCTGACTATAGCCATAATGTCTCAAGAGGATTTGGAAAGCATGCAGAAATGTTAATGATGATCTTGAAGATGTTATCAGTTTAGGTTTTACAGTTTCACTACCTACTGAGCTATGCAAACATTCACAGCACAAAAATACTTAATACTTGTTTGTAGTTTTTAGAGCTTTAAACACTCTTTGAAAGGCTGAACTGCCAGCTCATTTTGCAAAGGGAAAGCAATTTGGAGGGGAAAAAAAGTTTAGAACTCGGGCCTGTTAGCTTGCTTTCATTGCAAGTAAACAAAAAGTCCCCATTAACAAGCATCCAGGACAAAAGGAGTTAATATTTAATTAAAACCAGCTCTATCCACTGTAACAATGACCTGGAGCCAAACAAGGCAGAAGATGTATGAGTCATTCTTTCTGCCAGTGAATGAGACAGCTGATCTCCGAAGCAATTCCTCAAGACAAGCAGTCAGAACTGGAGTTCTGCCTCCATTCACAAAAACACAGTCCAGCATGAACCATGTGGCCCCAACCACAAGCTTTTCATGTCACACCCTTCCAGAAAGCTACAGCAAAGTAAACTTGAACTTTAGGCATAAACACAGTGATTTCACTGCTTTGTCTCAAGATGCAGCACAGACCTGCTGAGGAACGTTATTTAATAAATGAAAAGTTAAGCGAACTATAAAGGGCTTAAACTTAACTCTTCCTTCTCCCACACACAAAGTGCTTCCAAAAGCTCAGCTGCACTCCAGAGAAAGGTGTTCCTGTTAAAAAAAAACCTGGAAACTTTCCAGAAAAACAAGAAGCTGAAAATGCTTCACTTAAAACTTTATTTTGGGTAGCAGAACACTTCCTGCGGTACTGTGTGCTCTGACCTCATGCTTCACTTTTAGAGCTAAGACCAATTAGTTTTAAAATATCCATCATTTCTTCAAAGTGGCAAAAGAAATTGAAACTGACAGGAAATTCTATATGAGCAGTAGTATTTTGGCCTCAGCTAAAATAAGGCTTCGGGCCTCAACAGTAATGGGTCTATTGAGTTTTCTTTGATTCATTGTCACTTCTGAATATCCGAAAGATTGGCTATATTGTAAATATTCCTGCAAGAGCTGCGGTGGGGTGGTGTTGGTTGGTGGTTGTTCTTTTTCCACAGGAACAACTGTTTCTAACAAAGATGCATTGGGAAGGCAAAACAGTGATAAATTTCAAGATGGTAAAAAATATTATTTCCCATAAGCACTGGATTTGCTGTCAAAACAACCTCAAACCCTTTTTACATAATGTGAGATGCTCTGGCTAATAAACTTAAATGCAGTTCAAAACTAGCTCCAGATCTCAAAATTCCTCCTTATGTGAATAATCCCTAGGAATATGAAGATGGGTTTGCAGAATCTGCTCTTCATTTGCTGCTATACTAAAAATGAGAAAAAAACTTAGCTTAAAAGGAGTACTCGCATTTAACGTTTTGCTACACGCCTCATGGTTAGCAAACCCCTCTAAGCTTACGAAAATTATTATTTTGAGTAAAATTATTTACTTTTCTAGCAAACAAGAAAAACATGAAAAAGTTTATTACTACACAGATTTTCAGATTTTTGGTGGGTTTATTTCTTCTGGATTTTTTAAAAATAATATCCCCTTCCCTCCCATTTTGCCTAATGTGGTTTTTTTTTGGTGCAGATATTTATGATCATGAGCTGTGAGTATTAGAAAATCAAATCTATCAGATCACTAGAGTCCACCACCAAAAAAAAAAAAAAAAAAGAAGATTCTCTGTACTACAAACTGAAAGTGTTTTCACTGCTTTTAAGAGTGTTTGTTCCTGTCAGGCAGATTTCAGCCATGGAGGTATTAAATTACTATTTCTTGACTCTTATTGCTCCTACAAAAATGTGGATAGTTCTTGAATGTGGCTACATACCATCTGCCTAACACTGGGTAAATTTTACAACTTTTTGGCAGAAAAGAGCTAGTCAGCCAGATTAAACAAAGCCACTCTAAACTAGACTAATATTTGAAGATCCAGTACTTTCTTTTATTAAAAACAATCCTTGAAGAACTAAAAACTATTTCCTTTCACACCTCCTCATTTAAGAAATAAACTACAAGTCAACACTCGCTTAGACATCACTGCAGCACAAGTGGGTCCTTCACATTAGGAGAACAGAGGGAACAAACTTATTTTCTCAAGTTCATTCCAAAGTTGGCCAATAATTATTTGACAGAAATAACTTACTTTCGGATACTAAGAAACAGCTTCTGAATACTAGTAGCCTGAAGAAGCCATCTACTCAATTTAGCTGAGCTGCGGTAGAGGCATGAGCCCGTTACCTAAAGCAGTTATTTCATATCACTTACTGTTTACGTAATTTTTTTGTATGTTTTTCAAATCACACAAAGAACACTATATTTTATATTTTAGTATATTACCATCTGAGAACCTTATTATCTATTGCTCTAAGAAGCAGATCTAGTGCATAAATTTATTATTTGTCTTTGCCTGGGATGCCTTTTATGTATCTTGAACAAGCTGTAGGAGAAATTAGTATCTAAATAATATTAAATAAAAGTCTGAGTTTTTTGTTAATCTGTTATTCCCCAAAACCAAATGCTTTCACCATAGAAAGGAGACACTCACTAACTCACTAACAATTTGTTCTCTCTTCATTTTTTTTACACAATAAGAAGGAAGAGCTACCATGACAAGATAACATTAGATTAATATTTTAACAATTTTTTTCAAGTCACTGAATAATTGCTACCTGACAGAACCAATCTGATTCCAAATACATGGAATCAATAACATCATTTTATAGTATTATCATGTCAAAATGTTGCCACTGAGTTATTTAAATATAAAACAAAAGATAATATCCGAATAATATTTGTCTTGGTTAACAATAGACAACTTTAACTATTTCAAGACTGAACACTGAAAAAAGTATTAAAGGCTTCTCATTTTCAATTTCTAGCATCAGAAAACAGTTATACTCTATCTTCTGTCTTGCATAGCAGTTGACACAGGGAAACCTTATTCAGAGTAAGTTCTACATCAAAATAATTTAGATTCTTTCTTAAATATGTAATACTACACAGAGTAAGAAGCAAAACTCATTTCCATAAAAATCTACTATGCAGCTAGTGGAATACATTTGTGAGCTCTCTGTAAGTAGTATTCAACTTGTTAATTATGTAGTAATAAAATATTAAACAGGTTACTGAATTGTTTACATTTGGATTAATACTTTAATACAAGTGAAACTCCCACTGTTTCCAAGACAAAAAGAATACATTTCTTTTCTGTTTACTTGTTTACCACCAACTTGTCACAGGTGACACCGACTGTAAAAAATCTTCAGGCTAAAATATGTGATGCAGTAAGGACAGCTTCAGGAAAAGCAAAACAAAGAAAAATCCACAAGCATTATTTTTATGTGTCATAAAATGCAACTCACTTTCTTCTCCTAACTAATAAGTAGATTTTTGACCTGGTTACTCCCCAGTGGGGATCTGAACTAGTGGGAGAAACCTGGTCAGCTGCCACTGCTTTTCTTAAAAAGGGTCAAGATGTTTTAAAATTTCATGGTCATTTCCCTGGCTCAAGAGCATTATGAAAAGAAATATGTAAACACTACTGATGCTGCCAAATTGGCAGACTTCTAGCCTAGGAAGGTCCAGAAGAACATAAATGGACGCATCTAGCAATGGGTAAACAAGTCTGATTTCAAAATCTGTTTCCTGGCTAAGCTCATCCATATAGACATTTGAGCAGAGCTACAATGTCCTCAAACACTAGCATGTTATAAAGACTACCACAAGTTGTAAGGGTGGGTATTTTTCATAAAACTTTGGGATCAAGCTAACAGCTCACTATTTCATGTTCTCATCTTAGCTTTTTAATTCAGTTTTAGTTCAGCCATAAGAAAAGCTGTGCAAAGTTTGTGCTCCATGAAACAGCTAAAACCATGGCATGGCCTGAAACAGAGATTTCTTAAAGTATTTCTAGAGCACTGAAAAACCTGTAATTTTTTGTTGCAACATACTGTGGACAAATAGCGTTATTTAGTTTTATTACTTTCTGCTAGGTATAAAAGTAACTTTTTTTTTTCATTTTTAATCATTAATCATCTCACATTATTTTATCTGCCTTTACAAAGGTTATTCAACCTATTTGACATGGGACTAGACACCTCCTCTCTCAAAACCTATCTAAATTTATTCAGTGAAATACACTCTGATAAAGAGGTAAAAAGGCTCTCAAACAAGTGATTCTAGTCTAAAATAAGCAATGCCTTCAGAATAAAAATTGCCATTACATTAATTTATGTACCTATGGAAATGATCAAATTCGTTTTAAATTCTGCATTATTTTGCAAACTTCCATTATTATCTGTACATGCATTATGAATCTGCCTGTATTTTTCTGACTGAGGATCAAAGAAATTTAATCGTTTTTCAGAAACAAAACCATCCAGTGAAAAAATCAAACTAAAAGTTAACCTCTCCATTAAAAAATAGTATCTTTTGAGTTGCATTTTAACATGCTTCTGATTTGCTAACATGAATGAGACGATACAATGTAAAGAGTTCCTGAGGAAAATTACCACAGGGAGACAGCTACAGTTGCATCTGACCATTATACTACAAAAATGATCTTAGTACAGGACATCCTGTTTTCAGTTATTAGGGAAGAATTGTATTAGTTCACAAAAATATATCCTCTGTTCCATTAATTTCAGGAGGGCTTTTTGATTATACACAGAATAACACCATACTAAAACTAATACTAGCAGAATAAAAATGTCATCAAAATAAACAATACCTCACAACTTACTTATAGGTAAAGAAACTACACAAAAAGCTGTTAAAACAGAATCAGGACATAAGAAAGTAGTCATCAGCAATATTTCCCTCTTTCTATGAACACCAACAGCAAGCATTTCACTCCAACATCCCTCCTTTCAAAAAAACAAAAACAAAACCAAAATAACCCAACAAAACCAGAACATCACTTCTATAAGCAGCTGTGCATAGTCCTGTGCAGGAAAATAATTAAACATATGTGAATACTCACGTTCATTTAAATCAGGATGAATCTGGAGAGATTATTTTAACTTGCATCAAATTTATGTCTATTTCAGATGCAGAAGTTTACATTAAAAAATTGACCAGAAGCACTAAGAACAGATAATGCACAAAAATCTTTATGCTTCAAATAAACAGTATTGCAAATATCAAAGGAAAAAAAATCACAAAATGTTGCTGAAAACAAATAGACTTGAACGAGCAGAAAGGTACCTTGCAACTTGTTAAAGTTATCTTAATGCAGCAGCACATTTTTGTTATTGTTAAATGAATCTCTCAACAGCTACTCGAAATTCAGATTTGTACATTATTGTTCTTAAACCTTCTCTCTTCACTAGAATGTGCTCTGCAAGATTATTTGAAATACTTAAAAGAACATGCATGTGTAAAACCAACCGGTGTTAGTTTTCTAATCACCCGGTACAGAATCTCACAACTACAAATACAAAGACAAAAATAACATGCAAAATATTTAAAGCTTTCTGGAAAAAAAAAAAAAAAGAGAGAAAAGAAATAAAAAGTACTGGTTAAGTATTTCATACACACCTAATGTTCTGTGTTGTGAACAAGGTGGAAAGAAGACACTTGCACTTAAATCTTGAAGCATCCCGTCCCGATGAACCCAGAGAAACTAATTTCTGCCATCAGAAAAGTACTCCACCAGAACACCAAATAATTATATGTGCTGCTGAAAAGGAAGCAGCAAGCCCAGTTCTGGCTGTATGTAGTCTCTCGAGGTACAATAATATAAACCTGATCAATTGCAATTAAAATCTGAACAGAGGCTTAGAACTTGAAGTCTTGGTGCATTAGTTCTTGCCAAAAGCAGATGTGATTGTGAGCTGGAAGCAATTTCTCCTGGTAATTTGTGATGACACTGGGTAGAGCAGCCCCAGAGTCCCCAAAGACAAACTCATCAGAGGCTCTAATGTATGCATGACACATGAGGTGGCTCTTTTAGAGCTCAATTAATTGGGCTGAACATTAAGACAGCAAGTTCAGGACTTTTTTTTTCCCCTCCAGAGTTGTTTTTCCTCTTTTTACAAGCAGATTTTTCCCTTACCTTCTGCAAGCCATGTCTCCTGTAATTGGCTCAGATCTTGAAAGAGTTCTGCAAAAATATAAAGACATGGATAAAAGACTCATACCTTTAATCTCTTCACAAAATTAAAATATGTTCAAAAATATTTTTTTCCTTAAGAACAATATACATTAATTCTGTTTTGGCAGCCAAATGAACAGACAAAGCAGGCATTTTGAGGCATCAGTCAATGATTTTTCTACACCTATTAATAAAAACCCAAGCAATTACTGTATTTTCATCTCCTGAAATAACAACCAGAATCTTAACAGAGCTGTGTAGTATAAAAGGCTCATTGAGCAACACATAGAAAAGTTCAAAAATTATAATATTTCTTACAGGTGAACTATTTCTTCATATACAATTCAGGCCTCCTCCTGTAATATCTGCCCCAGATAAAGCTTGCTCGGACTTCCACAGTCCTGCCTGAGCAATAACTGAGTGTTTTTAATAGTAGGGTCATAACTATCATATAAAAATTCTGAAGCCATGACCTGAGATGCTGCAATAGCAAAGAGAAATGGGAAATCTTTTGTACTTCCCCTTATGTTTTACTTCGTATTCCATGAGAATCACCACTATTTCCTCTGTGCTGTACTCACTGTACTTCTTTAAAGCTAAAACCACTTTCTTCATGGACTGAATTTTGCAGCAGCTTATCTTTTGCAATTCACTGAAATCAGTTACTTATAATGGGTGTAAACCAGAGCAGCATTCGGCTTACTGTAAATCTCAGAAACTCAGTTACGAAAATTCTGTTTGCTAAGACTAAGTAGGATATTTGAACTAACAAATGGTTTGTTTTTAATTTACTGTATTTTGAGGGAGACTTCCTCTTTTATGAATGCTGACAGATAACTATTTACATATACTTAAATGACAAAGGCTATTTATTTATCCTGTGGACTGATACCCCACATTCACACTGGGAAATTATTTCACTGAAAATCAGAAAGTTGCTTTCTTTTCAATCTACTTTTCCAGGCAAGTAGGGATTTTGAAAAGTGTGTCAATGTGTTCTTACCCCGATAATATTTATACAGCACTAAGTTATAGGCCTCTACATATCTTCCTGTATGTCTTATGTACTTTCAGGGCTGTAGGCGTAGCATATGTACAGACCTTGTAACCTAAAGAAGTGTTAACAGCTATTACCAGCCTACAGCTCCCAAGCTACAATCCTGAGTGGTTACTGATGGGGCTAAGTTACAAATCTTTGGCCCTCCAAAACTTTCTCCACTCTAGGCTTCCTTAATTAAAATTCCCTGGATCTTTAACCCTATTAATGTTATACAACATGAGAAACAGGACAGCAGACACTGAAGCCTGACCATACAGTAAAGCTGGTGAAAATCAAGTCTCCACACCACATTCTCTCACTCCTGCTACCATCAGTGAAGACATACCAGGGAAAAGGACGTTAAAAGGTGGGAAGGATGAAGGATCTGAAGAGGCCTGATGGTGAAAATGCCAGGTGCCATGACTTGTGTCAGATGCTGCAAAGGCTTGGCCTCATTGCATGACATCCGTGTGCCACATGTGCACAAAATGCAACAGGGTAAGTCAAGGGAAGACTTTCAACTTTATAAATTTATTGCCTTTGCCAGTTTGTTTTGCATTAGTAAACGTTGTTTTCTTGCCTTGTTTATTCAGATTGATCTAGATATATTTATCTCCAAAATAAATAAATAAAGAGCTCTCAAAAAGCTTCTCTGCATTAGTAAGAAAGGGAAAAGGAAAGAGGGGAGGGGGGAAAAACAACAAGCCCTCACCTTCTGAATCATGAGCCAGGTCTCTGTTAATGAATTTTCTTTTCCTGACATTTGTCGGTCTCTCATTACAGTTTCTCCCACGCGGATTCTATATACAGGAAAGATCAGTTACTTTAGAAATCTGAGGTTTGAGATTTGGTTGGGCTTGTTTTGGGCTTTTTTTTATTTAATCAGGAATATGCAAAGTTGGCATAAATTCTTTACATTTTCCAACAGGGAAATGGTCGCCTTGCAAGCCTTCAATTTCTAACAAAAGATATTCCTGAGCACCTAACATCCTCCAAAAGATTCCTGTGTCTAAATGCAACACATTTCTATCTATCTATGTAGACATCTATTTGTACAGATACATATATAATGTGCTCAAGCAGCAACACAATACCAATCGTATTTTTAGCATCTAAAGTATACAAACCTACACAATAGCCCATAAATCCCCATAGCATAAGCTATGCAGGACGACCCAGATATGAAATTTTAATAGACTGCTTTGTTTCCCTGTGTTACTTATAAAATTGTTTGCAAAGTCCTGAAAGGAAAAAAAAAAAAAAAAAAACAGAGAGGGAAAAAAAAGGTTAATGTTTGCCTCAACTTCATTCTTCTGAACGTTGCAGGCAAACGCAGCCAGAAACTTTGAATGCAGCTGCTGCTGCTCTCGCCTCCCTCATCCGCTAATCATGTGCATGATTTTTTAATCATCCCAAAACTGTCTTTAAAAGAACATGATGCTTTATTGCAATAACTAAGAAGATAGGCTCATCTTGCAAGCAAAGCTCCCAGATGAAGAGTCGCCCCTACAGCCGTAACAAAGCAGAGACTGTGTCTGTAAAACTCCCCCACAGAAATAAGTCGGAGTCAAGTTTATAAACACCAACTTTGAACTGATCACTCACATTGGTGACCATGTAAGGCACTTGCTGGTCATAAAATCCATCCATTCTGCAGCTCTTCCACGAGTCTTAGCTCAGTGTTTTATTTACTGGGCATTTGATCTGGAGATTTCCTCGGGATCTGGACTCCAATCAGCCTAGAGGGGAATACAAGATGGCTTTTAGATTTA